>CM067312.1:49229468-49829468 GCA_034231615.1 Meghimatium bilineatum | reverse complement strand
ACTCAACATTGTGGGATTCACAACCCCATCCCATAGAAGTTTATAGTGACACAACATTGTAACATAATGACTCAACATTGTGGGATTCACAACCCCATCCCATAGAAGTTTCTAGTGACTCAATATTGTAACATAATGACTCAGCATTGTAACATAATGACTCAACATTGTAACATAATGACTCAACATTGTAACATAATGACTCAACATTGTAACATAATGACTCAACATTGTAACATAATGACTCAACATTGCAACATAATGACTCAACATTGTGGGATTCAAAACCCCATCCCATAGAAGTTTCTAGTGACCCAACATTGTAACATAATGACTCAGCATTGTAACATAATGACTCAGCATTGTAACATAATGACTCAACATTGTAACATAATGACTCAACATTGTAACATAATGACTCAACATTGCAACATAATGACTCAACATTGTGGGATTCACAACCCCATCCCATAGAAGTTTCTAGTGACTCAATATTGTAACATAATGACTCAGCATTGTAACATAATGACTCAGCATTGTAACATAATGACTCAACATTGTAACATAATGACTCAACATTGCAACATAATGACTCAACATTGCAACATAATGACTCAACATTGTGGGATTCACAACCCCATCCCATAGAAGTTTCTAGTGACTCAATATTGTAACATAATGACTCAGCATTGTAACATAATGACTCAACATTGTAACATAATGACTCAACATTGTAACATAATGACTCAACATTGTAACATAATGACTCAACATTGCAACATAATGACTCAACATTGTGGGATTCACAACCCCATCCCATAGAAGTTTATAGTGACACAACATTGTAACATAATGACTCAACATTGTGGGATTCACAACCCCATCCCATAGAAGTTTCTAGTGACTCAATATTGTAACATAATGACTCAGCATTGTAACATAATGACTCAGCATTGTAACATAATGACTCAACATTGTAACATAATGACTCAACATTGCAACATAATGACTCAACATTGCAACATAATGACTCAACATTGTGGGATTCACAACCCCATCCCATAGAAGTTTCTAGTGACTCAATATTGTAACATAATGACTCAGCATTGTAACATAATGACTCAACATTGTAACATAATGACTCAACATTGTAACATAATGAATCAACATTGCAACATAATGACTCAACATTGTAACATAATGACTCAGCATTGTAACATAATGACTCAACATTATAACATAATGACTCAACATTGCAACATAATGACTCAACATTGCAACATAATGACTCAACATTGTGGGATTCACAACCCCATCCCATAGAAGTTTCTAGTGACTCAATATTGTAACATAATGACTCAGCATTGTAACATAATGACTCAACATTGTAACATAATGACTCAACATTGTAACATAATGACTCAACATTGCAACATAATGACTCAACATTGTAACATAATGACTCAGCATTGTAACATAATGACTCAACATTGTAACATAATGACTCAACATTGTAACATAATGACTCAACATTGCAACATAATGACTCAACATTGTGGGATTCACAACCCCATCCCATAGAAGTTTATAGTGACACAACATTGTAACATAATGACTCAACATTGTGGGATTCACAACCCCATCCCATAGAAGTTTCTAGTGACTCAATATTGTAACATAATGACTCAGCATTGTAACATAATGACTCAGCATTGTAACATAATGACTCAACATTGTAACATAATGACTCAACATTGCAACATAATGACTCAACATTGCAACATAATGACTCAACATTGTGGGATTCATAACCCCATCCCATAGAAGTTTCTAGTGACTCAATATTGTAACATAATGACTCAGCATTGTAACATAATGACTCAACATTGTAACATAATGACTCAACATTGTAACATAATGACTCAACATTGCAACATAATGACTCAACATTGTAACATAATGACTCAGCATTGTAACATAATGACTCAACATTGTAACATAATGACTCAACATTGTAACATAATGACTCAACATTGCAACATAATGACTCAACATTGTGGGATTCACAACCCCATCCCATAGAAGTTTCTAGTGACTCAATATTGTAATACTAATGTTGAAACAAAACAAAAGTGTGAGATAATGTGCAACACTGTAAACACTCACGCAAAACATTCCATCTTCCAGACTGTATCCTGCTGACTGGCAGAAGTTTGCGAATGAATACAAACAAAGAAGTGTTGTCTGTTAGCATTTATTTCTTTTTTTATGTTCTATATAAATAATTCCACAGAAGACGGATGTGTCGGAGCATTGCCGCAAATAAAACGGTGACACAAGGCATTTGCATTCTCTGGACTACATCCTGCTGGAAATCTAGAATGGATCATGGTCCTGCTACAAGAGAGATTCAACAGGAGTTTGAGAATAAACGCTAAAGAAGAAGTATAAATAATGATATGCTTATATCTTCAGGTGCTATACAGCTGTGGAGAAATTGTTGAGCTTCTAATTCAATCGGATGTTGCCCGCTACTGTGAATTTAGAACTGTCAGTCGAGTGTTGACACTTATCAATGGAACCTTGCAGCAGGTATCTGTCTTGTTCATTTGTACTTCTCATTTATATGTTATTTTTATTTTTATTTTACTAGCATGTTGTGACTCATTATCACTAGCACTATGATTATCAGTGCCATTGAAATGTGTAGTGACATTTTTTAGGAATAAATGATCTGTGGTTAATGGCATGAAGATGTTGGCAGAAACGGTCACTATGTTTTTTGC
This sequence comes from Meghimatium bilineatum, assembly GCA_034231615.1. Taxonomy (NCBI): domain Eukaryota; kingdom Metazoa; phylum Mollusca; class Gastropoda; order Stylommatophora; family Philomycidae; genus Meghimatium; species Meghimatium bilineatum. The sequence continues at coordinate 49,826,682 of CM067312.1, read as the reverse complement.
CAGTTTACTTATATATTTCATGTAACTGCATTTACAGATGATTATGTAAATGACATGAAATTTACATGTAAGGACATTGTTTATAGTGAAAGTAACTTTAGGAAATGATACAGAGTGGATCTGCGCTACATAGGTCATTACAATAAGATCTTGCGCCATGGAAGATAGAGCTGGGTACGCCCATGGAAATCCCAATTTACTGCAGTGTGGTACCCTTAAGTCATTTGGTCTTAATACAGATCATTCATTTATTTTGATTGTGGGTGGTGAAGCCTTTGTTGTGTTGTCGTTCATATTGTTTTCATACATATTTATTTATTTCATCCTCATTCCCCATATTGTTTAGTGTGCTTCTCTATGACAATACTTGTGAATATGTACATCATCATTACCTTGGATGGCTCGGCTTTTAAATGTCTGCCATCTAACACTTTTGTGATGTGCTTCTATTTTTAGTTTGTTTACAGTTTGTCTTTTATTTTCTTGAAAAACACCTTAAGGTTGAAGCGTTGACACTGTATACCATTATCTGTATTTGTTCATACCACCAATAGCATGATAGTCTGCTCTTTTATTGTAAAGCTGATCGACCTTGTGTTTTACGTAAGTATTATTCTTTGAACTGATTGACTTTGTGTTTTACCTAAGTATTATTGTTTTACAGTTTTACCACAGTTTCACTTATTATTGATATGAGTGACAATTTCATCTGTAGTTTCAGCTGGAAATGAATATTTAATAGTAATAAGGCAGCAATAGTGTAAACATTGTGATCTACTGAGACTAGGAACTTCTAGTACCAGTAGTAAAAGAGTTCAGTGTTGCAGCTCTATGTTTCTCTGGGAGCAGAAATGTTTAGGAGTAGCAGGAGAGAAATACTTGTATCTTTATGTTTCACTAGAAATTACTTTTGTGGTTTGTTTGATAACCCCAGAAATTTTGAGCAACTTGTTCTTACTTCCTATGTGCAGTGGGGTGGTTTCTCTGAGCTTTCTTTCATACCCAGGAGACTTTAGCTTTTGGCTTAGTGCAATGGCTATTGAAGAAGCCTTCTACTCAGGGGGGTATAGCAAATTGCTTGTGTAAATAAAGGACTCATAAGAGGAGCAAATAATATTAGCACTGCTGTCCGCTATGCAAGACAAAGTAGAAGACTAAGAATGTTGGCTCTGAGGTTGACTACCTAGCCCTATTATCTCTATTGTGATGAAGCCTGCTGAAGACCTGTGTCTCAACTGATTGGGAGGAATCAACCATTGTATCTAGTGTCAGCCTCCAGATTGCAAGTAAGCCATGGTCAAAGTCACTTTAGAAGACTGTCCAATTCATAGCGAGACATCCTACACAAACATTGAGTAAACAATCATCAATAGCACTCTGGGGCAAATTTTCCAACACAAAAACGGCAGCAGAAACACCAATCTACAGCTGAAAGTAAAATTACACTGCTTGGCATAGGGAACAAGAGCGCTAAACATCATCATCATCTTCTAGACATAATGTTTGGTTATAGTGGGAGGAAAGCCACAATGTTTAGTAATATTTTTATTCAATGCCAATATCACATCAGATCTTTAGAAGTATTTTTTATGAAGGTAAAGTTAAGCTGAAGGATGCCGGAGTAGACAATTGTGCATCTGGACTGTTCAGAAAGCAATAGCAAACCACTGAACATATTTATATTGTCTAGAAAATCAAAGCAAAGAGTAAAGCTTCAGTGTCAGGTAACAATCAGAAACTGAAAATAGGGGGAGGACTAGGGTAATATAATATAGTATATATAATATATATAGGGTAATAAGTGTTACTAATATTTGTTAATAAAACAAACTAGCAGGGAGACACAGTGGCAGATGACGTTTTGACTAAAAACCTTCATCAGGATGTAGGGCAACAAACAAAATAAGCAAGATAATGAATGTTGGAAAGCAGATTTCAGGTTGGTAGGAGGACGATATTAAATCTTGGTAAGAAACCTTTCTTAGCTAGAAAGTCAAAACAGTCAAAAAGTTCTAGGCTGATCTTTACTTCCTGAATAGGATATGCTACCAAAGGTAATATGAGTTATGAATCAGTGTGATAGTACATGGTTTCCCATAAGTGCTGAGCTGCTTAGTAAGTGGTTGACCAGAAACTGCCCGACTAGCATCACATACCTAATTGCTAAGTATCAATAGCGCCATTCCTCGACCTCTCTAGAACATGAGATATGGTACTCTGCTTCCTGGTAGCTGGGTGAACCACAGTAGCGATTTTTATTTCAAACAATGAATAAGAGTATTCTTGAAACCAAGTTTTCTTAGTTCATGGACAAATAACTTAATATTACACTACCATATCTCCTGGCCAGTCAGTCGTGACCTCAATTTATTATAAACCAGTTGTTCTGCTGGTGTCAACCAATTGCTATATGATAATTATTCATGTCATAGATCTTGATTGAGTGGTACAATCAGATTTTGTGGATTCATTTACAGGTTCCATGTTCAAGAGCTGATGTGTTCAGCAGCAAATCAGTCAGCCTTATTGAGAAACGTCTGATGATGAAGTTTTTGCAATTTGCTACCGATTATGAAAATAGTCCACAAGAATATCAAGGTCTGTTTTTTTAGTCTTGTTTTTTTAGTCTGTTTTTAATTGATAACAATTTTTGTAGAATATGCAAACTCCAGTTCTTGGGTGTTACATGAGACCAACAACTTTTCTGTGGATATGAATCGTTAATAGGTAATAAACACAGAAGAGCTGAAATCCAACTATGATCATAGGTAGTAACTGCAGAAGAGCTGAAATCCAACTAGGAAACAGATGTTAAAGGTTTGATAATCACTGGAAACACACATGATAACACATAAAGATTGATGTTTTAACCAAATAGCCTTTAGTAAGAACACATTCACAATATATGACTAGTAAGAATGGCAATGCCCACATTCCTGGAGTCTACTAAAATGTTATATTTTAGAAGAATTATAACAATGCCATGGACAGCTAAGAAAACTAATATAAAGTTTGTCAGAGATGTTGGGGTAAAGTGATGGTTGGTTGCTGATCCAGCGTTTCATGGGTTCATGCCCTTTGACATAATGCTATTATGTGATATGTGCATGCTTTGTGATATGTGCATGATAATGCTATTATGTGATATGTGCATGCATTTATGAGCTGCTCCATATAAGGTGTTCAATTTATCTGGTCTCGGAGGGAGGAACATTCTCCTTATGTCACCCAATACTGGGCATTCTCTATCTCCCTTCCAATCACGGAGGGTGCACGCATATATACAAATAACAAAACATAAAATAACAGGGAAAAAATGCTTTTTATGTTTTTCTTTACTGCTTTTTGGTTTTTTTTTATGTTTTGTTATTTGTATATATTTGTTAGTTCCATTGGGAAGTGTATGGAGTCAAACTTGTTGAAAGTAAAGGTAGGTCCCATGCCAGCAGCCTGTCATCGGGAATGGAGATAACTCTTGGGTATGATGTAACTCAAATTTGTTACATCACACTCAATTTTCAAGGGTCTTGTTAACTTTCATTTGTTCACTCTGATGCATCCATCTTGTTAATTTTCATTTGTTCACTCTGATGCCCCATCTTGTTAACTTTCATTTGTTCGCTCTGATGCATCCATCTTGTTAACTTTCATTTGTTCACTCTGATGCATCCATCTTGTTAACTTTCATTTGTTCACTCTGATGCATCCATCTTGTTAACTTTCATTTGTTCACTCTGATGCATCCATCTTGTTATCTTTCATTTGTTCACTCTGATGCCCCATCTTGTTAACTTTCATTTGTTCGCTCTGATGCACCCATCTTGTTATCTTTCATTTGTTCACTCTGATGCATCTATCTTGTTAACTTTCATTTGTTCACTCTGATGTCCCCATCTTGTTAACTTTCATTTGTTCACTCTGATGCATCTATCTTGTTAACTTTCATTTGTTCACTCTGATGCATCCATCTTGTTAACTTTCATTTGTTCACTCTGATGCATCCATCTTGTTAACTTTCATTTGTTCACTCTGATGCCCCCATCTTGTTAACTTTCATTTGTTCACTCTGATGCATCTATCTTGTTAACTTTCATTTGTTCACTCTGATGCATCTATCTTGTTAACTTTCATTTGTTCACTCTGATGCATCTATCTTGTTAACTTTCATTTGTTCACTCTGATGCATCTATCTTGTTAACTTTCATTTGTTCACTCTGATGCCCCCATCTTGTTAACTTTCATTTGTTCACTCTGATGCCCCATCTTGTTAACTTTCATTTGTTCACTCTGATGCACCCATCTTGTTAACTTTCATTTGTTCACTCTGATGCATCTATCTTGTTAACTTTCATTTATTCACTCTGATGCACCCATCTTTTTAATTTTCATTTGTTCACTCTGCTGCACCAATCTTTTCTAGTTAATGTCACATGTTTCAGAATGTCTAATTTTCATCCATTGCTAACACATTTTGTATTTCTCTATATAGAGTACAGGGGTAAACCATATATTGATTTCTTGAAATCAAAGAGATTGACACCAAATATCCACCATTTTGTACAACATGCAATTGCCATGGTTACAGATGCTGCCACAACAGGGGAGGTAAGAAACATGCTACACATTTGAGAAATATTGGATACACACATAAAAGTTGTTGAGGCTAATATTATATTTGGAACAACTTCAGAATATGCAGCAAACTAAATTTACCACTTGCTCACAAAATCTAGAATTGCAGCCAAAAAAATACTCTCATCAAGTACAATTTCAAATGTGAGTTGCATGTATGGCTCTAATGTTGACCAAAGCAACTTGATCTGCATATGAAGAAAGCATTTTAAAGAGAACTTGGGTTGGGAATCGAAGATGTTGATAAATTATAGATAGAGGCTTAATTTTGTGGAAAAATTATGGAATTATCAATGTAAACCTTCACTGTGCTTTCCGCTACACATTTGCAATGGTTTACAAAGTTACCAGCGCTGTCTGCGAAATGTTTAGTCTGTTGCTATGCATTGCTTTTGGGGCCAGAAACAACATAATCATGATCTTCATGTGACTGAAATTGATGAATCGTAGGTAACTATTTGATCAGACTTCCATGCCGAAATCGGATGTGCTAGGCCTACAAGGCGCATAACGGTGGCACAACGTAATCACGATCCCGGCGGAAATCGCACGTATATCCGCGATGGTTACAATGGAGCGAACGCAAAACAAACAAACAAACATCAGACTTCCATCCGGAAATTGTTAAAGTATGAAAGACGAATAGGGCAGATGCAATTTTAAATCCTAGTCATAGGTCCATAATGGCAAACAGGCGCAGCGACAAAAGCGTGAATCATGTTTTATTGACTTTGGTTTTATTGTATTATCAGTAAAATCATTATGGATTGTGATTCTGATGATGAATTCTTAGGAGGTAGTTAGTTTTCACAGTAGAATATACAGTAGAACAAGGTGGTTTCATTATGTAGAGGCCAAGCACCAAATGTTTTGACTCAATTCAATACATGACTAGGTCTATCTCCAGAGAATGATTTGTGGCCAATCTACATGTTTTATTCATTTTCCCCAGCGATATTATGATAATGTGGTAATGGAACAACATAAATTCTATAGAATTAGAATGTGTTATCAGTGTTCCCACTTCAGACAATAGAGGTAAGCATTTTTTTAATAATTGTTTACCTTTATTGCCTGAAGTGTGAACACTGAGACAAACGTTTTATGCACACATGCACACACCAAAAAAACCGATAACAAACAAACAATACTTAAACCAATATATGCTTTTTTAAATTCTTTATTTACAGGTATAAATATTATTTTAAAATCTTTACGAACAAATTAGTTATCACTTTTTCAAAACAGCCAAAAACAATAACACAAATTTTCAAAAAATAATTCAGTGGCACTGCAAAATTGTGTTGTTATAATCTGGCTTGCTTAATGTTAAGCATCATTCCATACTTTTTCCACAAAATTAAGCTCCAGTCCATAATTTATCAATATCCTCTATTCTCAACCCGTTCTCTCTAAAATTTTCTCCAAGTTCTCTCTAAAATGTTCTCCAAGTTCTCAAATGTTCTCTTAAGTGCAGAGAGCAGGAAATTGTGGAGAAATTTCATATTTTATGTTGATAGATTGAAAGGAAGGCTAAATCTTGTGGGCACAGGATAGAATGAGGCTTATTGTGAAGAGAGTGTTAAAATATAGTCTTTATTTTGTGTATAAATTATAAGAATTATGTTTGAAAAAAAGTTGGAATGAGACTTAGTTTTGTTATTAAAAAATGTAATATGACCTATTTTTGTTTCAGTTATTTTAGAGTTTTGGTATAGCATTATTTATACATTTTATAACAAGTTATAAAAATTATTACAGTGAATAAATAAATGAAAATATAAAAACATGATACTGAATTATTTGTTTCATAAATTAAAAGTGTATTTTGAGTTTTAGTTTTTATTTATTCTGTCTTAGGGACTGAAATGTACTCAGTTGTTTCTACGCTCACTCGGTCGTTATGGCAACACTCCCTTTCTTTTTCCTCTTTATGGCACAGGAGAGTTACCACAAGCATTTGCAAGGTATTTAATTTTTAATTAATTTTTGTTTGACCTTCAGTAAATTTACAATTGACTGAACTTCATAAAGAAATAAGACTGGTAGGTTATTGACTGGACTTCATAGAAGAAATCAGAATGGAAGGTTATTGACTGGACTTTATAGAAGAAATCAGACTAGTAGGTTATTGACTGGACTTTATAGAAGAAATCAGACTAGTAGGTAATGATCAGAAAAATAAATTGGTAACTTTTAATATAGTATTCAGGATATTCAGTGATAAACCTAAGTAATAGATAGGAGGTTGAGGTGGGTTTTGGGGAGTTGAACCCCCCACCCCTTAGGAAATCAGGACATGATTCTTTTAGTACTATGATTTCAGGTGAATAACCCCCCCCCCCTCCCCCCACACACACTTATTTTGTTTCGCAAAAAGGTCAACATTTTTATAGAAAATTACACATGAAATGGAGTGAGGGCCATAATTTTTTTGGGGGAACCCCCACCTCATACTCAAGGCAGTCTATGACCCCGGACCTAATATTTTTTGGATGTAATGATTTTCTAAGCGATATAAATGCATTCAGTGGATTTTCATTGATTTGTGAACAGGCTAGACGCACAGTTGATTGAGTCAGGGTTTCAATCTGGTATCTTGGCTGTCAGAGATGCACTCAATACCTCTCAGTAACAGAGCTGGACTATAACCAAAAACTCAAGAATTATTTATGTGTAATTGTGTAAATATTTCATAGCAGGAATGTATGTATAATTTGTTGTTTATGAAATTTTATAATTTTTCTGATATACATTTTTCACAGGCTATCTGCTGTGTTTGGAGGTATATATTGCCTTCAGATGTCACCTACGCATATCGTTACAGACAGCGAAAACACGTAAGTCAAGGTAGTATTTTTGACCACATTTCACAGAAGAGAACTTCCAAAGCTAATTTGTGACTAGTGAAATAGAATTGTCCTATGAAATCGACAAAGAAACCGTTCTGTGATAACTGTAGTGAAAAAGTATTATGCATCTATAATATTATAAATAATGTGTATCTTTAAAAAAAATTTACAATTACAAAAGTCAGACCAGAAAATATATGATTCTAATTCTCGTAGCAGATCTTGGAAAGGGCATAATGCAGTAGACTCTGATAACAAATATTTTTCATCATCATCATGTAGCATATCCCTTACAGGATGTAGCAGGCCATCATAGCCTTTCAAAACGTATGCCGATCATCCTCCTTCTGCTAGTGTCATGTTCAGGTGGTCTCTGATATCTTTCATCAATTTTCATTCTGACCTGCTTCTTTGTTTTAGCTGCCCTCGCATCATCCCCTCCATAATGGTCTTATCTGGACTGGTGTGATGTGATATAGCAGAAATATTGTAATTTTCTAGAGAAAACCTTGTTGTTTGGCCAGTTGTCTTTTGCTTTTATTTTTTAAGAATGTAACTTGGTGATCTTTTTAGTATTCTTCTGTAACATTTTGTTTCAAATACTGCAATTTTGTTTCTCACTTTATTGGTGATTGTCCAATATTCACATCCATATTTTCCATTTGTATCAGCTTATTTGATGCTATGGCCAAATTTGTACATGAATTAAAAATGTAGTGTTTCGACAAAAGAATAATTTGAAGTTATTCTTATTGAAAATTTTTTTAACCTCTGAGTTTTGGCGTATACGGTATTAGATCTTAACATTTAGAGATAAAGAGCCTAAGATCACTTCCTTTCTGTATTTTAACTTTAACACACATCAAGTAATGCAATTGGCTGGACTGGAACATGACTGAGCTGAGAAATGAACCTATGTAATATGATTGTGAAGCTTTGTAAACTCAAGACAGCTGACTACATTACCAGGCTCTGTGTAGATTCAAATCAACTGATGTATTATAAGTTAGTTTGACCATAAACTCATATTTGGTTGTATTTTATTTTATACTGCAGATGCTGCGGCATAATCGCATCAAATGGACAGCTGATCAGATGCAAGTAAGTATGCTGTGCTGCTAGTTTGTATCAAGAGAGATCCTCCTCTTCTTAGCTTCCCAGGAAAAAAATCTGTCTGGAAGCTTATATTAAAGTATGCAGATTTGTTTCCCTGGGAAACTAAGAAGAAGAAAATCTAGCAAAATGGCGGAAACCCCCTCATTGTATCCTTAAGGATACCTCCCTAGTTAAAAGGGGCTAAGTATAAATAATAGCTAAGCTGTCAGAGAATATCTGACAAGGTGGAGAGTACCGCAGTAACAAACTGTCAGAGGATATCTGACAAGGTGGAGAGTACCGCAGTAACAAACTGTCAGAGGATATCCAATAGGGTGGAGAATGCCACAGTAACAAACTGTCAGAGATATCCATAAGGTGGAGAATGCCACAGTAACAAAAATGGACTGATTAAAATTGGTGTTGAGGCAATGAGCCCATTTGCCAGATAGACTGAGCTGACAAGAGCTACCTGCTCACAACTGAAGGGATTACTTAACTACCATCATCTTTGTCATTGCCACTACCACAGTCACCACCACCACAGTCACCACCACCACAGTCACCACCACCACAGTCACCACTACCACAGTCACCACCACCACTACCATCATCATCATCACTTATAATCTCGAAAAACTCATTAATATTGTTTATACATTACTTTCTATTCTACTAATTTAGATACTTGATAGCAGAGAGCTCTTACCTACCATCACCCTATGTATTGACAATGTCCAACAGGTGGGTATGCTGTACTATTCTGAAAGGAATGGCCATCATAACTCTTTTATTAACCCATTTATTTATCTTCCTTAAAATTCAGTTTTTTATTGTTGTTTTTCTAATAATTCTATCTATCTGTCTGTCCGTCCGTCCTCTATTCATCCCATTATGCAGTGCAGTGTCAGAGAGTAGAAAGGTGCTATGGAGATGGCTTTTTTATGCTCTTCATATTTGCTTGTTTCTGTGACTTCCTTATTCCTGTAATGCATCTTTTGCAAGGTCTGCCTCTGGCTTAGTATCTATTGTGTCTGAGCTGTATTGCCTTATTGGAAAGTTCTGTCTGGCAGTAGTCTGGAGGCATTTATGAACAACTTCATCCATTGTCTTTTGATGTAGTCTAAAACTGGGGTTATATTGGTTAGTCTTCTGATGTTTTTATTTCTGTCTCTTATTGTTACTCTGGGAATTATGTATAGGCATTTCATTTCTGTTGTGACAAGTTTACTTTTATTGTTTGCTGTCATCGTCCACATTTGACATTGGTAGCATAGTGATAGTATGATTGAATATTAATGATATTTGAATTTGTTTGTAAAAATCATCTTTTCCAATTATTATCAGCTTTTTGAGTAACATTTATCTACCGGTAGTTTTAGAGAAAAAAAACCACAGTTCTGAGATCACTCCATGTCAAAAATATTAAGTTGCCTTTTATCAACAGTTGTTATAGTCCGGCTCTGTGGCGAAGTGGTACAGAGCCCGTCTGTGACGGCAAAGGTACCGAGTTCGATCCTCTCCACAGGCAATTGTGTATCCGGACTGTTCAGAAAGCAATGGCAACCTACTGAATGTATTTATATTGCCTAGAAAATCACCACAGCCAACAAATGCTGGGTTGATAGCTACGTCCTGGATAGGATATGCTACCAATTTTGTTATAATGCTTGCTCTTCAAACTGTGACAGTTTCACACAAAGATTGAAACAGCCTGGACAGAGATGTAGATATGTGAAAATACTAATAAATCATGTGTGAATGGGAATATTGAATGGCTTAACTGTGATGGATTCTCTGAGACAGGTATCAGATCATCTATGGACATATCCTCTGTGCGCTGATGATAACATTCCTCATCATCATCAAGTGTCGCATCATCAGCAACGAAGTTTGGCTGCAATGGACCTCCAACATCTTCTGTCTCTTGCCTTGTTTGTGAATTGCTAGAGTTTATCCTGATCATCTAGTGATGCTATCATCCCACTTGCACAGAAATTGGGAGCCATTATTCTAGATAATGCTTGTGTTGAATTTGTAGATTTATTTTATTTTGGCATCTGTAAAATGTATTTGTGATAATTCTGTTATCAATCAAGTGACAGGTGGAGTGACATACCTATCAACTTATCTTTCCATAAAATAATTTTGTAAAATTTACATATGTACTCTTATAAAGGCGTGGGTATTAATAATAATTTATTGAAATTTAGCACACAGACACACACAACACCCCCCCCCCCACACCTTATCCCCGTGATGTCAAAAAATATTTCTTGTAAAATAATTCATGTGAAAGCCTTCATGTGGACACCAGATGGGGGAAAAAAAACAGGGAAGACCAAAAACAACGCTCACAAGAACTGTTTTGAATGAATTAAAATCAACAGGCATAAATGCACAAGACCTGCAATCCTTGGCAACTGACCGACAGGCATGGAGAACATCCGCCCTATGTGCCAAACTTGGCAAAGGAAGAACTGACTGAAATCCATATCAATATGGAAATATCAATAAATCCGTATCAATATGGAAATATCAATAAATCCGTATCAATATGGAAATATCAATAAATCCGTATCAATATGGAAATATCAATAAATCCGTATCAATATGGAAATATCAATAAATCCGTATCAATACTACTTCTCATTAGTAGTTGTAAAGATCATGGTTGTCTGCTTCTAATTTTTACTGTAATGTGGGCTTTTACTCCACCATCTTTGAGGATTTCTGCACTATTGTTCTTGATTGTCCATGGAATTGTTCTTGAGTAGCCTCCACTTATCAGCTCACTTTGACCTTATCGTTCTCACTTCACATTATTCTATTATAGATAAGGGCTATTCACATCAATGCTTCTTAACTTCCAGGCCACAGTCTTATAAAGGTTGAGAAACACTGATATCCATTGATGGACATACATGGACATGATTCTCTCTAGGAACCTACACAATTTTGACAATAAGAACAAGCATGGCATGCTTGAAAACACAATAATGGAAGAAAAGAGGTCACTGTGATAAAGCAAAATGGCAGACCAAGAAGGAGATTGGCACAAAGAGGCCAAAGACCACCTGAACATGACACTTGTAGAGGCAGGAAGACTGTCAACAGATTGACAGGCGTTCAGAAATTATGTGATGATAGCTACATCATGTCCAGGACAAGCAACCTGATGTTGATTATTATATTGATATTTGACCTAGATCTTTGATTTGTTTATTTTTTTCAGGAGAACTTCTAGAGCAATTTACATAACTGACAGATCCATCTTGCCATCAGCAGAGGCAGAGGTGACCATTCTGTTAGAATAAATATGATTTTACATTTTTTTTGAGTTTGTTCTTTCTGAGAATTATAGTTATCTTTCTGCTTGAATTTATGTTTATTTTTCATTTTTATATCTGAGATTTATAGTTATCTTTTCTTTCTGTTTGAATTAATAAGATTTATGCATATTTTCTACTGCTATGTCTGAGATTTATAGACATCTATTTCTGTTAGATTTCACGTATTTAATACTGAATGAAATTATTTGTCTATTGATGATAAATTTGTAGAAAACCATTGATGCTAAATTTATAGAAAACCATTGATGCTAAATTTATAGAAAACCATTGATGCTTAACTTATAGAAAGGGATTGGTGCTAAATTTATAGAAAACCATTAGTGCTAAATTTATAGAAAACCATTGATGCTAAATTTATAAAAAGAGATTGATACTAAATTTATAGAAAAGAGGATGCAAATAATTAGTAAATTGTATCTGTTTCTGTAGCTGTCGTTACTGAATTTTGTTTGCCAAGATGATCCAGCAAGGCCAGTAATTGTGTTAGAGTTGCCTCCCTCTGCCTGTGTGTGCCCTCAGAATTTGTGTGAGTAGTTGATGTTCATATCTTCATATGTTCAATCTTCATATCTTCAATCTTCATATCTTCATATCTTCATATCTTCAATCTTCATATGTTCTATCTTCAATCTTCATATCTTCAATCTTCATATCTTCATATGTTCAATCTTCATATGTTCAATCTTAATATCTTCATATGTTCTATCTTCATATCTTCATATCTTCAATCTTCATATGTTCTATCTTCATATCTTCAATCTTCATATCTTCAATCTTCATATGTTCAATCTTCATATCTTCAATCTTCATATCTTCATATGTTCAATCTTCATATGTTCAATCTTCATATCTTCAATCTTCATATCTTCAATCTGCATATCTTCATATCTTCAATCTTCATATGTTCAATCTTCATATGTTCAATCTTCATATGTTCAATCTTCATATCTTCAATCTTCATATCTTCAATCTTCATATGTTCAATCTTCATATGTTCAATCTTCATATCTTCATATCTTCATATCTTCAATCTTCATATGTTCAATCTTCATATGTTCAATCTTCAATCTTCATATCTTCAATCTTCATATGTTCAATCTTCATATCTTCAATCTTCATATCTTCATATCTTCAATCTTCATATCTTCTATCTTCATATCTTCAATCTTCATATCTTCAATCTTCATATCTTCAATCTTCATATCTTATTTTCATGGGCTTAATCATTATTGTCATATTTATTTTACTTTAATTTTCAGTCATATTTAAAAGTGGAATTATTTTCATACAAACATTGTGTTATCAATGTCAGACATGGACACTAACTAAAAAACAAGAGAGAAAACTTACAACATGTTAAATGAGAAAAGCAGCAAACAGAAAAAGAAGAGATCATGTGAGGAATGAAGAGATTACAAGAACTGTTGGAACAACAACTGTGGTCAAATATATTGACAGAGATTGAAATGTTTTGCCACTGAATGAGAATGAACCGTTATTGGCTAACAAGAGCATACAACATGAAAATGGAAATGGCAAGATACAGAAGAAGACCAAGAATAAGATGGAATGAAAAAGTTATCAACATTCTGAAACATCACTATATTGCTGCATATCAAATGATCAAATTTGCCATAGTACAAAAACCAAAAATCATTAAGTTCTGCAACGGCTTACAGCAAAAGCAGAGAAAAGACAATAGATTGATATATACATTATTCATGTCATGTTCATTAAGTAAGGTTTTTTTTATGACTGGGACTGTTGTATGGGTATTGCAATAGGTATGGCAAAAACAAAATAATATGAAAAAAAAGACAAACTTTTGTACATACTTGTTAGCTTCCAGGAGATAATTCTGTATAAAGTAAAAACTTTTGACTTTTCTTTCTATATATTGTTTGTTAAGAGTGCAGGGAGGAATTTTTACGGACATTAGAAATAATTGCTGCTTTGCTATAGCAGACCAAGACTTGTACAGGAAGGAATGTTGTTGCCCTTCTGAAAGAGAAAAGTCCAGTTCTAGCTGTGGTTTGACCCTGAAACCTCATGTTTATGAGACCAGTGTATAGCCATTTAGCCATGCAGTTTCTCCTTATGAGAAATAAAATGGGAAAATGAAAGTATTGTGGATGATAATTCATTTTCTATGTCCAAAATAATAGAACTTGGTTTGAAATGTGGCATTGCCAGAAGAGAATGTTGCTGTTGACTTAGCTGAATGTTTGCTAACCAACAAAAAAATGGGAAATGTCAATCATTGTGAACAAAAGAAGAAGAAGAAGAAGAAACCGTTAACTAGACACAAGAGTGGTCAGAATTTTCAAATGACTTGAGGGTACACTAAAAAATATGATAATTTTCTGGAGCATTCTTAGCAACTCATGTCTGATATTTGAACGAGAAAGTACATTCAACATCTTCTGATTGCCCTGTTATTGAAAATGTTTGGCCATCTGTTTTGTGGATAGAAATAATGGAATCTGACTTACTGAATCTCCATTCTTACACTGGAATCTGACCATCTGAATCTCCATTCTTACACTGAAATCTGACTTACTAAATCTCCATTCTTACACTGGAATCTGACCATCTGAATCTCCATTCTTACACTGGAATCTGACCATCTGAATCTTTATTCTCACATTGAAGGTGACTGACTCAATCTCCATTCTCATATTGATTACGTTCACAACATCGTAATTTCATATGATACATATATATATATATATATACACAAAATTCTCCTTAGAGAAATAATGCAGATATTTTGAGGAAAGTAATACAAGTTTCTTGATTTTAGCAAAACATACTTTCTTTTTAATTTTAATATTTCTTCTTCAGCGTTCATTCTCAAAATTCCGCTGGATCTCTCTTATAGCAGGACAGTGGCCCTACTAGTTTTCCAGCAGAATGTAGTCTAGAGAATAGAAAAGTTTTTTTTTTTATTACACTCAGTTTTATTTGCACCACTGGCCCAACACATCTGTCTTCAGGAATATTAATATTACTCTGGAGACTAATTTCTCACAAATATAATGTTTTCATTCTCTAGATGTGGTACAATTGACAAGAGAGAGTGCCCAGAGCAATGCTGAAGAGGATTTTCTGCAAGTGAAAGAGGCACTGTTTTCTACAGTAATCTCTGGTATGTTGAATAGTACTTAAGTATGATCGACAAAGAAGAATAGTACTTAAGTAAGATCGACAAAGAAGAATAGTACTTAAGTAAAACACAAGGTTGATCAGTATTACAATGGAACACACAGACTATCAGAATATAGGGTATTTGTATTCAAAAATACAAATAACAGCATACAAGAACATTTCAACCTTAAGTATTTTTTAAGGAAACACAAGACAAACATTATAATAACAATAATAAAACCCATAAGCCATGAGGGTCATAGGGGTGTCACATTCAGACACTTAATGCAGAAATATCTACATGCATTATATCCTCTACCATCCTGATGAGTTTGGAAACTTGACACCCTGTCCAGTTCTTGATATTATCCAGCCTTGTCTTCTTCTCTCCACCTTGTTCTCTTCTTCCCTCCACCATACTTTGAAGAACATCTCTTGAGATAAACATTTAGCAATCAATAAAAGCAGTAAAAATGAGGGCACTGTCACAGAAGCATTAGACAGCAGACAATTAACGGTACAGACATCGAGGTAACAATGACATCCGTGCACAAGTATTATCATAAAAACATGTATTAAATCAAATATATTTTCATCTTGATGTTTTCTTGGTCTATCTTTCACTTTATGTCAAAATACAAAATATTCTTTTGTTATATGTTCTTATTGGTATTTGGTTTGGGTTCATTCTCATAAGGTGACCATTTTACTTGCTGTCTTTCGATATTTTTAATACATATTATACCTACTCTTTTCCTGATGTTTTCATTTCTTATTTTATCTAGTTATCTAGTTTAGTAACCATTGCAGCTTTTCTCAGACACCTCAGTCACTATGATCACGGAGATTATAATTTATATATTATAACATCACTTAATTTAATTATACTTTTAAAAGTCCACAATTAATTTATTCCTAAATGAATATATTTGTATATAGAGAACTGTGGTTATTACACAAATATTTCAGTCTGTCAACAAATCGAGTCTGGAGACAAATAGAATCTGTCAACAAATTGACAGTCTGGAGACAAATTAATTATACAGGGATTCAACTGTAATTGTGTATATTTGTCCAGCAGCAAATAAAAAAATTTGCAGGATATCAAGAACCACTTTTGGCAGTGGTGAAATGGCGTAAATGTTTGGCTTTGATATGTAATGAAACACGACTCGCTTTCTAAAATTATTTTGCCAGGAACAGTTGAGGATGGAAGGAGGAGAGGAGGAAAGAGAAAATGCTGGATTGATAACATCAAGGAATGGTCTGGGTGTGATTTTTCTACACTTCTCCGAATGGCTGAGGATAGAGTTGTCTGGAGATCTACAATCTTATGGGTTATGGGGCATATTATTATATATAATTGGGTACTATGATTGCAGTCCAACCCCCATTGAGCTAATTAGTGCCTACCTGTGTGATTATTTCCCTTGCCTATGTTTATCAGTTTATGTTTATCATTTATTTATTTAAATATAATTATATTTAGGGTTAGGTTGATTTATGTAAAACATAACTAACCCTAACTCTAAAAATGAATATTACAATTAATTATTGATATAATATTTAGATTAATTAACCACAAAATACGTAGGTAGACACTAATGGGAAACAAGAACAAAAATGAGGGTTGGAGTGCGATCATAGTACCTATAATTGTGTATAGCTAAATTTTCTTATTACATAACTATTTTGCCAGTTCAGACAAATTTGGTAGAAAGTGTTTCTACTGTACGGTTCTCTTGTTTCTACTGTACGGTTCTCTTGTTTCTACTGTACGGTTCTCTTGTTTCTACTGTACGATTCTCTTATTTCTCTAGATGACAAGGAAAGTAAGCCAAACATATTATGGTCTTTGTATTTTGAACAAGAAGACAAAAGTCAGGTGATAATTTCCGATACAGCAGTGAAGAATGTTCTTGCTGTCTCTGCTGGTGGTGATGCAGGTGTGGACTTAGATTTCTGTGTCCAAGAGGTGAGTTTTCAGAATCCATTTATTTTCTTTTTTTGCTGCTTTGCTATAAGGTGTCGCAGTATTAAATGACAATTGGTTTTTAGGCTATGATACGTTTGATCACTTGATATGCAGAAGTATTGTAATAACTAATAGTGATCTCATATCACATCTTACCGATATCAGGATATCGGTAACTCCTTCAAAATACCTTATTCTTGGTCTTCCTCTGCTTCTCATTGTCTCCATTCACATGTTCTTTGCTCTTGCTGCTGGTGGAAAGGGTTCACTCTCATTAAGTGAACCATTTCAGTCTCTGTTGTTCAATATATTTGACTTGGATGAAGACTGATCTGTCAGATCATTGGTGCAAATAAAATAATGACACAGACATTTCCATTCTCTGGACTGCATTCTGCTGGAAATTTTCTAAGACAGTGGTCCTGCAGCAAGAGATCTCCAGCAGGAGTTTGATAATGAACCCTGAATTAGAAGAAGTTCATTAATTTTAACCCACTCTCTTTAAGACAGTAATGAAAGCTCTCAAGAAAGAAAAAAAAATAGCTTTACAACATAATGACCATATGCAGAAAAATGTGGTACAACTAAAAGCACTTTTAATCAGCATGGTGCCTTGTATTCTTCTTCTTCTTCAGCGTTAATTCTCAAACTCCTGCTGAATTCTCTTGTAGCAGGACCATTGTCCTACTAGATTTCCAGCAGGATGTAGTCCAGAGAATGGAAATGCGTTGTGTCGCCGTTTTATTTGCGCCAATGGCCCGACACATCCGTCTTTGGTGGAGTCATGGTGCCTTGTATGTCTGTACAGACAATCAGCAAACAGACCAGTGTAAAATTTCTAATGAACTATGAAGCCCTCAAAATAAAGTATGAGGCCCTCAAAATTTCACACATGATTGCTTGTCTGGTCAGATTTTATGAAGAAAATGCAGTGACAATTTGGACTACCCCCCCCCCCCCCCCCCCTTACATCTTCTGATTAGTTCCAAGGGAAAAGCAATGCTAATATGTTTGGCGATAGCCAGAAGTGAATGATGTTTTGCTCTTTATATCGCCCGGGTGTTGTCGGGGCCCGAAAGGGGAGCAAAGAATAGCAACACTGTTTACCTTCCACTCATGTCGTAAAAGGTGACTAAGGAGGTTATGGGATGGAGTTGGCTGTCCCATCCCATATAGGGTCAGTGACTCAAAGCCATGCTGAAGTCGGATGTGTCAGGCTGAAAGGCGCAGATATCGCAGCAATGCTGTAAACCATGACACAACACATTACGTTCTCCAGACTACATCCTGCTAATCTGCAAGAGTTTGAGAACGAACACAGAAGACGAAGAAGAAACTCTTTATATTTTTCTATAAACCCATAAATTGTCGGGGTCATAGAGGTACCACATTGGATGCACCAACACACAGAGTCCTCCAGAGATTTCATTCTTCAACGATGCGGATGAGTTAAGAAAAATCTTGTCTTGTCCAGTCCTTGATGTTGCCTGTCCATGCTCTGATTATCCATTGCAATATGTCAGTGGGTGAATGGCTTAGCTGATGGTTCCCATCTCCTCTCCAGTTATCCGTATATCATGATTACATAGATATACTTTCTCTGGTGGTCTTGATTACACTGATGTTGACTGACACTACTTCTCATATTGAACATCATGCAGAGTGATTCAATGACAGTTAACTAAGTACAAACGTTAACATTGTGTGATTCAATATAAAGGCCTCTAGCATTGAGTATTACATTCACTTGATATTATCGCTGCACGTAAACCTTTTTTGTCCTCATTTATTTTATTGTAATTGTTATTTTAGTGATAATTATTATAGTTTAGTGATTATGATAATTATATTTATCATAATTTTATTAATTGCGGTAGGTATTTGTGACACATTTCCTTATTCACTATTTTCCGAACTGAATGAAATGCTAGATGGTGATGTAATACACCATTTACTGCCTTAGGGTCTCCTCTCCGGATTTTATGTAGGGGCTTACTCCCTTAGCCTGAGGCACTCTAGTGCTAACCTGTAATAATAATAATGATGATAATAATAATAATAATCCCATAACCTGTCAGGCTTGTAGGGGTGTCACACTGCATCAACACAAAAAGCTCTCCAAACATCTCGATCCTCAGCTTTTCTGAGGAATGTAGGAAAATCATGCCCAGACTATTCTGTGATGTTATTGACCGTAAACTGGACATCTTCTAAATATTAACAGTTGTACAATATTTTAAAGTTATGTCTTATCTTAATTAAAGATTACAGATCCACAAAGGGAAGGGAGATAATTGATCATCTGTGCTTCATTCAAATATTTATTTTTCTTTCCTTGCAGGCCAAGTGTATTTTTAATACTGTCTGCCCTGAAGAAGACTTCTTGCCAAAGCCCCCTAATCCAGAAGACATCATCCATGTGGATGACACTGAGGCAGAAGTAGCAACTGGACCATCAGAGTATGAGGCTAAAGACAGTGAGGATGTGGAAGATCATAAGGAGAAAGATAGTGAGGAGACAAATAGTCATAAGGAGAAAGATAGTGAGGAGACAGATAGTCATAAGGAGAAAAATAGTGAGGAGACAGATAGTCATACGGAGAAAGAGAGTGAAAATAAAGATGCTCCAATTGTATCTGAGGAAGTAATTGAAGCTCTACAGGAGTCAGTTGAGAAAATTAACATAGAAACAGGGGAAATGAAGGTTGTGTCACCTGATGATAGTTAAGGGAAAATTAAGGATGTGTCGGTTGATGATAGTTAAATGAGTTGACACTAGAATTGTTTTTGTAGCAAGCCAACTTTAACAGTAAATCAACCCTTAGCATTGTCAGCCTTAAGCAGTAAATCAGCCCTCAACAGTAAGATGTCTTTAAGCAGTAAATCAGCCCTCAACAGTAAGATGTCTTTAAGCAGTACTTCTGTCAATTTTATTAGTAAATTATCTCTTAATAATATAAACATTAAGATTCATTTTTTTGGCAGTAGGACTACACCAGCACTTAGTATTAAATTATCTTTAAGCCGTGAGTCTTGATATGTTTGAACATTACAACAGTATTCAGCAGTAACATTTCCTTCAATTGCAATAGATTTTTTTATACAACATTTATTCTTCTATCACATATTGAGAATATGCTTTGAAAATGTACTAGCAACCTTTACAAATGCATTGAATATGTGATTTGTTTTCACACTTAAAATGTTTATGTACATAAGCCATTCTTAAATTCAGAATGCTTTTAAATAATGAAGTTCGTGCAGTCCGTTTGTTTCGTTGATGTGATGTTCCTTTCACATTTTTGTGCTTCATGTGCAAAACAGCAAATAAACAAATTCTGACTAGTAAAAGTTAAAACAGGTTGAAACTTGGCACACGCATTAATAAAGTTTAGATGAATAAAAGGCATTTCTGGTTTTTAATCAAAAAAAGGTCTGCTACTGTTTTTGTTACTGTTTTTTTTTCATGCCTCGACTGACATTACGAGATTGATGGCAAGCTTCTGGTATGCTTGTGGAACAACACTAGATCAAGATCGTCATATTGTACTAATGTATCTATCTACACAACCACTTCCATACAGCAACGCAAACAACAACTCATACACTGGACTTATCGCAAACACTGCGAAGGAGACTTCACTCCTCATGCTTGAAAAAAAGAAGTCCTAACATTAGTCATATCCTTACTAAACACCACATAACCAATAGACTGACACATGACCAGCAGACTGACACATGACCAGCAGACTGGCTTGACTTACTAAACACCACATAACCAACAGACTGACACATGACCATCAGACTGGCTTTACTTACTAGACACCACATAACCAACAGACTGACACATGACCATCAGACTGGCTTGACTTACTAGACACCACATAACCATCAGACTGACACATGACCATCAGACTGGCTTGACTTACTAGACACCACTAACCAACAGACTGACACATGACCAGCAGACTGGCTTGACTTACTAGACACCACATAACCAACAGACTGGCACATGACCAACAGACTGGCACATGACCAACAGACTGACACATGACCATCAGACTGGCTTGACTTACTAGACACCACATGACCAACAGACTGGCACATGACCATCAGACTGGCACATGACCATCAGACTGGCTTGACTTACTAGACACCACATAACCAACAGACTGCCACAGGACCAACAGACTGGCACATGACCATCAGACTGGCTTGACTTACTAGACACCACTAACCAACAGACTGGAACATGTCCATCAGACTGGCTTGACTTACTAGACACCACATAACCAACAGACTGGCACATGACCATCAGACTGGCTTGACTTACTAGACACCACATAACCAATAGACTGGCACATGACCATCAGACTGGCTTGACTTACTAGACACCACATAACCAACATACTGGCTGGCTTGGGCCTAACAAAATATTCAGCGGTAAAGATTTTAATTTTTAAAATATTGCAGATGGGATTCAGCAATATGAAAACAAAAATAGTTTCAGTTAATCTTTAATTCAACATGTACAATGCAACACGTACAATGCAACACGTACAATGCGACATGTTCAATGCAACACGTACAATGCGACATGTTCAATGCAACACGTACAATGCAACACGTACAATGCAACACGTACAATGCAACACGTACAATGCGACACGTTCAATGCAACACGTACAATGCGACACGTACAATGCGACATGTACAATGCGACATGTACAATGCAACACGTACAATGCAACATGTTCAATGCAACACGTACAATGCAACACGTACAATGCAACACGTTCAATGCAACACGTACAATGCAACACGTACAATGCAACACGTTCAATGCAACACGTACAATGCAACACGTACAATGCAACACGTACAATGCAACACGTACAATGCAACACGTACAATGCAACATGTACAATGCAACACATGCTGATATGTTTTTAATAGTTGCTAGTATACATAAAATAAATAATGGCCAGATTTCTCTGCTACTTTAGGTTCTCATCTTTTACTCTGTTATTGACAAAATAAAAATACAGAGAAAAAGAAGAACATTGAAGTTTTGAAATTACTTTAACTAAATGAAGGGTGGCTTCTAAATACAATCATAAACAGTATTTTGGACACTTAAAGCGACATGATGGTATCGAAAGGTTGATTCTAGAGGGCAGAGTACAGGATAAGAGAAGAAAAGGAAGACCAAGAAGATGATGGACCAGCAACATTGAAGAAAGTATGTACATGTCTTTGACCAATTCTGTTCTGCTTACCTGGAACAGAGAGGCGTTCAGAGTATCCACGACGAAGACAATTTCTGGAAAGAATATGTCACTTGATATATCGACAAAATATGTTATTTTGTAACACTACCTTCATATAAATGTGAATTTTGTTAATATTGTGTGTATTTATCCTTTTTTTTAGATAGAGGATTAATTATTATACATGTTTGGGATATGCTACAAAAACTCTGAATTTAAAAAATATTGTTTTATCTATACCTCTTTTGAACATTGTCATTTGTTTGGACAAACCTAGAACAAATGTGAACATATAAATTTGTTTATTTATTTCTATCAAACAGTTGACTTCTTCTGACTGCAGATGTTGTGCAATATTCTCATTTGTTTTTGTGCATGAGCTTGTACATTTAATTTAGTCTATCCTAAGTAACTCAAAATCAAATTCCTGCTTCATTGTTACTGTTTTACTTAGTATCTGACTGTTGATAGATATACACATAGAAGTCAAGAAAAGTATCTATATTTGCTTCATAGATTAAAGCAAGGCCTTTGACAAAGTCCAACATGACAAAATTAATTGAATGTCTTCAAGAAATAGGCATAGATGGAAAATACATCAGACTGATTAGAAATATATATTGTTATGTTATGTTATGTTCCTCCAGGGCCATAGGCGGCGCATAGGGCAGAAACCATAGCTTTCCATTTCTGTCTTTGTGTTGCCAGGTCTTTCAATTGTTGCGTGTTGTTTAGGTTCATTGACATGCCTTCTCTATTAATGGTTCTTCGTAGAGTTTCTCTAGGTCTCCCTCTTCTTCTTACTCCAGGTGGCACCCAATATAGTGATTGCTGGGGAATTCTTAGGCTGTTCATTCTAAGAACATGGCCGATGTAAGTCCAACGCCTTTGTCTAATGAAGGAAGATATATAGGTTTGTTTGCTTTCCTCTCTTATAGTAGTGTTAGATTTAAAGTCACTCCACTTAACGTTCAGAATGGTACGTAGGCATTTGTTTTCAAAGGAGTCGAGTCTTTTATCTGTGGCTTTTGTGGCTTTCCAACTTTCGCACCCATATGATAGAATAGGGATGATGTTGGAGTTAAATAACTTGAGTTTTGTGGTGTTTCTTAGTGTGTTTGACGTCCATATGTTGCGTAGTTTATTGAAAGCACCCGCTGCAAGGGCAATACGGTGTAAAATTTCTTTTGATGAGTCTCCATCCAATGCTAGATTGGTGCCTAAATATGTAAAATTGTTGACTTTTAATAATGGAACATTTTGAATTTCTATGTTGTCGTTGGATCTCGTAAAATCTAGTATATGAGTTTTTGATGTGTTGATTTTCATCCCTATCTGATTTGAGTAGTGTTGGAGATTGTCAAGCTTAGATTGAGCATCTGTGTGGTTTGCGCTCAAAAGGGCCAGGTCATCTGCGTAGTCAAGATCTTCGAGAACGGTAGAAATATATATTAGGAACAATGAAAGAATTAAGAACAAGATAGACACGGAGGTCGGTGAAGAACAATTCAGTTTTAGGAAAAACAAAGGAACCAGAGAAGCTATACCCAGTATCCGGCTAGTGATAGATAAATATATAGAAGTCCAAAAAAGTATCTATATTTGCTTCATAGACTACAGCAAGGCCTTTGACAGAGTCCAACATGAAAAATTAATCAAATGTCTTCAAGAAATAGGCATAGATAGAAAAGACATCAGAATGATTATGATTAGAAATATATATTAGGAACAAACTGCATCAATATAGTATGAAAACAGCTACTCACCATACATAGAAATTAAAATACGGGTAAGACAAAATTATGATGTATTTTTATCCTTCAGCCTATTTAACATCTACACAGAATATCTTTAAACTTACAGAAAGAATGCCAGGACTCAAAATCAATGGGAAAATAATAAGCAACCTGTGATATGCATTATACGGTTGTGAGGCATGGGCCTCAGTAGTAAAGACAGTGGTAAAGAGAATCTCTGCTTTCGAAATGAGATGCTACAGAAATATTTTACATATTGACGACAACTAAAAATAAAAAAGCTTTAACGTCTCGGTCATGCAGTACACTTCACAATATAACAATAAATGTATTTGCTTGCTATTTATCCAATTGTGCTGCAGGTTATTCCTATGTAACTTTTGTGTGGGCATTCTTAATAAACAATATTTATTTTCTGCTGTCTCATGTTTATACCTATTTTCTGCTGTCTCATGTTTATACCTATTGTCTGCTGTCTGATGTTTATACCTATTTTCTGCTGTCTCATGTTTATACCTATTTTCTGCTGTCTCATGTTTATACCTATTTTCTGCTGTCTCATGTTTATACCTATTTTCTGCTGTCTCATGTTTATACCTATTTTCTGCTGTCTCATGTTTATACCTATTTTCTGCTGAAATTTTTCACTTCTTACAGCATATGTTTTTATATCTTCATTTATTTCTGTAATATTTGAGACTTGTCTCATACCATTTGATATTGTCCTACTCTTAAAACATATCAATTGATATTTATATCACTTGATATTGTCCTACACTTGAATTTCATATCACTTTATATTGTCCTTCTTGTTCTCAAACTCCTGCAGATCATCAGGAAGTAGTCCAGAAAACGGAATGCGTTGTGTCATGGTTTACAGCATTGATGCGATATCTGCACCTTTCGGCCTGACACATCCGACTTCAGCATGGCTTTGGGTCACTGTCCATATATGGGATGGGACAGCCAACTCCATCCCATAACCTCCTTAGTCACCTCTTACGACATGCATGGAAGGCAAACAGTGTTGTGATTCTTTGCTCCCCTTTCAGGCCCCGGCAACTCACGGGCGGATATTGTCCTACTCTTGACATTTATATCACTTGATATTGTCCTACTCTTTGCTTATATCACTTGATATTGTCCTAATTTTTGCTTATATCACTTGATATTGTCCTACTCTTGATATTTATATCACTTGACATATCATACTCTTAATACTATTATCACTTAATATTGTCCTACTCTTTGCTTATATCACTTGATATTGACCTACTCTTGACACTTGTATCACTTGATATTGTCCTACTCTTGACACATATCACTGAATATTGTCCTACTCTTGGCACTTGTATCACTTGATATTGTCCTACTCTTGACACATATCACTGAATATTGTCCTACTCTTGGCACTTGTATCACTTGATATTGTCCTACTCTTGATATATCACTTCATATTGTCCAAAATCTTGCTACTTGTATTACTTGATATTGTCCTACTCTTGGTACTTATCACTTGATGTTGTCCTATTCTTAACACTATCATTGGATATTGTCCTGCAAAATCCGGGCTGCCATGGGACATACCTTTACCATTGTCCTGCAATAGTCACTTATATATTGTTATACTGCCTGATATGTCATTTATGCCATCTTATCACTTGCCACTTTTCATTTGGTATTGTCAATCATGTGATACTGTTCTGGAAATAATACATCACATGACTCACACATACTCATTTGTCTAATGTTCTCTATAAGAGATGTACAGAATTTGTATGCAACATTTGTATTACTCCTGTGTGTCTTAAAGATATGGGGAACATAACAGCATGGGAAAAACTAGTAATTGAAGGCATGGATGCTGGTAATAGTGAAAAGGACTGCCCAAGATGGGAGTTCACAAAAGAAAAAGAAATTTCATGTGTTTAATAACATGTTTTTAAATCAAAGTTTCAGTCTAAATAAACAAGAATAAAACAGACTTAATGGATCTTTCATAGAAATATACACCGCCAAGATGCAGTAATAATATCAATGATGCAAAATCAAATCAAGTGTATAAAGTCAAGTATAGTGGCACCATTTTAACATCAGATGGCAGGTGCTCCAGTGAGATCAAGAGCAGGATAGCACAGATGAAATCAGCATTTCAAGAGATCAGAAGAATTCTATGCAATGGAGTATCAATGGAGTAATAGGATGGTTATAGTGAACCAATTCTTCTTTATGGATGTGAAGCATGGATGATAAAAAAAAGAGCTCATGGTGTGCTGGAGGTAACAGAGATGTGGTTTGTGAGAAGAATGATGAAAATGCCATGGACAGCCAAGACAACTAATATAGAAGTCATGTCATCAGAAATGATGGAGTACAAGACAAATTATAGCAAAAATTAGAAACAGACAGTCAAGATTTTAAGGCATGTAATAAGGAAAGTAAAACTTAAACATTTAGTAACCACTGGTAAGATCAAGGGGAGAAAATACAGAGAGAGAAATGTCTGGATTGGTTGTCACTTGTGCACAAAAAATGTCACCAACTCAACTTAATTAACTATTCATTATTGTTTTCGTCGTGGATTTTCTGACCGCCTCTCTGTCCCAGGCAAGCAGTCCTGCATTGACCAGAGACATGTGCATACATTCTTCTATGTCGCTGATCCATCGTCTTCTTGGACTTCTTCATCTTTTCTCGATTCTCCCGTGTCGTCCACATTCACATAGCCCGTGGCTATCTACAGTAAAGGCTTTCTTACTGAATTAATTTGGACCCTGCCTATTACGTTTTTGATTATTGTTTGACTTTTAATTGATCGCTATATACATACTTGGAGTCGCATGCTAAGAATAGTTAAGGCCAACCAATTGATTTCACGGAAATTGGAAACTAGTTCATGTTTAGGCCTACATGTTAGTTGACAGGTCTCTTAGAATGCCATTGGTCGCTATGCTAAAGTCCTTTTTCTAATGACTTTACAGGAAAAACACAATCCGAGCAGCTAATCTTCACAAATCTTTGGATTTACAAATTTCAGTTGACTAGGCTAGCAATATGGTAGCATCACCTTGTCTATTCTATTAGTAAATATTACTACTCAAGGACGGAAATTGTACCCTAAGTTCTCATTATTCATACACATAAATACTATCTTTTATTCGAGGCTTAACAAGAGATTTTTCATTCCAGTTGCTTTCTCCCAAATGAAAAATCACTTTGTATTACTTCTGTATATAAGTTGCATTGATGTCGTCGTTTGACTTCACAATTGCAAAATCTTAAGTGCACTTTTGAAAAGAATGACGACTATCATGCTTAAAAAAACTGGCATCTTTGTATTTGCTTTCAGCATGAGTGGTTTCAAAATGTCTTTCATGCTTTGTTCTTTGCGAAAGAACTATTAATTGATATTCAGTATTTCAGAGTCCCTAGATTATCTCACATTATTTTTATTGTATTGTCTAGTAAATTGAAGCTGATATTATCAGATAGACCACCGAAATAAAGAGGCGACAAATTCCCCACATACTCCACACACAAGCGGGCCGTCTCCAGAAAACTCTTCTACCCTTGACGCTGAAAGGTAACAAAGGGTTATAGACAGATAGAAAGATTATCAGATTGTGTGAATTTTTTATTTTTGTCATGTTGTCTCTGCCCTTCTGTCTTGTGTACTGCCAATCATTTCTTATAGTCCACGTTGTGTAGCGTTTGTTATCATATCTGTCTACATATTTCTGTCTCCGGTACTGCCAATTATTGCTTATGCTCCACGCTGCGTAGTGTTGGTACCTATCATGTTTTTCCACTGGGAGCAAACAATATCAACATGGTGTACCGTGGATATTTCTGCTGTTCAATGTCTGCAGTCTAATGCTCGCTATGTTTACTATTTGTTAACTGTCTTGTATGTTCTTGAAGAAGATCGTGATATCGATACTATGAAAAGTCTTGTATTCTGTTATTTGTATTTTTTTTTAAAATCGTAATGGTCTGTTTTCTTATAGTCTGCGTGTTTATTTCACAGATGAGTGAACATGTGTTTTACGTCAGTACAATTGTGTTCTACGTAAATACTATTGTGTTCTACGTAAATACTATTGTGTTCAAAGTAAGTGATATTTTTTTCTCATCGTACTTCTATAAAACCACATCTCTGCTTCTTGGACATAATTTCTTACTTTTCTGCTGAACTGATTGTCTATGATTCACGTACCATGTATCAGGATTGGTTCAATATTACTTCTAAGAACTCATCTCAATTGATGAATAGGTAATAACTACATCAAAACTGGAATCTTTCTAGTTTTGATGTTTCTAGCTTCTTCGTATTCTGTGCTCGTTCTCAAATTACTATAGATTAGAAGATTGACGTCAGGAGAACAGAATTCTTGTTGTCATGGTTTACAGCTTGTGTACGGATTTGATAGTTGGACAATTTCTGTGTAAATGCAGAGGAGAAAACATATTTTTGAAAACAAATCTTACAGACGAATATTGTGCGTCCATTCATCTTCAACAAGACCTGTTATCTACAATTGTCAAACTAGCAAAGAAGGGAGCACAAGTACAGCCTTATATACAAACGACCATGCACACAGATAAAATGATGTTGAAATCTGTGAACAAAGACAATTGGAAGTTGGAAGAAAAGATGGACAATGGGAAACACTGGGAGAGATATCTATAAATATATGACCATCCCAAATCCTAAAGACAACAAAAACCTCCTGGGAAGGAAAGACCAGAGTATCATATTCCGACTGCACACACAACATGTACAGCTTAACAATCACCTGAACAGAATACAACCACAACACACTCCAGCTGTGCACTCATCCCTATGAAACTGTTGACCGCCACCTTTTTGAATGGCCAGATCTGGATGGTGTCAGGAAAATGCTTCTCTCTCCAGGGCCAGATAAATGGAACACATTATATGGAACAAAACAACAGCTCACAAACACATGCATATATCACATAATGGCTTTGGGTCAAAGGGTATGAGCCCATGGACTACTGGATCAGCAACCAACCAACCATCTAGAATTCTCAGGTGACCGGACTGGGGCCCTTGTTGGGGTTTTGGTTGGTCACTATTTATATAATTGGAGTCTCCTTGACTATTTTTTACATGCGATTCCAAGTATATAAATAGTCACAAACTGAAACCCCAACAATCATCAAAAACGTAACGAATGGGATCCTAATTAATTCAGTATAAATGTCCTGATTGGAAACGGTCATGGTTCATTATAGAGATCATAAAATCAAAATATACATGAAAAACAAAATAAACTCTCTTGCAGGTCAACAAGAACATTTGTGGTTTGAACGCAATGAGACACGCTTCCCTTTCCAAAACCGTGACCTTCGACCTTACCTATAAGACCTCTGTACAAAACTAATTGGGACTTCATTTGTTAATAACCCAAATATCGGAGAATGTCCGACAAAAAGGAAGTGTCGCAGTAACCAGACAAATAGAGGTAAATGCAAATAATTGTATTTGTTCTTTGTTTTATTGTTATTTTCTATATTTTATTATTTTATATTGACAGTTTTCTAGTAACCTATTTACCTTATTTGCATTTACCTTCATTTGTTAAGTTTTTGATTAATATTGTACGTTTAGTTGGTCACTATTTATATACGTGGAGTCACCTGGCTATTTTTGTGGGAGAGTAACATCACAAGATGGACAGGTAACAGTCTAGCAGAGTGCACCACCAAGACAAGAGACAGGGGATGTTGGAGGTCTATTGCAGCCAACTTTCGTTGCGGAGATGGCGCTTGATGATGATGATGATGACGGCTTATGGGTTGTAGTAGTATTATAATTCTACGTTGTGCATATGTCCAATGTTTCTTTAGGACAATCTGGCATGTGAAATGAAAAATATAAATATTATTTTCACCTGAAACAAAATTATCCAGCTTATAATTGAACAAGCTGATCGATATTGCATAATATATCACGATGTTTATGAAACCAACAATACTCTCTCTATTTGAATTGTTCCTCTATTAAATAACTAAACAAACGCAACTTTTTATTGTATTTAGTATAGTATTATGTAACAGCAAATGTATGTAAAAACCCGTATCTGGTCGTCTCTTAGTTGCCAGCATTACGTTTCCATAGTTACCAATAGGCCAATCGGAAATTTAATTCAAAGCATACGTAATGAATTGTTTGGTTAGCAACAGTTAATGCTTCTCTCAAAATAAATAAAATATCACATCAAGGGTTTTAAAAGATTTCTTAGCCCATTGTCTTGTCTCGTACTTAGATATAAATGATTCGTCTATCTTTTAGTCTGCTCACTAAATTATAGATGCTGTTTCTCTCTTTCCCTCACATGCGAACGTATAAAAAAAAAAACAGTAGCTAGAAAAATTAGCAAGTCTGTAAGACCAATTGGTAGTTAACACAAAATGGAAAAAAGCCTATAATTTAAACATCTTGCCAGAATTGTTTTCCGAAAATGGAAACTAGAAGAAAATACACAAACAAGGTGTCAGAAAGCAAACAGTAAATTACCAGCTTTTACCATTACTCTCCACCCAAATATCAAAACAGAAATGAAAAGACAGATAATATCTACAATTTGTATACCAATACTCTGCTACCAATGTCAAACATGGATTTTAACAGCCTCACATCAAATAAAATCGTTATATGCAAAATGAAGTGACGTGTATGAGATAAACTACAATGGTGACTGACCACAATAGCATTATTTGGTCAAAATGGCGTAGAAGAACAGTCGTGCTTGTCTATTGTCTTTCCTCAGGTGGTTTGTGATCCATTCTTTCCGTTAAGCGTAAGGGGTGATAGGAGCTCAAGCTTGCGTTCTAAAGCCAGATGTGCGGCCTCTGCTGCGCTATGACCGTATCTGTTCAGGATGTCCCTGACGTTTTTTATCCATCTTTTCCGTGGTCTTCCTCTGGCTTTGTGCCCTGATCTCATTTGGTTATATGCCTGTACGGGCAACTTGTCGTGATGCATTCTCATAATTCTCATCATACATTTTTCTGCTTGCCGATAAACCAAGTAATGTTCAGTGCTTTCTAAAAGGAATATGAAAGCGCCGCACAATACATCTCTGGCTCTCTCCCAACCACAGATGGTGCATGAAAACATACTACTAATAATACATTTAAAAACACACACAAAATGCAACAACAAATGAAAAATATGAAAAACATAATTGAATGTATGATACATGCTACAAAGAGAGATTAAATATTTCAGAAAATAATGAGTTATGTTATTGAACAAATCAATTGTACAGAGCATTGCATGGATTTACTGACCGGGTTACGCTGGAGACAGAAGAAACGAAAGAGCTGACACGTTGGCGGATAATGCTGCTATTGACGGTACAGTACTGAAAACGGATAAAGTTGACTTAATTAAAGCAGCCATAATTCATTGTAAAATGGCGATGTTGACAATGAGACTGAAAACATACACATACAAAGAATGACAAGAAATGGAAGTGATTAGAGGTGAGGGAAGAAACTGTGCTCTTTTTGGAAAGAAACGAAGATGACGTAATCAACACTTGACTGGGACTTTGAACATACACTCGAATCGCTGCTGAAAGGAGAGCGGATCACTTATGGGAATGTCCCGTGTGCTATGATGCTTTTTTCTAATCAAGAATCAAGATACGGCATGTCATCTGCTAAGATTTTCTGTTGCATGTGTGTTTTGTCTAGAGGGTCATTGATGGGTCCCAGAGACGCAACACCGCATGCGTATCAAAATAGATGAAAACCACTTTTCTATTCGCAATCAGAAAACGGGTTTGATATGATTTGAGGAGTGTTTTGTTTGTATTAGGGCTGTCCAAAGATTACGTGAACAATTTTATGCTAATTAATGTCTCGTTCTCCCTGCCAATAATTCATATGACCCCGCCTCCATCCATATTACGTCACATTTTCATTACACACTTACATAAAAAATGGTAGAAAATATACGAACAAAATACATGATTTATTTCAAATTCTTTAAAGTAAATGTTTTAACTTCATACAATCAATCAGCCAATCAAGTGCCATGCCGAGTGACTTAGGCGATCATGTTTCTCCACAATTCTGTCTCTTGTATGAATCAGTTTAATTGTTGACATCTTGTGCCACAGTGACAACACATCCTGTAATTTATCTCTTTGTCTTCCTTTGTCTCTTCTCCTCTTGATCTTTTCAGTTGTTACTAAATGTTCATGTTTTTTGCTTTCCATATGCCGTGCCCTAAATATTTATATTGTCTGATTCTAATTTTTGCTATAATATGTCTTTTTACTCCAGCATCTCTGGGAACTTCAACATTAATGTTCTTGGCTGTCCGTGTAATTTTCATCATTCTTCTAAAAAAATCACATCTCGGTTGCCTCCAGCTTTTCTTGAGCTCTTTTATTTACCACCCATGCTTCGCATCCAAACAGACGTTTTGTTTACTGTCCATGCTTCGCATCCAAACACAAGTTTTGGATCAATATAGCATTCTTCTTCCGTACAGTAATATCATACATAAATCTCAAATAATTACATTTAATGACAAAATGAACACATTTTCATATTATAATATTTCTGATCTGTGATATGAAACGATTGCTAAATATCTCAACAACTAATATAGATAGCTTAAATACATTTAAATACATACATATCGATGTGAAAGTTGGAAATCTACCGCAATAATGATTAGGAAGTTAGTTGCCTTCGAGAATAGATGCCTCAGAAAAATCACAAATACTAATTGGAAAGACTTCAAATCAAACGATATACTGAGAGGAGATAAAACAAGAATACGTGACCAACATCATCAGAAAACGCCGCTGGACATACATCGGCCAAGTACTTAGAATGAAGGAAGACAGATTCCACGACAAGCCTTCACGTGGACACCAGACCGGAAAATAAAACAGGGAAGACCAAAAACAGCGCTCAGAAGAACATTTACGAATGAATTATAACCAACAGGCATAAATGCACAAGACCTGCAAACCCTAGCAACTGACCGACAGGCATGGAGAACTATGACATCCGCCCTATGTACCAAACTTGGCAAAAGAGGAACTGACTGACTGACTGTAATACATTTCCACCAAGTGCATTCTTTACAATAAGCAATAAATAAACGTTGTACTGCAAACTATGATTATTTATTACATCAATAAATTGTCTATACATTAGGCTTTCATATACTATACTGTCTAGTTAGACATTAAGTATTTGTTTGATTAGCTTCGTGTTCTCATCATTTGGGATACAGTGACTCTTATCAAATCATCTTGACATTTATATGTGAGCGATACCGTCCTGAATATTTAAGTGTACAGCCATCTTAAATTTGGCCACCATATTTAGCTAATTCCGCTGGGCTATATGTGTTATGCAAAATATCATTTATTGTGAATTCCACACTACGAATTGTTGTTTTCACACTTACGGTGTGTTGTTTTCACTCTTAAGAGTTCGCCGAAAAGTTTCAATAGGCTCAAAAGAAAAAGGAAACAAAAACTTCGTCATTATTTTTCTTTCAGGACCTTGTTTTTCTAACCAGTTTGTTTAATCGGTGATATGGTCGGGAAAAGGAGGTGATAGTTTGCGAGAAAGGTGTGGGATTTTTCTATGTATTCCATTGATATCAGGTAATTAGAACCATCAAGTCCTCTCCCTCCCATATCTTCGGCGTTGAGTTTCCAATATCCACATTTTCAATTTCTACTGTAATTTGAAAACCGTACATAATTTGCTATTTAATCTAATCTGATCTGATCGATCCCGTCCGTCCTGTCTGTCATATCCATCCATCCATCCATCCATCCATCCAACCATCAATCATCTATATATCAATCAATCAATCAATCTATATATCTTTCTGTCATTTCCACTTGTGCTGTTAAGCGTCGTGGGAGAAAATTTGAGTTGTCTGTCTTTGGCCGTTTGGTTTGCATTGGCTATGTCAGGTCATGTCTCTATAAGGTTTCTTTGATTTTTACACACATCCATCTAGTTCTTGATATTCTTCGTTCCTTGTAGCCTGATATTCTAATGTTCTATGTCATAGGTTCTATTGCTCCAATTGCCACACTGATCTTGTAGCCTGATATTCTAATGTTCTATGTCATAGGTTCTATTGCTCCAATTGCCACACTGATATTGGATATACCTGTTGAAAGGCGTACATTTATCTTAAAAGTTGTATGCGATGTCGTATCACATTCCTTTCTCCTGCTACATTTTGATATCCATCAAGAACTTGACATTTGACACACATACAAACTTGTACCAGTTACCACATACAAACTTGTACCAGTTACCACATACAAACTTGTACCAGTTACCACATACAAACTTGTACCAGTTACCACATACAAACTTGTACCAGTTACCACATACAAACTTGTACCAGTTACCACACACAAACGTGTATCAGTTACCACATACAAAATTGTACCCGTTACCACATACAAACTTGTACCCGTTACCACATACAAACTTGTACCAGTTACCACATACAAACTTGTACCAGTTACCATATACAAACTTGTACCAGTTACCACATACAAACTTGTACCAGTTACCACATACAAACTTGTCCCAATTACCACATACAAACTTGTACCAGTTACCACATACAAACTTGTACCAGTTACCACATACAAACTTGTACCAGTTACCACACACAAACGTGTATCAGTTACCACATACAAACTTGTACCCGTTACCACATACAAACTTGTACCAGTTACCACATACAAACTTGTACCAGTTACCACATACAAACTTGTACCAGTTACCACATACAAACGTGTACCAGTTACCGCATACAAACTTGTACCAGTTACCACACACAAAGGTGTATCAGTTACCACATACAAACTTATACCCGTTACCACATACAAACTTGTACCAGTTGCCACATGGAAACTTGTACCAGTTACTGTAGCACAAACTAATTATTTATGTAGCTTGGTGTGCTAATTCCGGAATAAAGTTTTTGAAACATACTCCTTATTTGAGCTCGATGAGTGAAACAAACATTATCATTTCAAATACGTTCTTGAACTCCTGCTGGTTAGTAGGGATTATTCTAGAGGACGGTCTGATTGTGTCATGGTTTACAGCTTGACTACGATATCTGTTGATCACACACAATCAGCTTCAGCACAGCTTTTGAGTCCTTTTTACCACAAATGGGCGAGACAGTCAACCCCACCCTCGAACTAAGGAAGTTGCAACTTACGAAATGTAAGGTGGGAAATAAATATGTCAAGTATAATCACGCCTAAAATATCCACTAAAAAGTCAAGTTTGAAACGACAAGTTTCATCCGTGGACACCTTATGGTGATTTTAATCAATTTTCGTCTTTCGAGCCTAGCATTAAAGATAGCTATTAGCGTTCTCTCTATTGCTCAATTCATGGACTACAGAAATAATAATGCACAATTAATGGACTACAGAAATAATAATGCACAATTAATGGACTACAGAAATAATAATGCACAATTAATGAACTACAGAAATAATAATGCACAATTAATGGACTACATAAATAATAATGCAAAATTAATGGACTACAGAAATAATAATGCACAATTAATGGACTACAGAAATAATAATGCACAATATACATGTATTATTTGGTTGATTTACTATGATACAAATATACACATATTTATTACAAACAATTAAATACTGTAAAAAGTTTAAATACATATAAACTGAACTATAAACACTGGTTGCTTGTGTTTTTTAAGTCAAGTTAGCAAAGTCTGTTGGAGGTTCCGGAATATTTTCTTAACACTATTCTCCGTACTCTGAAGAACCAATAGCGCAAATCGTGGAAGGCTACGATGATGAATGCTTGTCTGACAGTTTGCTTGAGCAGGAATACGTTATAGCTTCAGGTTTATATAATATTTGTTAATTCCAACGCTATCATTCAACTTCATTGATAGAATGTGTGCTTTTTCTACCACTACACAACGGGCCCGAATTCGATTTTAGTCGTCATTAGATGTTCACATGAAAACGTCTGTCGTCGTGTACCATTCTGATGAGTTTGGACACTTCACGCGTTGTCTAGTATTTGATAGTATGTAGCTATGTCTTCTTCTGTCCACCTCGCCTTCTTCCACCCTCCACCATACCTAGCATCTCTTGTCATCGGGGAATGTCTCATCAAGTGCCCCTACCACCAGGTTTTACGAAGTTTCACGATTTCAAACAGTGGTTCTTGCTGACTCGCTACTACATTAATTATATCATGCACAAACACATCGGTTCATATGTTTGCAATAATTAAAATATTCGGGTTGTCTATAATGTGTGTGAAAAATTACATTGGAGGGGAGTGAAAATAGTTTGACAATTATTGACTTGTTTATTTACTCAGAATTCCCCACCCCTCTGACACCCTTCTGTCGATTGCATGATGTAATTTGTATTCTTTCGTACCCACCTCTATAGTCTGTGCGTTAACTGTAATGATTCTTCTTCTTCAGCATTAATTCTCAAACTCCCACTGGATCTCTCTTGTAGCAGGAGAATGCACCTACTAGATTTCCAGCAGGATGTAGTCCAGAGAATGGAAATGCGTTGTATCGCCGTTTTATTTGCACCATTGGTCCGATACATCCATCTTCGGTGGGACTAATATTGATAACCCTTGTGATTTATTAAGTACTATTGACAAAGGGCCCGGCTGTGTGGCAGCGTGGTACAGAGCGCGTCTGTGACGATCAAAATATCGGGTTCGGATCCAGTCACAGGCAATTGTGAATCTGAACCGTTCAGAAGGCAATGGCAAACTACTAAACGTATTTACATTGCCTAGAAAATCACTACAGCTAAAAAATGTGTGGTTGATGGCTAAGTGCTGAAACGAAAATTGTATACATTGTTTTTAATGACAAGAGGAAAGAGGAGAGAGGGAGGGAGGGGTACTGCATCTAGCTAATCTGTACTACATCTAGCTAATCTGTATTACATCTAGCTAATCCGTATTACATCTAGCTAATCTGTATTACATCTAGCTAATCTGTATTACATCTAGCTAATCTGTATTACATCTAGCTAATCTGTATTACATCTAGCTAATCCGTATTACATCTAGCTAATCTGTATTACATCTAGCTAATCCGTATTACATCTAGCTAATCTGTATTACATCTAGCTAATCTGTATTACATCTAGCTAATCCGTATTACATCTAGCTAATCTATATTACATCTAGCTAATCCGTATTACATCTAGCTAATCTGTATTACATCTAGCTAATCGTTATTACATCTAGCTAATCTGTATTACATCTAGCTAATCTGTATTACATCTAGCTAATCTGTATTACATCTAGCTAATCAGTGTTACATCTAGCTAATCTGTATTACATCTAGCTAATATGTATTACATCTAGCTAATATGTATTACATCTAGCTAATATGTATTACATCTAGCTAATCTGTACTATATCTAGCTAATCTGTATTACATCTAGCTAATCTGTATTACATCTAGCTAATCAGTATTACATCTAGCTAATCTGTATTACATCTAGCTAATATGTATTACATCTAGCTAATATGTATTACATCTAGCTAATATGTATTACATCTAGCTAATCTGTACTATATCTAGCTAACCTGCAAGAGACAGAATGAACGAAGA
Organism: Meghimatium bilineatum; assembly: GCA_034231615.1. NCBI lineage: Eukaryota > Metazoa > Mollusca > Gastropoda > Stylommatophora > Philomycidae > Meghimatium > Meghimatium bilineatum. Next base: position 49,788,911 of record CM067312.1, on the reverse strand, counting down.
TGAAATATATTTTTTCGACCATTTCGCTGAAAATGTGATAAACGAATTTTTTTGGAAAATTTCAAATTATATCCACGGCATTTGCTTGACATCTGACAAAACTAATATATATATATATATATAGTTTAAATGAACTTCTTTTTTTTGCATGTTTTGTGCATGTTTTGTGCATGTTTTGCTTCTTTTCTCTTCATACATCTTTATGTCTTGCAACATCAGGGGTAGAGGACTCGGATACGGATTTCTTGTGTGATTCATATATGTGTGTTTTAGTGAACTCCTTTATTTCTGTAATCCATCTTGCGCATGGTTTAACCCTGGATTTGTATCCACGACTCAGTATGACAACACGTGCACGTTTTCAGGGCACTATCTGATGGTAGTCTGGAAGCATGTGTAAACCACTTAATCTGTTGTCTTCTGATGTAATCCAGGATTGGTGTTGTGTTTGTTAGTCTTCTGATGTTTTCCTTTCCGATTCTTTCTCTTATTGTTACTCTGAAAAATTCTATGTTAATGGTTGAAGAGACAAGTCATTTTTTTTTTAACAAGTTTTAACAATCAATTCTTTGCAATGAACAATACATCAAGTTGTGTCATAAAACAACGATAAATTAATACATCAAGAACTTTTTGATACATCAGATTTTCTTTCATACAGTACATTATACGTTATGCATAGAAACAATAAGTATAGTTTTGACCAACTACTTACTGTAAACCCTAGTAATAATGTGAAACTCGTGCAATTCAAATATGATTTCATACAGCAGCACATGAGCGTACACCTACGATTATGAATGTTTACCTGATGTCAGAATGATTTGTGAATTTTAGTTACATTTCTTTCAATGAATTCTCTCAGAATTTTAGTTATATTTTAGTTATATTTTAGCTATATTTTAGTTATATTTATTTCAATGAATTCTCTCAGAATTGTATAAACCGTATCAAGTCTAGTGAAAATTCTTTAACTTTACACGAGGAAAACTAAAATTAGATCGGGTAGCTATAACATTGAAGTTCATAATCTAATATTAGGTAAGAAAACAGAAAATAGAATCCATGGCATATTGTATGATTCAGTTATTGTGGAGAAAAATAATTTTAGATTGAAGTGTATAATATATATTTGAAAGAATTTAATTGGTGATTACATAGAGCACATCCTTGTCGCACTCCAGAGTGTATGTTGAATTTATCTGAAATCCCAACACTCGTTCTAACTGCACATTGACTGCCTGTGTAACTACTTCTGCACAAGATAATTTGATGTTGTGGAACCGCATATTATGATGGTATTTTCCAAAGTTGTCTGTCTACCCTGTCGAAAGCGTTTTCTTAGTCGTCGACAAAGGCGATATACAATTCTTTGTTATTTCAATTTTTATTCCTGCCAGTTGACGTAGTGTGTTACAATTTTGGTGGTTTGTATAAGTTTGAATGTCGTCTTCTGAGAACTCTCCATGTTTCCTACGTACGAACGTTTCAGTTCTGCACTGTCGATTTGCTAGACCTATCACAATGTTGTTTCACCGTCTCCAAATGGTTAAACTGCTTTCTAATCTATCCCATTCAGAGGAGAACTTTCCTTCCATTTGGGCGAGCAGGATAGCAACCGCCATTACAGGACGTATAAACTATCAAATACAAGATCAACTACAACCATCACTAGTTACCAGATGGCAATATATAATTTTTAAAAACCAAGAGAAACTCTTTGCCGAACAACCATCAAATAGTGATAAAGATGTTTTCTTCAGCAATTCTTTTGGCTCTCAAAAACATACAAGAATTACACACAGTAGCATCACATCTCTCAAACTGCCGAGAACTGGTTTCTGCCGTATGCACTGTATTCGCGCTGAAGGAACATTGATAAATACAATTAATTAGAAAAAAATTATGTTTACAGTTTATTTGTGTAACATATATTTAAACAATTTAATTGGTCTATTAAAATGTATTGTTGACGTCAACTTTTGTCGAGCGCCTTGTCAACAACTATCAAACTTTTAAAGACCCATCCCCCACCTTAATTTTCCACGTACGTAATGGATATAAGCTTCTTAATCATTTGATTACATACTGATTCAAAACAATGACAATAGCTTCTGTTACTTCCTATTGACGTAATCCGAGGTGCTGGCTGACTAAGTCTCTCCTAGTCTCAGTGATTGCTGAAGATATACATTCGTAGAATCAGAGATTTCGCGCAATCATTTCATCTTTATCACTGTTTTAACGCCTTCGTTTACAGCTTTGCTGCAATAGCGTGTGTTTTTATATTTTCTGAGTTCAGAGTCTGTGCATATAGCTATATTGAATCAGCCTATATTGGACTGAATATAACTATTCTGCAGCAAATTCATAAATGGAGTGTGTGTCATGACATATTCTTTCCAGAACGTAGTCTTCCTTATCAATCAATATCAATAAACCCGTAACCCTTCAGGGTCGTAGGGGTACCACATTGGATGCCTCAGCACACAGAGTCCTCCAGCGAATTATATCCTCATCGATGCGGATTAGTGTGGAAATATCTTGCCCTGTCCATTCCTTGATGTTGTCTGTCCATGCCTTTATTTTCCCTCCTCTGTTTCTTCCACCCTCGACAGTTCCCTGCACTTTTATTTTTGACAAGGAATCGTGCCTGCATACATGTTCGAACCATGCTAGTCTTCCTTATGAATCTGAAATCCTCGCGGTCTCTGTCAAGTTGTCCCGCTTTCTCTAGCGACAAGTGCATGCATTCCTGAATATCTCATGTCCAACGGCGTCTTGGTTGGCATCTGCCTCTATTGTCTTCTATCACCCCTTCCAGCAACACTCTTTCCATGTCATCGTATCTCTTGACATGGCTGAAAAAGACCATAACTTCCTTCTTAATATGGTATTTAAAAACCAGTGTTCTTGAACGTTATTTTCTTAGCAGATCTTGATTGGTCTTTCTTGCTGTCCGTGGTATTCTAAGGTCTCTTCCATACCACTTCATTTCGAAGGTATCTATTTTCTTTGCTGTAGTTTTATTTATTGTCCATTTGTCGCAGCCGTAGGTCGCCACTGGGAGCACACATGTAAGTAACAAATACACCTTAGTTTCCGTGTTTGTCCCGTTCCAAAGGTTTTTCATTTGTTTTAATTTGGACATCGCTTCTGCTGTTCTTCTCCTGAACTCGACTGCGCAGTCTCCTGCGCTGTTTATGTTAGCTTTTAGATATTCGAAATTGGTCACTTCTAAAACATTATTATCAATACTAATTCTAGATCTTGTTTTCAATAGAATGGATAAAATGGATTTTTTTTCAAAAATATATATAAATGGAGGACATGAAATGAATATTCGGTGTCTTCCTACCATTTGTTGTGTAGAAGTCATGGGCTGAATATAATTATTCTGAGGAAAAAAAATGCATAAATGGAGGGAAATACGAATGGAATATTCGGCGTTATCCTAGCATTATTTCACTCAATGTTGTCTTCCTGCAGGAACTGAACAGTCGTTTTATCATCTTAGTTCGGGGTACTTCACACAACATACACTATGTAATCAATCTGTATTTACATAATAAATCCAGTATGTAATTAAGAAAAGTGTAAAAGATGCAGGAAAAATGATCCTGGCAGAAATGTCCAAGTACATTGCATATACAATGCCTCGTTGTGTGAAGCATTTCCTTTTTTCCACTTCTCCCTCGGTGTATCCAACCAATGGAAGCTTCACCTGCTGAAAGATAAGCGATATTTCTGAGAATATGCTTCATAATATGATGAACCAAATCCTTATCTAAATAAAAGTTATACGAGAATTAGTCAGACGCTGCATCACTTATCTTGGCTGATCTGAGATTTTCATTGGTTACTTTCTGCCAAATTAATGAAATGAACGTGTCATTAGGATCAGCCATGATGAGTGACGCAGTCGTCTGAACAATATTGTACCTACTGGTTAACGAGAATACAAGTCTTCTTAATGATTCATTTCAATATACCCGTCACCTTCAGTGGTCACTATGATAACACTTCGCGTGACAGAACATTGGGATTGTTATTATTTCGTTGGTATTCGAAAATATCTAATATCTGCAGTGTTGTCTCTTGTATAAATTGTTGGCTAGTAATGTTTGGCTAAAAGTACCTTCAATGACATGAGGAAATTATTAATATCTAAACAAATTACAAACAGGTTAAAAATGAGAATTATAAAATGCTACATCTATTCAATATTTATGTATGGCTCAGAAACATGGACATTAAATAAACAATTGGAAGACAAAATTGATGCCTTTGAGATTTGGGTATATAGAAGAATAGGGAGAACATCATGGAAAGAGAAGAAAACAAATAAAGATATACTAAAAACACTTAATATGAAGAAAGAACTACTAAGAGAAATAAAGATCAGGCAAATAAAATACGTTGGACACATTAAAAGAAATAACACCTGATTGAAGACCTTACTTGAGGGTAAAGTCAAAGGGAAGCGAGCAGGAGGTAGGCAGAGATACAAGTGGGAGAGTAACATCACACGATGGACAGGTTACAGTCTAGCAGAGTGCACCACCAAGACAAGAGACAGGAGATGTTGGAGATACGTTGCAGCCAACCTTCGTTGCGGAGACGGCACTTAATGATGATGAATATTTATATCTGTAGTGTTGCTTCTTGTACAAATTGTTCGCTAATAATGTCTGTATCAGCAGCGCAGTTTCTTGTATAGATTGGAAAGTGTTTACAATTTCTTGTTTTGCATCATAAAGTTTAACATTCATGGGTGTATCAGAAGGCCAGTATGTGCACCTTAATGTGTAATAGTTTGCACATTCTTGAAGGATATAATCTGCAGTTTGTTTGGCTTGCCCACATGTACACTTTGCTGATGTTCAAATTAAATTTTTTTGGTACATGGGACTGTTTGGTCTATTGTGTACAGTCCTCAGTCGAAATATCATGGCTTGTTGTTGTCTGTTTAGTAGACGATAGCTATCATGTAATAAATGCTCACAGCTTAATTTGCTGTGATTAACGCGAAGGTAAGCTAGACCCATCGGGGCCATCTCCTTGGCGAGGACATATTGCTTAGTCCAACCAGCAGAGCTGGAAACTAAAACTGGCTGGGCCATCCTAAATTCGGACAGGACCTCAGGACATTGCAAATAAATGTGCTGAAGTCAGCGATAATTGGCCAGAATGCACACGGCAACAACTAGAATGTCATGCATTATCGGACATGAAATGACTATCTATCTATCTATACGCTGTGTTCCTTTTTTCCTTGCGGTGTCAGGGGTGGAAGAGTTCTCTGGAGATGCCCTTCTTGTGTGCTGTTTGTATTCTTGTTCCCGTGGCTTCTTGATTTCTGTGATCCATCTTTTACATGGTCTGCCTCTGGCATTGTAGCCGTGATGTCTATGTGCCATGGCCATCTGTGGCATGATGTCTGTTGGTAGTCTGAAATTGTGTGAAAACCACTTGATTTGTTGTCTCTTAATGTGTTCCAATACTGGTATTGTTTTGGTTATCAGTCTGATGTTATCGTTTCTAATTCTATCTCTTAATGACACTCCGAGTATTCTTCTTAGACACACCATTTCTGCTGTCACTATTGTTCTTTTGTCTTGTGCTGTCATTGTCCAAGTTTGGCACAGTGATGAAATAATAATAGTCTTGTATAATGCAACTTTAGTGTCCATATTTACATTTGTTGTTTTTAAAAATACGTGTCATCTGTCCTAGGATCTGGTATGTTTTGTTGCATCTATTTTGCATCTCTTTACCGTTTTCCCCTTCACTGGATATAATGTTTCCTAAGTAAGTGAACTCATTTAACTGTTTAAAGTGTTGATTATCGATGGAGATAGTGGTGTTTTTATATTTCTTTACTATTGCCATTACTTTGGTCTTGTCAACAATAATCTTCATGTTGAATTTTTGACATGTTGTATGGAGTCTGTGCATATATTCTTGCAATTGTTCTTCTGTTGCGGCTATTAGTATTTCGTCGTCTGCAAAGAGTAGTTCGTTCAATTTTTCGTTCATGTTATCTTCTTCTCTATTACTGAATTCCAGATTATCGACGCCAAATATAATTCTCTATTGTAAGTTGCATAAGAGCGAACTTTACCAAGGTGGTCAAAAGAAGCGCTACAATGACTCGTTAAAGATCTCACCAAAAGTCATTGACATGGACACATGGAAGAAATGGTAGAAATGGTAGAAAAAAAAGAGGAGAAATGTAGCAGCTCAACAGTGGACAGTAGCTAGAAAGTCACGTGTAGACCAAAACACATCTACAGTTGCCATCCCATGCCTGAACTACATTAGGACATCTGCCGCCATAACAGAACTTATCTATTATAGAACTTATACGAACGTATCGATTGTGGGTAGGGGGGGCCGCACAGATTTAGCACTACAATGTCTGTGTTTTACTGAAGAACTTAGAGGGAAACAGATCAGCAACACTGTTTACCTTCAGTGCATGTTGTAAGCGTAATAAACCGTATACTTAACGTGAGAAAGCAAATATGACGATGATAGGAGGAAACGTTACAAGTACAGTATGGTATGATACAAGTTATGTTCCTCCAGGGCCATAGGCGGCGCATAGGGCAGAAACCATAGCTTTCCATTTCTGTCTTTGTGTTGCCAGGTCTTTCAATTGTTGCGTGTTGTTTAGGTTCATTGACATGCCTTCTCTATTAATGGTTCTTCGTAGAGTTTCTGTTGGTCTCCCTCTTCTTCTTACTCCGGGTGGCACCCAATATAGTGACTGCTGGGGAATTCTTAGGCTGTTCATTCTGAGAACATGGCCGATGTAAGTCCAACGCCTTTGTCTAATGAAGGAAGATATATAGGTTTGTTTGCTTTCCTTTCTTATAGTAGTGTTAGATTTAAAGTCACTCCTCTTAACATTCAGAATGGTACGTAAGCATTTGTTTTCAAAGGAGTCTAGTTTCTTATCTGTGGCTTTTGTGGCTTTCCAACTTTCGCATCAATATGATAGAATAGGGATAATGTTGAAGTTAAACAACCTGAGTTTAAGATACAAGTACAGCTTGGTAAGAAGAGACAAGTACAGCGTGGTAAGAAACAAGTACAGCGTGGTAAGAAGAGACAAGTACAGCGTGGTAAGAGACAAGTACAGCGTGGTAAGAATAGACAAGTACAGCGTAGTAAGAAGAGACAAGTACAGCGTGGTAAGAGACAAGTACAGCGTGGTAAGAGACAAGTACAGCGTGGTAAGAGACAAGTACAGCGTGGTAAGAGACAAGTACAGCGTGGTAAGAGACAAGTACAGCGTGGTAAGAATAGACAAGTACAGCGTGGTAAGAGACAAGTACAGCGTGGTAAGAGACAAGTACAGCGTGGTAAGAGACAAGTACAGCGTGGTAAGAATAGACAAGTACAGCGTAGTAAGAAGAGACAAGTACGGCGTGGTAAGAGACACGCAGTACGGAAGAGACATCACAGCTGGAATGGTCAAGTTGGTAAAGTAGGAGAAGGCAGTTATAGTATAACAATAAGGAAAGGTGAACGAGACAGTAATGATGAGATTGGTGGACAAACAGTGGATGAGGTACGCGCGCACACACACAGATAAATATATATATTTATATATATATAAATATATAATATATATATATATATATATATATATATATATATATATATATATATATATATATATATATATATATATATATATATATATATATATATATATATATATCGTACACTCAGTATCACAATAGCCTCTGTTACCTCTGCCGCGGGAGTATCACCTCCGTCGTATTCTTTAGGAATTGTGAATAACTGTTTCAGTGAGAATCCACGAAGACTCTCCTTCCTGCTGAGAACGTTGACTATGGCGAACTCTAGTAGAGCGGCAAATACGAAGACAAGACACGTGGACATCCAGACATCAATTGCTTTGGTGTAGGAGACACGTGGTAAAGATGCGTTTACACCTGTGAATGGATGACAGTAGTAAAAGTGATGTTGCATTGATTCATAACGACAGCATATGGACAATTTATATAGAGAAATTGTTTGGTAATAATAATACATGAAAATAATAATAATAATAATAATAATACATGAGAATAATAATAATAATACATGAAAATAATAATAATAATAATAATACTACATGAAAATAATAATAATAATAATACATTAAAATAATAATAATAATAATAATACATGAAAATAATAATAATAATAATAATACATGAGAATAATAATAATAATACATGAAAATAATAATAATAATAATACATGAAAATAATAATAATAATAATAATACATGAAAATAATAATAATAATAATACATGAAAATAATAGTAATAATACATGATAATAATAATAATAATAATAATACATGAAAATAATAATAATAATAATACATGAAAATAATAATAATAATACATGAAAATAATAATAATAATAATACATGAAAATAATAATAATAATAATACATGAAAATAATAATAATAATAAATGAAAATAATAATAATAATAATACATGAAAATAATAATAATAATAATACATGAAAATAATAATAATAATACATGAAAATAATAATAATAATAATAATACATGAAAATAATAATAATAATAATACATGAAAATAATAATAATAATAATACATGAAAATAATAGTAATAATACATGATAATAATAATAATAATAATAATAATACATGAAAATGAAAGAAAATACAGCAGAAAAACCACGACCAATTCCTAAATAAGTCCTAACAGCAAGATCAAAACTAAGAAGGATCAGCCTTCTAAAAATAAAAATTATTGCTGTTTTTTCGTTGGTTACTATTTGTATACTCTGTATCGCCCGAATGGTGCCTGCTAAGGCTGACACGCGAAATGCAAGGGAATAAATGACATTTGTATACTTTGTATCGCCCGAGTGGTGCCTGCTAAGGCTGACACGCGAAATGCAAGGGAATAATTGACATTTGTATACTTTGTATCGCCCGAGTGGTGCCTGCTAAGGCTGACACGCGAAATGCAAGGGAATAATTGACATTTGTATACTTTGTATCGCCCGAGTGGTGCCTGCTAAGGCTGACACGCGAAATGCAAGGGAATAATTGACATTTGTATACTTTGTATCGCCCGAGTGGTACCTGCTAAGGCTGACACGCGAAATGCAAGGGAATAATTGACATTTGTATACTTTGTATCGCCCGAGTGGTGCCTGCTAAGGCTGACACACGAAATGCAAGGGGATAATTGAAAACATAACCCAAAAGGTGTTATTGAATTCCGTTGGGAGGTCTTCCTTCTGTTGGTGGAAACCAGAAAGTCATGAGTAAAACTGTCTTACTTTCGAACAGGTGACAGTTCTGAATTTTACCTGTTATCTCAATGGGTTAGAAATTACATTTTACTTGTTATCTCAAAGGGTTAAAAATGACATTTTTAGTCATTTACCCCCAAATTCTATGGACATTTTTCGAATCAGCTACTCCAAAATACTAAAGACTGGAATTATCAAGTTTTAGGCTTCAACGTGTTCCCGTCATGTGTTATAAACATACCAACAGGTAAATCTAGGAACAGGGTAATGAAGTTTTGCTAATCACTCAAGACACACATAATAACTCACTAAAATCGACGTTTTGATCAAAAGGCTTTTATCAAGCTGCAAATTAAAACAAAATGTAAACATACAACACAAAACGGACTGTAAAAATTATAGACGTTCACATGGTTATGTGTACTGGAGATTGACCGGAAGAGTTGTATAACAAGGTTAGAAGTGAAAAGACACCGGATAAGTAATGTACAAAAATTACGACATACACGTGACACGAAACAAACAAAGAAATTATGGAACATACGTAATAAATATAAATAAACATGACGAAGTAGAACAATTGTAGACATTACATGATTATTATGTGAAAACAAGTGAGATATAAAAAAATGCGTTCCTACTAGAACTTTGCGTTGTCATTGTAAGCACAGTTAGTAGACCTATAGAGATTCTTCCGGGGACAGAGTTAACGGTCAGCCAGAAGGAGATCCATGACAACATGACAATCAGGATGCTGGGTACATACATCTGAACCATGTAGAACCAGATGTTTCTGGACATGTGAAACTCTGCTTCCAGGCAGCTGTGATTTCCTGAAAGTAGTTTCAAGAAAACTGAGTGAATATTTGAAAACTGGGTGAATATTTGAAAACTGGGTGAATATTTGAAAACTGAGTGAATATTTGAAAACTGAGTGAATATTTAAAAACTGAGTGAATATTATGAAAACTGAGTGAATATTTGAAAACTGAGTGAATATTTGAAAACTGGTGAATATTTAAAAACTGAGTGAATATTATGAGAACTGAGTGAATATTTGAAAACTGAGGGAATATTTAAAAACAGTGAATATTAGAAAACTTAGTGAATATTATGAAAACTGAGGGAATATTTGAAAACATGCGACTACTTTCTCCATTCACACAAATACGGCAGTATATTACAAGTAAGCAGAAATCATAAGGCGAAAAACATGATTTGAAACAGGTCCGTTTCTAGTGGCACCTATTGAATGGACCTGGTTTACATCCCGTTTGCTGCCTTATGAATTGTTTCTGTTGATCCTCGAAATACATATTGTATATTATAGTGTTTTATTCATCAATAGCATTTTGTGTAAATCACATCCTTACATAAACAAAATAACAAGGTATTCAAATGAATTGTTTCTTACCATAATTTAAAATTTCCCTGCGAGTTTCAGCAGCATAGCAGTTACATACAATAAAATGGTAATACTGTTGTAAAACTGTATGGCAATAGTAATTACGTAGAACACACATTTTTTGAAGTTTTACGATTCACGAACAGACTATCTGACTATGACATATATATTTACACACACACACACACACACATATATATATATATATCATATTGGCTTCGCATATAAGTGGTCCTTGGTTCATTCCCAAGTTGAGGCGGAAATGTTTTTCAGATCCAACGACTTCCGGGTCGATCCAGCCTTAAATGGGTACCGGATTAATCCTGGAAGTAAAGAGTGCGAGGGAGAGGAAATTGGCTACCGCCCTCATTTGCAGGGCCACTGAAATGTGAGATCGCTAACATCTCAGTGGGTGACCAGAGAATTGATTGTATTCTCAAGTGACCACAGCTAATTACAACGAAAATTGAGTTTGCGATCACAGTTCAAAAACTGATAATTAAATTAAGAGTCAATTAACTGTATTTGATTTATTGTCCGTGTGGGAACCTGGGCCTGAACTTCTAGTTCATAGTGCAAAGGATACTGTCTTCTTTCCATGCATATCGCAGGAGGCGATTAAAGAAAGATGGGGATAGGCTGACAACTTATCACCTGCCCTCACCGAGGACAACTTCGTGAAATAGAAATAGGGCTTAATCCAGTCAATAGAGGTTGGAAACTAAGAGTGGTCCGGCCAACCCTGACATCGAGCAGAACCGTAGTTGTGCCCAATCACTGGTGCTGAATTCAGAGATACCTGGATGAGAGGCGCACAAGCAACCAGGTCCGGATTTAGACTTGATAAGGCCCTAAGATATTTGAAATACGGGGCCCTTTGTTATGTCCTTTATACGTAATATATGACAATTTCTCACTCGGACAGTTTTTTGGGGAACCTCCAACAAGAAAGTTGGTGCCCTAAACTATAGCTTGTGTAGCTTATACGTAAGTCCTGCACTGCCAGCTACTATATTATCCGGCAACACGTTTCGAACGAGAAGAAGAAAAACACATGTGAAAAAGCATCATTGTTACTGCATGTTTTGTTAAAACTTCGTCCACTTGTCGTCTATAAAATAATCTCCATTGACGGCGAAGAGACGCAGGACAGTGGAAATTGCACCCGTTTCTTTGTGCGGTAAACTCCTAGCTGACTTGGAGTGCTAGATGTGCAATCACTGCAGATGGATAATCAAATCTGACAGAAGAATGATGAATTAGTTGATCCTGAAGTGTGTTCTACTCTCCTCTCTGAACGTGATGACTCTGTGATACTGCTGCATTGGAATATAATCGTTTTTGGGCACATGATGCATCCTTAACCTACTCTTCCCAAAAGAAGCAAATTTTTGAGGCAACAAACCTGATATTAGTCCGGGTGTCGTCTATATTATTCAATAGTCGAGGATCTTTGCTAGAGGATCTTTGATTTTCGTTCTTCTTCTTCGGCGTTCATTCTCAAACTCCTGCTGGATCTCCCTTGTAGCATGACCATGGTCCGACTAGATTTCCAGCAGGATGTAGTCCAGAGAATGGAAATGCATTGTGTCGCCGTTTTATTTGCGCCAATGGTCCGACACATTCGTCTTCGGGGGGTGATTTTCGTTCAATATCAGATCTCTTTACTTTTGCATCGGAACAGTTGCAGCTAGCACATTCGCTAAACTAACTAATATCTGGAAATCAAAAGATCTAGGAAGAAACACCAAGCTAAAGCTATTCAACTCCTGTATTGTCTCAGTATTAAAGTATGGAAATGAAAGCTGGAAACCAACTCAAGAAACAGGTCAAAAATTAAACAGCTTCTAAAATAAATGTCTCAGGAAACTGATGAACATGAAATGGAGCGATTTTTCCACAAATAGTGATTTAAGAAACAAAACACGCCAAAAATATGTTTCTGCAAACGTCATAAGAAAACGCAGATGGACATACCTCGGTCACGTTTTAAGACTAGATGAAAACAATAAACCAACAAGCCCATATTTGGACACCTGAGGGTAAAATACAAAGGATGAAGGGCTAAAGCAACACTAAAGAACACCAAACTTAAAGAAGGGGAAAATAATAGGCTGCAAGACCATACAAGAACTAAAACTGCAGGCAGCGGACCGAAACATATGGAGAATCAAAAATTCTACCCTATGTGCCGTCTGCGGCACGAAAGAAACAAACTAAATTGTTTTTGTCAGAAAGATTATGGGGTTTCAAGAGTTATCTGCTCGCAAGTAATGAAATTATGTCATAATTATCATATTTTTTTTTTACTGTAACTAAAAAATTAGTTACATTCAGAATTACTATACACTGACACTGAACTCTTACCGATTTTTTGGTGGTAACGTTTATTGCAGTAAGTTGCTCGAACATCTTTCACTTCAAACTGAGGAAGCACCACATCTTCATCTACCACAATAGATTTACCATTTGGGTTCAATGGTAGATAAGGTTCTGTGGTGTTCATCCACTCAAAGCGCAGATCACTGTCAGCGTATCCAACTACGAAAATAATATTTAAAAAAACCACTTTACACGCTCTCTTCAAATCATCTCATCTATCAACCAACTATAGATAACTCTACTAATATATCGGAAAACTAAACTATAGAAACATCTACTAATCTATCTAAATATGAATCTACAATTCGTCCCAGTGGTTCTCACCCGGTTGGGGGATTTCAGTACGGACCCACATTTCTGGGATCAATCAATCAATAAACCCGTAACCCTTCTGGGTCGTAGGGGTACCACATTGGATGCTTCAGCACACAGAGTCCTCCGGCGATTTCTATCGTCAACGATGCGATGAGTGTAGAAATATCTTGTCATGTCCATTATTTGATGTTGTCTTCATTTTTGGGATATTCAATATTGAATATGTTAACCAAAAAAAATATGAAACTTGATTCAACAGCGGTATTCCAACCATCAGTAGTATTCCAACCAACAGTGGCATTTCAACCAACAGCGGTATTCCAACCAACATCGGTATCCCAAGAAATGAATTATTATGAAAGCATCTTATATTGCAGCACTGAAGATATCAAAACATATAAAGCATCTTATAATTGGGGAAACTTTAATAAAAGCTTGTGCTTTTATAATGGTGTAAATTTTGTTGGGAAATCGATGGAGCAAAAACATGTTGTGGTTTCATTTTCAAACAATACGATCCATCGGAGAATTAACGACATGGTCATTGACACCAAGAAATTAGTTGTGTAGAAGAACAAATCTGCAACATTTGATTTATTTACAGCTCACCTTGATGAATCGATTGATGTGGAATCGGGTTCCCAAATTGCAGGTGTTTGGAGAATATATATTTATCCAGGTTCATTTAAATAGGAGTTTCTCTTTTATTCTGCTCTTAAAATGTTGGGGCCAAGGACACAGGTATTTTGGAAAAGGTATAATCTCTTTGAATAGGAAAAGCATGTGTTGATAATGTCTGTGTTTGTTTATTGCAAAGATGGAGTACCAACAATGTTGAGGGGAGGGGATAATGGGTGTAAAATCTGTATTTCACATTAGTAAGAAAAAGCGTTCTCTAAACTAGCGATCAATTCATTATTTAAAAAATGTTACGATCAATTTATTATTTTAAAAATGTTACGATCAATTAATTATTTTAAAAATGTTACGATCAATTCATTATTTTAAAAATGGAAAGATGAATAATTTATTTTAAAAATGTTACGATCAATTCATTATTTTAAAAATGGAAAGATGAATTAATTATCTATAAAATGTATCCAATGCATAATTTATCTAATGTATGAACCAATCCATCCTTTAACCAATCTAGCGACAAATCCATTATTTATCCAATTTATGAACCAACTTATAATGTATCGAATCTATGAGCATCATTTATCGAATCTATAAACGAACAATCATTTACCCAATCTATTAATCAAACCATCACTAGTCCAGTCTATGAACCGATCCATCATGCATCCAATTTATTAACTAATCCATAATTTAACCAATCTATTAACCAATCCATCATTTATTCAATCTACGAACCAATCCATCAATTATATAATCTATTAACCAATCCATGATTTATCCAAACTTAACCAACTCATAATGTATCCAATATAATAAGCAATCAATCATTCATCCAATCAATGAACTAATCCATCGTTTCTTCTTCTTCTTCAGTGTTCATTCTCAAACTCCCGCTAGATCACTACTGTAGCAGGACAATAGTCATACTACATTTTCAGCTGGATGATGTTCAGAGACGGAAATATGTTGTGTCGTCTTTTTATTTGCGCTAATGTCCTAACACATCAGTCTTCGGCGGAAATTGTTCATTCACTCTATCAACATATCATTTATCAAATCTAGCGACAAATCCATAATGTATCCAGCTCATGAACCAATCCATTATCTATCCAATCTTTGAATCAATCCATCGTTTATCTAATCATGAACGAACCCATCA
Source organism: Meghimatium bilineatum (assembly GCA_034231615.1). Classification (NCBI taxonomy): domain Eukaryota; kingdom Metazoa; phylum Mollusca; class Gastropoda; order Stylommatophora; family Philomycidae; genus Meghimatium; species Meghimatium bilineatum. The sequence goes on along the minus strand of CM067312.1, from coordinate 49,773,689 downwards.
TTAACCAATATATGATCAAATCCATCATTTATTCAATCTAACGATCAATGCATTATTATCCACTGTATGAACCAATCCATCTATCCAATCTATCAATCAATCCATCATTTATCCAATCTAGTGATCAATCCATCAGCTGTCCAATCTAAGAGCAACCAATCATTTACCCAACCTATGAACCAATCCTTCATTTATCCAATATAGCAATCAATCCATCATTTATGCAACCTATGAACCAATCCTTCATTTATCCAATATAGCAATCAATCCATCATTTATGCAACCTATGAACCAATCCTTCATTTATCCAATATAGAGATCAATCCATCATTTATGCAATCTTTGAACCAACCTGTTTGTTTTCAAAAGTCTGCGGGTTAGCAAAATGTACTTCTGTGATGCTTGTAATGCTTGTAATGTAATGCTTGTGTTATTGATTAAAGTTCTGATGCGATATCTGCAGATATCGTACTGACACATCCAACTTCAGCATAACATCTGGGTCACAATGATCTTCTGTGGGATAGGACTCAAACCTCCTTAGTCGCCTATTACAATATGTATGGAGATTTTGCTATTATATGTTCCCATTTCGGGCACCGTTAACATGCAGGCGACGCTTATGATAACCTAAACTCATGTCTCATTGTAGAAGGACTACTCATTTTTTCTGACGCCTGAAATGTACTTACAGCTTATGATAATCTGCGCTCATGTCTCATTGTAGAAGGACTACTAATTTTTCGGACGCCTGAAATGTACTTACAGCTTATGATAATCTGCGCTCATGTCTCATTGTAGAAGGACTACTCATTTTTTCTGACGCCTGAAATGTACTTACAGCTTATGATAATCTGCGCTCATGTCTCATTGTAGAAGGACTACTAATTTTTCGGACGCCTGAAATGTACTTACAGCTTATGATAATCTGCGCTCATGTCTCATTGTAGAAGGACTACTAATTTTTCGGACGCCTGAAATGTACTTACAGCTTATGATAACCTGCACTCATGTCTCATTGTAGAAGGACTACTAATTTTCGGACGCCTGAAATGTACTTACAGCTTATGATAATCTGCGCTCATGTCTCATTGTAGAAGGACTACTAATTTTTCGGACGCCTGAAATGTACTTACAGCTTATGATAATCTGCGCTCATGTCTCATTGTAGAAGGACTACTCATTTTTTCTCACGACTGAAATGTACTTACAGCTCATAATAAGAAGTGGACACATCTGCTTGTCGAACGGGTAGTTAATTAAGTTCATTGGGCAGCTCAGTGTCATTGACAGCCTGAAAATCATATTTTTATGTATTATTGATGTATTTATAGAGTTTTCCGTGACCTTTGTTTAACCAGGCATGTGTGTAGCGTTACCTCGATAGACCACATCGACTATTCATTTCATTAGTTATTAATTTATTCTTTGTTTTACCAGCCAATGAAATGTATAGCAATAGTCGGATTGGTCTTACGCAGTGACTGTAAAATGTTTCTTTTTTATATTTCGTTTCGTTAAATAATTAAACGATTTGTTTCATTAAAATGTATGTACTTTTCTTAGTATTGTACCAAAAATGCCACCCTCTCCCCCCAAAAAACCCCGTTTATAGAAAAAAGTACTAAAAATACGTTTCCGCCCCCCCCCAATATTTATACAATTTAAATGGTGTATAAAAACACAAGTGACAATATAAACTTTTATCAACCCCCTCCATCATTATCAACAAATGTCAGGATTTTACCGAACCCCCCCCCCCATAAATATGTCGTTATTAATTTACACCCCATTGTAAGTAGAAGGTAACAAGAATATCAAATTAGAGCAAAATTAGAACAAGACCGTTACATTAGTATAACGGTATGTAGTAATTACGTTATGTTATAGTAAAAGGTATTTAACAAAAAAGTTACAGCGTTACACGCAATGAATAAGGATCGGCACTGTCCTCGATCTCATCTCAACAGCTCAGCTGTGCATAATATTGTGTTCTTGATATAGGTCCTATAGTCGAAACGTTCACTTTTGTGTGTTATCCTGAGTGTTTCCAGTGATTAACGAAACTTCCTTACCCTGATTCCAAATTTCATCTGTCTATGTCTAATGTATCATAATGTGTCATGTGACGTATTCTTTCCAGAATTTTGTCTTCCCAATGAACTCGCTGAACCCCTCTCTGTCTTGGACGATGCGACTTGCATTTTCCAATCATGTATTCATGTTATCTTTAATGTCGCCAGCCCATCGTCTTCTCAATCTGCCTTTCTCCTCATTCCAGGTACTCTGCCCTCCATTATTTGTCTTTTTCTAAACAGTTGTCTCTGTATATGACCAAACAGGCGTAGTTTTCTTTTTGTTATTGTTTTTAGTAACAAACACTCTGGAATCTTCAATGTGTTTATAATATCTCAACTTCCCTTTTTTTCTAAGTATCCATGATATTCTAAGTATCTTTCTGTAGCATTTCATCTTAAAGGCGATGATCCTCTTCGCCGCTGTATTACTTAAGGTCCATGTTTCACAGCCGTATATTGCAAATGGAAAAATAACAGTTCGTAACATTAGCAATTTCGTTTCTATTTGATTGTTTTTCCATATGTTTTTCAAACGTGTTATTAATCCATTGGAAATTTCTAGGCACACTATTCTTGTAGATTATAATGTATACATAATATATCATATAATATCAGGATATTCATCTTACCTTGATATGTACAGAATAGTTCCCCCCTCATAAAGCCGCATCATCTGATTCTGAGTCATAATGTTGTGGAAGGAACCTTTCTTCTCGTTTGGGAAGAAAATATCTGGTACCCATACCTTTTTGATATTCTCGGAATCAAAGTCTAAGGACTTGACCTTGAATTTATCAAAGTATTGACTTGCTTTCTCGTGGTAGATTCTTGTGTCCAACCACCGCAGATGTAGGAGAATACCAACTGTGAAATCCTTGCAAACAAAAGGTATAACGTTAGGTTTGTTTTATTTTACAATAGGTAATATTGGTGTAACTTTTTATTGTACATTAGGGAATATTGGTGTAAATTTAAAAAATAATTCTGTAGATGAATGAAGAAAGTAGATCAGTGGTTCTGAAAATTGGTCTACTTGTAGTCCCCTTTTAGCAGAAATTTTCCCCAGCGGTACACCGAAACCTAAAAATAAGTTATTGATTTCTTTGCAGGTTACCAATTTTTTCAACACTTTTTTAAAATAAATATCTTTCTGTTTGTCTACTTCTAGTTCCTGTCTACTTCTAGTTCTTGTCTACTTCTAGTTCTTGTCTACTTCTAGTTCTTGTCTACTTCTAGTTCTTGTATACTTCTAGTTCTTGTCTACTTCTAGTTCTTGTCTACTTCTAGTTCTTGTCTACTTCTAGTTCTTGTCTACTTCTAGTTCTTGTCTACTTCTAGTTCTTGTCTACTTCTAGTTCTTGTCTACTTCTAGTTCTTGTATACTTCTAGTTCTTGTATACTTCTTGTTCTTGTCTACTTCTAGTTCTTGTCTACTTCTAGTTCTTGTCTACTTCTAGTTCTTGTATACTTCTAGTTCTTGTATACTTCTTGTTCTTATCTACTTCTTGTTCTTATCTACTTCTTGTTCTTGTCTACTTCTTGTTCTTCTTCTTCTTGTTCTTGTCTACTTATTGTTCTTATCTACTTCTTGTTCTTCTTCTTCTTGTTCTTGTCTACTTCTTGTTCTTGTCTACTTCTTGTTCTTCTTCTTCTTGTTCTTGTCTACTTCTTGTTCTTGTCTACTTCTTGTTCTTGTCTACTTCTTGTTCTTCTTCTTCTTGTTCTTGTCTTCTTCTTGTTCTTGTCTACTTCTTGTTCTTCTTCTTCTGTATTTGTTCTCAAACTCCAGCAGATTGACAGGATGTGATTCAGAGAACAGCTTACAGCTTTGCAGAGATATCTGCACTTTTCGGCCTGCCACATGCTATTTAAACATGACTTCTGCATCACATTGACCCTTTATGGGATGAGACACCCAAACCCACCACATAGCAAACTTAGTCGCCTCTTACGACATGCATAAAAAGTAAACAGTGTTGCTATTCTTTGCTCCAGTTTCGGGCATCTTGAACAGACATGTGGTTATCTTCTAAATTCGGTCTCAAGTGACCTCGTTCAGTTATTCAGTCGATTTTCTTTCAGCATGCAACTATTTACAACACTCAGGCAAAAACCTACGGAAGCCTTAGACAAGAAATCGCTTGTCTACGTAGAATCCTCAGAGTAACAATAAGAGAGAAAAACACAAACAAAAACATCAGAAGACTAACAAACACAATGTCAGTCCTGGGTTACATCAGAGAACAACAAATTAAGTGTTTCACGCATACTTATGTCGGATAAATCGGGCCAAAAGGCTTCAATAAAGAAGCTAAGATATAACTTATGACAACGTAGTCCGTTCTCTGTACTACAACTTCCTACTCTGCAACATTTGTGAACCAACGCAGTAGAAATAAGAGAAATGAAGACAAATAGTGATCCAATTCAGTAGAAAATAAGGAAAATGAAAACACATAGCGATCCAATGCAGTAGAAAACAAGAGAAATGAAGACAAATAGTGATCCAACGCAGTAGAGAATAAGACTATCGCTAAGTGGATATGGGGTTTAAACGCGGAAAACACAAATAATATACACAAAAAATTTTCAGTAGTTTGTATGTTTGTCTTGTTTACACGCCAAAGCCCCTTAGCGATAGTCTATCAGTTGTGTTCAAAAGAAACTTTAAAAACCTGTGTTCTACGTAAGTACTATTGTTGTTCAGTTTCACAGCAGTATTACCTTTTATTGATTGTAGAAAATACAATAAATGAAGATAAATAGACAGAAATATGGTAAATGATATATCGTTTCCTTTCGTCTTGAGCCACATACCATCTACGCAATGAGTGTTCGTCACATTGTGTGCTTAAGTAGAGAACTGTATGTAATAATCTTGATCTCAATCATCGATGATTATTTTTCTGCCCCAGGCATTTTTTGGAAAAATAAACCTTCCGAACACGGATATGTTGGGTTATGAACTCAAATAAAATGGCAATACAACGCATTTCCATTCTCTAGACTACATTCTGCTGGAAATCTAGAAGGAACATTGTCCTGCTACAAAGAGAGATTAGCGGTAGTTTGAGAATGAACGCTGAAGAAGAATAGCCTCATACGGTATTCACAACTGTGATTATGTACTATCAGCTGATGACATAATTCTCAAATCTGAGATTCCTTTGCCGGCTTCTACAATCGCATGATCGATATGCCGCTGAAGTAACACAAAAAAGCGTAAACTACGATCGATCCTCACGACCGAGTAGAGTAATAATGAAGTCATGGCTACATCGTGGCCTCTCGTGATTAATAACAATTATATCAACTTGCAAATATCATTGCAATGTAAATATAACAATTATTTTAATATTAACATAATATTTGTTATAGTTACAATGTAGTGATGGCTTCGGCATTTACGAGATTTGCTGATACTCACAAAAATACAGTCAAATCATATTATATTAACTTGGTCTGGACCACCGAAATGTGTATGCATGAACAGAAATTCGATATATACAACATAGACAATAAATAATAAATATAATTAGGAAATTTGAAATATGTTGTTAAATAGGCAGATTTGTTATAAAAGGAATCGCTATAGAGGTATTGAAAACTGTTGCTTAATAGGGAAATTCGTTATAAGATTATGCGTTATAGAGGGGTTGAAACTGATGTTAAATAGGGATATTTGTTATAAAAGGAATCGCTATAGAGGTATTGAAAAATGTTGCTAAATAGGGAAATTCGTTATAAGATTATGCGTTATAGAGGGGTTGAAACTGATGTTAAATAGGGATATTTGTTATAAAATGAATCGCTATAGAGGTATTGAAAAATGTTGCTAAATAGGGAAATTCGTTATAAGATTATGCGTTATAGAGGGGTTGAAACTAATGTTAAATATGGATATTTGTTATAAAAGTATGCGCTATAAAGAGTTAATTAGTTAGTCGTCGATCATCATCACTGCAAACTGGAAACGTTCATGGCTGCTCCGATCTCTCCCTGAGTGTATCCGCCATTACACTTCTGCTGATAGTCCCGGTCCTATGCTGGTTGACCATCATTCTTCTGCGCCCTCCAAAATCCTGGCCATTGAAAAGGAATCATCATCCACATTAGTCTCACTCTCGCGTGCTATATCTCTTAAGGAGTTAAACACGTCAGCTCGATCCATTGTCCCATCGACCCATGCCACAATCGCGCATGACGCCAGTTGATCTCCTCTTTCATTGCCTCGAACAACCCATATGTCCCGGCACGACAATAAATGTAACCACTTTCAGCCTTGCCTTTCTCAAGGCATCAATCCACTGTTCGCGAACGAGACCCACTTGTACCTTCCTAATCATACTCATAGACTCACTCAAGATGCAGACCTGCTTTACCTTCTGTGTGCATACCCACTCAAATGCCTTGGTCACCGCCATAGTCTCTATGGTCATGCTACTCGTAGTGACCGCAAAAGCACCACTCTCCGCTCTGATCGTTTTACATACGCACTGAGCTATGAATGCCTAAGCACTGCGAACATGTCTTCTGTTAATTGACCAGCGATGACTGTCATACTTAGGGATGATATGTCCAACATCACGCCAGCCACCTTTACTTCCCGAGATAATTTGGTCCCCGCTTAATTAGAGTGGTAATATGTATTAATTGCAGCAAAACTGAAGTCCAACGGGAGAATCTTGGAACAGGGTAATTTTACTAATCACTGAAAATACATATAATAACGCACAAACCGACGTTTCTATCAATAGACCTTTATCAAGGTTACATACATATTTGTATATGTAATCTTGATAAAGACCTTTTAGTCGAAAGGTCGATGCATGTGTGAATTATTATCTTTATTTCCAGTGATTTGGAAAACTTAATTAGACTGGGTCGCTGTTCAAGGCGTTACTGACTTTAACAATGTTTGAACTGTACATCGAACCCTACACCACCCAGGTAGGAAGACAGAGCAGTATCTTCTTAGCTACTGCGGCCATGAATACCGAAAACGAGGAAAGTTGTGATATATGATAGCTACGATGTTAACGATGTCAAAATGGGGCTTAGAAGCGTTGAAACTAGGCAGGAGCGGCCTGCCTGTGCTGATGCAAGAGGAGACGGAGCCTTCCCATTCTGGCAAAATTCCTAGTTTCAGTGCTGAGATTTAAAAGCTGAGTGTGAGACTTACCATACTAGCCTCGTTTACTGCATCTATGCTGGATACGTAGAGTAGAACATGGATGGTGGCAGGTTCCGCTGCAGGAGATAAGTATTCATGTTTTAAAGGATATTCCAGAAGGATGTCTGCTAGTGTATATGTGTTTGCGTGTATAAACATGCAAGCATGAATGCGCATGTGGATGTGTGCGTCTTTTTGTTTCTTATTGTCTATCTAATTAGACCATAGTTAGCTCCAACATTCTGAAACTACGGATGTGTCGGGCTATTGGCGCAAGCAAAACGGCGACACAGCGCATTTCCTTTCTCACGACTACATTCTGCTGGAAACCTTGATGGTTGTCCTGCTGCAAAGAGGTCAAGTGGGAGTTTGAGAATGAAGAATAAGATGTTCCAACATGTTGCTTTGACAGTACTGGTTCATATTCCTCTAGAATATACGCCATGATATAGCCGAGGTGTACTAAGGTCTTGATTAAAACTTGATCATCTTAACATATGTTAGATGGTTTGGAGAAGAATGATGAAAAAAGAGGTTGGTTAAGAAGACAATGTTGGTAAGATATCAAAGTGGAGCTGAATGTAACACTGACATAAGCGGGGAGATTAGCTCAAGATCGGCAGGAGTTTTGACAGACTGTGATGGCTAGTGCATCCTGTTCAGGATATGTTAATTCATGAAAATACCGTGGGAAACTAACAAAACTAATGTGGAAGTCCTGAGATGTTGGAGTAAAGAAGACAAATTATAGCAACACATAGAAGCAGTCAAGATTTTCAGAGCAATTTGTGAATTGGGCAAAACTCAAAAGTTGAGTAATCCTCGGTGCCCCTGTGTGGAGGTGCTCGAAAGGGAAAGAAAGGATAGTGACATTGTTACATTGCAATGTATATCGTAAGATTTGACTAAGAAGGTTTTATTGGTAACCAAGCTGGTCATTCTGTCACAATTAAGAATATTGAGATCAGTCTCTAGCAGTGATTTTCATAGTGCCATTCCCTGTGTGTTGTTGTTTGGGTGTCCCCAGGCGATATTTCGAGAACTGAAGTCTCCGTACACTAATAGAAAACTCATGGGAGGACTTCTAACTAATTGAGAAAATTCCAGTCTTCAAGCTTGACTTGGGAAAAGTTTCGAACATAGATATTAATAATGTTTCATCTTCGTCCACGAATTATGATCTGTACTTCCTCCAACTCCCTATCTCCATTATTCCACGGTGTCAGGTCGAGCAGACAGTGTGGCATGTCACGTTGTACGAGGATTGCCTCACCGTGATGCGTGGAACTTGTTGGGTTAACATAGCTCACTGTCTTGAAATGAAAATTGTTTGGCTTGTGTCTCTTGCAGAAGCATTATATCGGAATCGTATGCTAATAGTTGCAGTTCCGGGCCGCGCTGAAAAGTGCTAGAACGATTCCAATATCCAATGTTGACATTATTCAGTCTGATTCGGTCTAATATCCAAAGTTGACATTATTCAGTCTGATTCGGTCTAATATCCAAAGTTGACATTATTCAGTCTGATTCGGTCTAATATCCAATGTTGACATTATTCAGTCTGATTCGGTCTAATATGCAATGTTGACATTATTCAGTCTGATTCGGTCTAATATGCAATGTTGACATTATTCAGTCTGATTCGGTCTAATACCCAATGTTGACATTATTCAGTCTGATACGGTCTACTTTCCATCTTACTCCTCTCTTTCCTCCCCTTCCCTTAGAAGATCCTCCTCGGCGTGGGTGTTTTCTAATTCGACGAGGATCTGAGCCTATATCTGACGGAACAGATGTCGTTCGCAGTGCGAGTTTCGAGTGCTATCAATGGTGCTGTCAGGGAGCCGCGTTAGCGCAGTGGTTAGCGCACTGGCTTCGCATATGAGTGGTCCTGGGTTCATTCCCCAGTTGAGGCGGAAATGTTTTCAGATCGCAACAGCTCCCTGGTCGACCCAGCCTTAAAATGGGTACCGGATTAATCCGGGAAGTAAAGACTGCGAGGGAGAGGAGATGGCTACCGCCCTCATTTGCAGAGCCTGTGAAATGTGAGATCGCTAACATCTCACACCCCTACGGCATTAATACATGCTTTGGGTTACATTACTTTTTACTAATGGTGCTGTCAACGAAATGTGGATGCAGATTTAAACTACACACTTGATTAATATGATCTAACGACGATTTACTCTCCAGAGCCAGATAAATGGAGCACATTATATGGAACAAAACAACAGGTCACAAACACAAGCATATATCACACAATGGCATTGGGTCAAAGGGCATGAGCACATGGACCGCTGGATCAGCAACCAACGACGATTTAATATAATATAAAATGAGCTGCCGTTCTGTTAACGTGTCATTGAAAGTAGTTCTTGTGTGTGTTTGATTGACGACAAAGACATTGATTTTAGATCAAACGTAACACGATGAGATCCCCCATTTCATCGCCGAATTCGCCCTTGTGTTACCGGGGCCCGAGAGGGGAGCAAGGAATAGCAACACTGTTTACCTTCCACGCATGTCGTAAAAGGCGACTAAGGAAGTTATGGGATGGAGTTGGCCGCCCCATCCAATATAGGGTCAGTGACCCAAAGCCAAGCTGAAGTTGGATGTGTCAGGCCGAAAGGCGCAGATATCGCAGCAATGATGTAAACTACACTTTCTCCGGACTACATCCTGCTAATCTGCAGGAGTTTAAGAACGAACGCAGAAGAAGAAGAAGAAGAATCGCCGAATTCACGGCTGCAACAAATGATACATGAGCAATATAACTTTCTGTTGCTACTTGCTTTCTTTCTCTTTAACTTCCATTTCTCTTACTTGTTTAAAACGCTTGTTGTTTAGTGCTTCAACAGTTCCGGCATTCAAGCACATAAAATTACGGCGAATTATATTTGTCTTTGTTATAAATCTCCCTAGTGCTTCAACAGTTCCGGCATTCAAGCACATAAAATTACGGCTAATTATATTTGTCTTTGTTATAAATCTCCCTCGTCTTGCTTGTTTATTAAATATATTTATTTCTAATCTCTATCTTCTCTACAATGCATGATATTATTCAAAAAGTGACTCTTCTTTCCAGAATGTTTTCTACGATCCAAGGCCATCTTCACTTCCAATTCGCGCATTCCCGATTTTGAGTCATGTTCATTCATGTGAAAATTCTCTGATCGTGAGGCCTCACGAATAGCATTGAATATGACCGCTCGGTCCATAGACGTTATCTGTTCTCGGTCTCGGTCCATCTGTTATGATGGTGAGACTAGCTAATTGGTCGGCCCGTTCATTTGCTTCCACGTCTGCGGTTCCGGAGCAAAGATAAGGATTAGTTTCCGTAGTAATTCCCGCATTTTAGCTCTCTCTAATGACTCCATCCATCCACTACGTACATCGCCTATTTTGACTTTCTGACTCGTATTAACTGAGTCACACAGTATTGGCTTGAGATTCCAGCCAGTTAAGAGCTTGCGTTACGGTAAATACTTCCATTGTGAGACTGTTTGTTATTGCGGTAAAGGCTCTACTTGCTTCGTACACTGTTCTTCCGTGTGATCTGGCAGTAAAGGCCCATGCGTATCGGTGGTGACGGATGACCAGCCTGTCCGTGTAAATCACATCAGTGTCATCGGCATGTTCGCAGGTGAGTGCCTTGACCTCAGCATTCACGCTCATCGGGCTGTGTTCCCCGCACTCTCCTATTGAATGTAATGACGGTCTTGATTACCTCTTGAAAGACCATAGGAATATGTATTCATTCCTCGCCAGACGTTATTCCTTCTGAGGCGCAAATCTGTTTAATGGTATCCTCGACACGACCCTTCCACGATTTGCCTCTATTGAGCCTGCTTCCCTTCACACAAGGGAACTCACCTATGTCTTCACCTATGTCTACCTGTATGACTACATCTTTGACTACCTGTGAGTGTGCTTCTATGCCTACCTGTATGTCTGCATCTATGCCTACCTGTGTCTACATCTCTGCCTACCTGTGCACATGAATATTATCAATCTACTTACAATGATCATACTGTGGAGGCGCTGTCTTCAGGTCGTCATACGTGTCGTGAGCCAGTCGTACAATGTTAATCAACATTTTTGACCTCTTCCTGAAAACATAGACATCAGATACATTAAAATTCGTGTCTGAGTTTTTGCATTTCTACTTTTTCTGAGTTCATTCTCAAACTCCTGCTGGATCTCTATTTTAGCAGGACAATGGTCCTACTAGATTTCCAACAGGATGTAGTCCAGAGATTGGAAATGCGTAGTGTCACCGTCAGTCACAAAGAACAACATGACAACATCAATGACTGGACAAGACAACAGTTTTTATTACTCGTTCCCATAGATTGTTTGTTTGTTTTACCTTCGCTCCAGTGTAATCAGCACGGATATTCGTGTGATTTCCGCCGGAGCGTGGTTACATTGTGCCACCGTTAAGCTCCTTATAGGCCCAACACATCCAAATTTGGCATGGATCCCATAGATAAAAATAGAATTCACCGCAGCACTCTGTGTGGCGATACATCCAGTGTGGTACCCTTACGACTCTAACAGATTGTGGTACCCTTACGACTCTAACAAATAACGGTTTTATAGATATGTAGATATATGATTTTCATGTGGGATTTTTGGCAGATCTCAGTGGCAGCGCTGCTAGTGCATATTTAGGGAATGTTAGTTATAAATGTGAGATGATTCGATGCCGTGGCGGATGCTGTAATACTCGTTTCTAAAAAAGAATCAAGGAACATCAAGTATTCAAAAACACACTCTTCTTAAATGATACATTTACAAAATTTATATAGAAAAATGTAGCACTCAAAGGCTTAAAACTCGTAGAGGATTTACTTCATTGTACTTACGTTTTCCCATATGTACTCTATCCTCAACAAAGAGTAAGTATATCACTCAGAGCACGTAATGCCGTAGCTTTACACGAGAAACCTCGAAGATCTCCCGAAACAAATTCACAATCTAAGATAGTACATGGCAAATGACGTCACTTTTGAGGGATGAGACCATTTAGTACAACAGGTAAATCCAGGAATAAGGTAATCAAGTTTTGCTTACTCACTCAAGACACACATAAATCACACACAAATCGACGTTTTGAACAAAAAGCCTTATCAAGACGAAAAATTAAAACGAACTTAACACATGCAACAGAGAACGGACAGTAAGGATATATTCCATGGGATCAAGTAAATCTGTTGAATTTAAGTTTTGCGCAGTAGGTACATATTGTCGATCTTCCACCATTTAGTACAGAGAAATGTGTAATCGTGGAGGGACTCGCTGCAGAACTGTCACAGCTGTGCTGTCAACGGAATTACAAAACTGACCTATAAAATCGTCTAATCAAATCAAGTTCTATGGGACCTCAAACGACCTAAAAACCACTGCGGATTATGAGATTATATGAGGGTGCTAGCAATCTCCTCTCCCTCGCAGTCTTTGCTGCCCGGGTTAATCCAGTACCCAATTCAGGCTGGGTCGACCCGGGCGATCTGAAAATAATTTCCACCTCAACTTGGGAATGAGTCCAGGACCACTCATATGCAAAACCAGTGCGCTAACCACTGATCTACTCTGCCCAGTCATAAGTCAAATGTATAGCTTACTCAAGTTAGCCTGAAAATTAACTTTGTAATTTCGATAGATCCCTCAATATTATATATAATTCTAGCTGTCTTTATTGTGTTCTAAAGACACGATTAAGCAGATTGTACCGCATGAGGGGATGAATTCTATCTGCGACAGGGCTGTTGATACAGCGTAGCTACGGGGAACATTTTCATAAGAAAGATTTCCCTTCGTTGGGGGTCGGGGGAGGGACGGTTTATAACTTTTTCTGGAAACATTACTAAGATGGTGGATAGGTAAGATGGTGGGTAGGTAAGATGGTGGGTAGGTATTATGGTGGGTAAGTAAGACGGTTGTTAGGTAAGATGGTGGGTAGGTAAGATGGTGGGTAGGTAAGATGGTGGGTAGGTAAGATGGTGGGTAGGTAAGATGGTGGGTAGGTAAGATGGTGGGTAGGTAAGATGGTGGGTAGTTAAGATGGTGGGTAGGTAAGATGGTGGGTAGGTAAGATGGTGGGTAGGTAAGATGGTGGGTATGTAAGATGGTGGGTAGGTAAGATGGTGGGTAGGTAAGATGGTGGGTAGGTAAGATGGTGGGTAGGTAAGATGGTGGGTAGGTATGATTGTGGGTAGGTAAGATGGTGGGTAGGTAAGATGGTGGGTAGGAGACAGTTTACCATTTATTTTTCACTTGTTTCTGAATATTTCTTCTTTTTCTGCGATTGTCTTTCTTCATTCTTTTTCTTCAGCGTTCAAGATGCTTTTGGTATTGCTAGGTCTTCAGGCCAGTCGCCAGGATGAAGCTCTCAATCATCTCCAGGTCAAAGCGGCAGCTCACAGTTTTTGCCTAAGTTCAGTCCAGTGTAACCACGTCTTGTCTCGCAGTTTTTTGTAATCCGGACAGTCTAGGAGTATGTGTTCAGGGGTCTTTGTACGTGTCTGTATTCCTCGATGACTAAAGATGTTTTTCAAGGTAATGTTGGGGGTGGAAGAAGACACGGTCGCCAGAGGAAAACATGACTGGACAATACCAAGGACTGGACAGGATGTGAAGCTTCCACGCTCATCATGGTGGTAGAGAATAGAGATGAGTGGAGATCTGTCTGCACCAAACGTTTCAATGTGACACCACTACCAGCCAGACGGGTTATTTGTTTTATTATTATTATTATTATTTATTATTATTATTATTATTATGTATTATTATTATTATTATTATTTATTATTATTATTATTATTATTATTATTATTATTATTATACGTCTGTCAGTATGCACAATTATGTGTGTGAGCCACTCTGAGCGATTGTTCTCAAACTCCCGTTTATTCACATACAGCTGTTCGAGAATGGAGTACGATGTGATATGGTGCACAGCTTCTACACGGTATCTGCGCCTTTCGATCTGACTATTCCCATTTCAGCATGACTTTTATGTCACTTTGATATTTGGGATAAGACAGGCAATCCCATCTCTAAATCTCCTAAGTTGCCTCTAACGACTTTTATGGCATACTATTGAAAATCAGTGTTGCCACCCTCTCCTCCCGGCCTCCGCAACACATGCGATTTCTAAAATCTAAAGTTTATGTTCTATTTCCTAGAAGGAGGGATTTCAACTCTAAATCAACCCCTACCCTCCCCCTATCTTCGGGTTCGCACTGCACAATTATTATTGATTATCAATTTAACATAAATCATTTTTTAAATATTATTTTAATGCAATTCTCATTCTGCCATAAGTTCTATCACAAATGTAAATGTCAACAATACGATCCAATCTTTACCATCTCTGGTCGTGTTTGTTTATATAAAAGCGCGTTATTGAAATCCCCGAAGACGTTCTTGTAAAGCGTATATGTTTTTGTCATTTCTACAATATATCTTATGATTTACAAAAGAAACCATTATATTTTCTGCTAAAATCATTAGAATGAATGCATATGAGTTTGTTGCAGTCACGTCCCAAGCGATAGCAAGACGTGACACACGAGCCAGATGAATAGAGTGACCCGCGGAGGAAATTGGAAGGGCTCATGTATTGACATAATTTTAGAAATTTCATGAAATAATTCTTTCATAAAAGATATTTGAGAATACCATTCTGGCCTCTATTATGTGTGATAGATGGTTTCAGAAGTAGAGATTTGGCTCGACCAATTGTTAAACTCTGGTTATTTGCGGCAATTGTTAAACTCTGGTTATTTGCGGCAATTATTCAACTCTGGTTATTTGCGGCAATTGTTAAATTCTGGTTATTTGCGGCGATTATTAAACTCTGGTTATTTGCGGCAATTATTAAACTCTGGTTATTTGTGGCATGTGTTAAACTCTGGTTATTTGCAGCAATTGTTAAACTCTGGTTATTTGCGGCAATTATCGAATAATTTTTTCGTTTGTGAAATGAGAAAGCTACTATTGAACGTTTACAAATTTATGTTTCATTTTAGAAAATTATAACATTGCATGTTCTCCACGAATCAATCAATCCGTCAATAAATCAATCGATCAACGAAACATTCAATTATTCAGTCAGTCAACAGGAACATCTTTGCAAATCAACCTTACAACAACCTAAAGCAAGTCACTATAAATTTAAAGAATATCGGACTAGATGTGTAGGGCTTGATAGCAAAGTTGTGTAGTAGAATCGTGAACGTGTCATCCCATGTTGTGTAATAGCAATAATAGACGTGTCATCAATTATTGTATAGTATCAGAAATAGACAACGACCTAGTACATAACGTAATAAACATACCAAAAATCAGACAAGATGTATAGTAATTGTTCGCAGCAATATCTTAGAAACAGTGTGGAGGAATATAGCAACCGAGATATTGAATACAAAGTCTTTGTTATGGAATGACTTCAAAGGGTGCTCAGTCCCATTTAGTGAAATAGTAGTGTCAATGTTGGATCATTTAATTGTAGCATACACAAAGACTCCCAATTAATTTCCTCGCAAAAATAATGACATAATAATATAACGAGACCCATAACCCGTCGTGTCGCAAGGATGCCACTCTGAAGACAGCAGGGTCCCAAGGATGCCACTCTGGCGACATAAGCACGAAAAGCTTTCTAAACACTTCTATCCTCAGCCTTTTGAAGGAGTGTAGGAAAAGCACGCTCAGACTATTCCGTGATGTTATAAATCTACTATTTTCGCTTGTCCCCTCTTCTCCTTTAACTCTCAACTGTTCCTTGCAAAATAATTTTAGAAAGCGAGTCGTGTCTCGTTATATGTCCAAACCAAACAAGTTTAAACCATTTCACCGCTGCCAAAAGTGGTTCTTGTTAACCTGTAAGTTTGTTTATTTGCTATCGAAGGAATATATTTGTATACTTAGCGATAGCATGTTTTTAGTACCACATAAAAGAGCTGTACTTTTATACGGTACTATTTTTAAAGTTACTATAAAGATCCTTTCCCACAATAGCCTTCGGTATACGTCACTCACCGTCGCTGATTTTACTGATTCGTGATTTTCATTGGTTACTTTGCGTAGTCTTTCTTCGATTATACAGTCCTGTTGACTCATATTATTCATCTTTCAAAAGTGACGAATTCGACTTTTCCTGTTTATTTCATTGGTTGATTGGTGTATATTTTCGTCGAAAGCCAATAGAAATCATGGGGGAACAAAGTCAAATGCGTTTTTTCGTTAGATAGGTGATTCCAAATTTTTCACGTTTCTAATATTGTTCATGGTCGCGCTTTGCATCAGTAAGCGAAAAACACTGGTCAATCAGTCAACGGTCAGCCAACAAGTGTATTCAATTGAGTTCGTCGACAATATGACCTCTTGGTTAATGGGAAGTATCCTTATAAAATGACTGTCTCACTTTTCCTTGCTTTTCATTGATCACAAGTTTATACTTTGTGTCGGCATACAAAGAAAATCACGGGGAACGTCGCATGACTCATTTCAGAAGTTTGTTTTCGCAATAGCCTTATATAAACTATGGCAACATCTGATAACCTACGTAATCTGGAGAAGATTTTGATCACGTGACTAGTTTAAAAATAACATCAAGAATAAACATATTTCAAATCTTTCATCTTCCTGTTTATACCCAGTTTTTTTTCCTGAAAGTAAAAATATAAAACTACAAAAGGCAACCCATCCTGTCATAAATTTTGTTTTATAGATAAATATATTTGATGTTGATTCATCGACACGAGATCCGCTTGTGTGAGTATGTGTGTACACGATTGCGTTGTGTGTAAAAAAAAAAGAAAGTAAAGTAACCCATAGCATTTATTAATGCCGTAGGGGTGTGAGATGTTAGCGATCTCACATTTCACAGGCTCTGCAAATGAGGGTGGTAGCCATCTCCTCTCCCTCGCAGTCTTTACTTCCCGGATTAATCCGGTACCCATTTAAGGCTGGGTCGACCTGGGAGCCGTTGCGATCTGAAAACATTTCCGCCTCAAATGGGGAATGAGCCCAGGACCACTCATATACGAAGCCAGTGCGCTAACCACTGCGCTAACGCGGCTACATTGTATGTAGCTGTGAGTGTATGTGTGCTTATACAAGATTGCGTTACGTGTTGCCTGTGTGAGTATGTGTGTGTACAATATCACACTGTGTGTATCTAGTTATACATTGACTAAACCATGATTATCTTCAATATAAGACCATATTGAAAATATAAGACCTACTGGCTAATGGAAAATCACTTCTTAATGACTCAATTATTTCTATGATTTTCATTGGCCAATATTTATTATACTTTGTTTGACAGATAATGAAATCAAGGATATAATCAAATGAGTAATATTAAAGGTGGATTTCCTATTAGCCAACAGGTGTCATACTATAGATGGTCAGATCTAAACCGAGACCGTGTGGAGTACAGACATGAGTATATAAGATAAGACTGTGTTCGTTATGATTATGTCTATTTTCATGATTTCTGTTGGTCACTATTTATATATGTGGAGTCGCATTAAAAAAGAAAAATTAAGGTCGATCAACAAGACTCATGGAAATAATTTTTTTTAAATCATCCGTTCAGGTCATGTTTACTTTTGCATGTTTACTATCAGGTCTTTACTGGAAATGTACATGGCTAAGTTACGTAGAACTTTTCATAAGGATACATCCTTAAGGATACATAAGGATAACCTCGTCCAACAGCACACATGTCTGCCGTGGAGAAGGTAGCTTGCTATAAGTATGTGTCCCCCGTCCAACAGCACATGGGTCTGCCGTGGAGAAGGCAGCTTGCTATAAGGATGTGTCCCCCGTCCAACAACACACATGTATGCCGTGGAGAAGGCAAACAATCGAAATAATTGGCAACATATCAATGTAGTACCATCAATGGAGTAATTTAGTACTATCAATGAAGTAATTTAGTACTATCAATGAAGTAATTTAGTACTATCAATGGAGTAATTTAGCACTATCAATGGAATAATTTAGTACTATCAATGGAGTAATTTAGTACTATCAATGGAGTAATGTAGTGCTATCAATGTACTATCAGTGGAGTAATGTAGTACTATCAGTGGAGTAATAGAGTACTATCAATGTAGTACTATCAATGGATTACTATCAATAGATTAAAGTCAATGGAGTACTATCAATGGAGTACTATCAATAGAGTACTATCAATAGAGTACTATCAATGGAGTAATATAGTACTCTCAATGGATTATTATCAATGGAGCAATGTTGTACTATCAGTGGCCTAATGCAGTACTTAAGTGAAGTAACGGAGACTATCAGTGGAGTAGTGGAGTACTATTAATAAGTACTATTAATGGAGTAAATGATTACTATTAATCCAGTACTATGTTTGTTGTTTTTGTTTGTTTGAGAACCACCAGGAATTGCGAACGATTAGCTCTCGTACTTCCTATATGCAGTAGGGTGGTATATCTGAGAATTCTTTCATACACAAGAGACTTCAGCTTTTGGCTTAGTGCAATGCCTATTAAAGGACCTTTCTACTCGGGGGATGGGAGGGGGGGGGTTGAGTGGCAGGTGGCGTGCCACTTCGTTGAGAGTGACGGAGTACATATGAGAAACCTAGTTCAGTGAAGTCAATTCTTTACAACCTTTCAACCTTTTTTTATTTGTAAGGAACAGTCGAGGCTGAAAGGAAAAATAGTCAGACAAAGAAAATTCAGGACTGATAACATCATGAACTACTCTAGGCGTAATTTTCTGCACTCCTACGAATGACTGTGGATAGAGATGTGTGGATGTCTTATTGGGCTGATGTCTTCAGTGTAGCATCATTACTATCTTTATGTCTTATTGGTTATTGATCTACATAATTGGATTAGGCAACACAAATTAGCCAGTGTTTCACTATATAAAAAGATGCCGGATACTTTTACATACACTATGTCCACTCTAAGAATGAAGTGGGTCGGTTCTTCTGATTGGTTGTTGGACGCAGAACGCATTAATCGATTGTTAAGTGACAAATAATATTGTTTTTAATTTTCGTTTTTAAATGTGTTTTTAAAATGTTGTTTCAATATTGTTTTAATTGTTTTTTAAATGTTTAAAAAAATATTGTTTTTACATGTCATCTGCTGTTTAAAAATCACCTGTTGTCGCGGAGTAATATGGGGTGTGTTTTGACCCACGTTTGTTTTGACCAACTTCATTCTTAGAGTGAACATAGTTTTATAGCAAACGTTACGAAACACAAACACACACACACATATGCATCCAGTTATATAGTTTTAACCAACTTTCCATTTGACATTTTGACGATCTTGTGAAAACAGGAATCCATGATTACACGTCATTCAAAGTTAGATTACTCTCTCAAGTAAAGCGTTCTGATTGGACAACTGTGAGTCGTTACTTCCTGCCAACTAAAAATAAGTGCTTACTTTTTAGATCTAGCAATAGCGACTTTACACAATGATCGAACACTCTCAAAACAGTAATGATTGATTAAGCATAAATTAAAATCCGAAATAATCACGAATTTTAGTGCAGAAAAATCAATTGCGTCTTTGTTCCCTAGTTTCGCAACATTTGCAACACTTTCTGGGAGTTTTTTCTTTAAAAGGCGGATCAAACTTTAGCAGCACGTCCCGGAAATTGATTACCTGAATATTAGGTCTCATGGGTGTATCAGGGCGTACTACTGATACATGTGATTGATGAGTACTGTAAAAAGGTATGTCTGCATCGCTGAACGACATTGTATTGGTAAGTGCTTACTTTTCATACTGTTTTTTATATGAATTTTTGAAAGTAAATTTATTGAAATGTGCGATCATGTTCTATAACCGTGCTCGGTCTCTGTAAATATTGATTCTACGTATGTCAAACACAGGTTTTTAGAGCGTTGCACTTAGGCAAGACGGACTATCACTAAAACTAGGGGGTTACGATTTGTCTTTTGATGCTTTGTGCGTATATTGATAAAAAACCTTTTGGTTTAAACGTTAAAAATGTTTTGTGTATTGCAATTTACGTGTTTTTTTGTTTACAAATTAAAACCCTCTAGTTTTAGTGATAGTCCGTTTGTCTAAGTGGAATTCTCTAAAAACCTGTGTTTTACGTAAGTACAATTGTTGTTAAGTTTCACGCAGTATTACCTTATATTGATTGTTGCATATATTAATCTACATTTAATATATAAACATTACATATATATATATATATATATATATATATATATATATATATATATATATATATATATATATATATATATATATATATATATATATATATATATATATATATATATATATATATATATATATAAACAGGAGAGGGCTAAGCAGAGAGGACATACAACAGTGGACAAACAAGAGATGACAAACCGGAGACCACAAACAAGAGATGACAAACCGGAGACCACAAACAAGAGATGACAAACCGGAGACCACAAACAAGAGATGACAAACCGGAGACCACAAACAAGAGATGACAAACCGGAGACCACAAACAAGAGATGACAAACCGGAGACCACAAACAAGAGATGACAAACCGGAGACCACAAACAAGAGATGACAAACCGGAGACCACAAACAAGAGATGACAAACCGGAGACCACAAACAAGAGATGACAAACCGGAGACCACAAACAAGAGAGAACAAGCGAGATACGAGAGAGAAAGATAAATAGAGAGAGAGAGTGAAACAAGACAGGGCAAGTACGATAGAACATTCGAAAGAAGATAAACAACAGAGGACACACCAGAGAAGACGAAAACAAAGGACAAACAAAAGAGGATAAATACAATAGGAGAAAGTAAAAGATAACATGCAAAAGTGAACAAGCGAGAGAGAGAGAGAGAGAGAGCAAACAAGATAGTATTAAACAAAGAACAAGTCAAATCAGCGCCCACTTTAGTTGCACAGTGAAATCCTAGCAGTCAACTCCAGCGCAATTAATTTCAGATTGTGTAATTTGAGTAATACATAAATTATGTTTACCATCCCATTGTCAGATTGTGTTGGACACTGACAACTAGCTGGCACAAATCCATACTGCTACCGACATCTCATGTGAACAATAATGTTGGTTCACAATAGCTTACAGCAGGTGTTCTCTATCCGGTGCTCACGAGCACCTTGATGTCTTCGTAAGAACATGTAGTGCTCGTGCCATGCAGGTTGAAAAAGCAGTCAGGTGCATAAATAATCAAACTGTCAGAGGATATCCAACAAGGTGGAGTACTGCCGAAGTAACAAAACTAAGAAGCTATAAAATTACATTGGTTTGACTATTTGGTAGTTAGATTATCATGTAATAATATTACGTTGATTTTACTATTTATTAGTTAGATGGCCATGTAACAATATTACATTGATGTTACTATTTAGTAGTTAGATTGTCATGTAACAATATTACATTAGTGTTACTATTTAGTAGTTAGATTATCATGTAACAATATTACATTAGTTTTACTATTTAGTAGTTAGATTGTCATGTAACAATATTACATTCACATAATATTGATCACTCACGAGCACTGACGATCGTGAGTGATATTCACATTTCAAATTCTGTTACGTTTGAAACAAATAGTGTAACGTTTGAAACAAATAGTGTAACGTTTGAAACAAATAGTGTAACGTTTGAAACAAATAGTGTAACGTTTGAAACAAATAGTGTAACGTTTGAAACAAATAGTGTAACGTTTGAAACAAATAGTGTAACGTTTGAAACAAATATTGTTACTGTCTACGATTAGGCGGGAAAGGATTGGACATGAAAGTGTGAAACGTAGAATGAAGAAGGTTCTAACCTTAAGATGGACAGCAACAAAAACACAAAGAGATTATGTGAAGAACGATGCAATTCTACAAGAACTATTGGAACAATGTATGCGGGCAAGTATATTGACAGTATATATATCAGAGGGCGACAACGTGAGAAAATATTAGACAGTTTGACAAAATGGCACGGCAGGGAAACAACAACGATCTTGATACATAATACTGGAGACAAAGAGCTGTGGAGAGCCATGATCGTCTACGCCAGCTGGCATGACACCTGATTATGGTGATATTGAAAAACTGATACTGAAATGGTTTATCCACTTAATGAGAATGAGACCGTGCTGACCAGCAGAATGATAATGCAGCGTGAAAATAGAAACAACAAGAGGCAGAGGAAGACCAAGAAGAAGGTGGATTGAAGGAGTTATCAAAATTCTTGATACGTCACAATATTACTGCATAACAGGAGACCAAACTTTCCATATCCCGAAAAACCGAACATCATTCAATCCTGCGTCACTTAATCAATCATCATTCAATCCTGCGTCACTTAATCAATCATCATTCAATCCTGCGTCACTTAATCAATCATCATTCAATCCTGCGTCACTTAATCAATCATCATTCAATCCTGCGTCACTAAATCGATCATCATTCACTCCTGCGTCACTTAACAGCAACATCAAATAAAATACATTAGATTGATACAAATATATTTGTATAGACAGATAAATAGACAGATAGATATAGATGGATTGATAGATAAATAGAAAAATAGATAGATAAATAGACAGATAGAAAGACTGACGGAAAGACAGAAATATTAGATAGACTGACATATAGATATATAAATTCATATATATATATATATATATACGGGCAGGCAGACAGACAGAGACAGACAGACAAACAGACAGACAGACAGACAGATATAAGATAGATAGATAAACTTTAGCAAATACTAATATCTATTTATTGGATATTGTATGTTATGGGTAGCAGGAAAGATTGAAGGCACCAGAGACAGAGGGCGACAACGTGAGAAAATATTAGACAGTTTGACAACCTGGCACGGTAAAGAAACAACAACGACCTTGATACATAATACTGTGGACAGAGAGCTGTGGAGAGCCATGACCGCCTACGCCACCCGGCATGGCACCTGATGATGATGATGTTATAGGTCTCTCACACTCAGTATTACATGTTGGCGGTGCTCGCTTCCTGAAAAGGTTTTGAACCCCTGGCTCACAGATACATTAAGAATTTATTATTGACAGTTTACAGATTCAGGTATATAGTTTTTTTCATGGTCTATTTCCAGCACTCTTTCTATAATGTTCTTTAGTGTCGTCGATAAATCCACAACATGTCAGCGTAGTAGGGGACCTCCATTGGATGCATCAACACAGAGTCCTCAAGCGGATACTATTTTCAACGATGCGGGCTAGTAAAGAAAAATCTTGTCCTGTCCATGTATTTCTTTGTCTACCTCTGCTTCTTTCACTTCGACTGTTCCCTGTAGTATTGTTCTCTGTATTCCCTTGTCGACAAGTAATCATGTCGGCATTCATATCCAAACCATGTTTCTTGTCGTTTTACTACTAAATGTAATAGTTTTTGTGGACCTGTATACATCTCTAGTTTATTTCTTACAAACATATATGTCTTACGCTCTCTATGGAAGATTGGTAGGAATAATCAGTGATATTTGTATTTGAAGGTCTGTAATTGTCTTTCCGCGTCCGCAGTGAGTGCCCATCTCACACAACTATATCTGTCAGTCAGTCAGTTCCTCTTTTGCCACGTTTGGCACATAGGGCGGATGTCATAATTCTCCATACCTGTCAGTAAGTTGCTACGGATTGCAGGTCTTGTGCGTGTAATTATGCTGATTTTAATTCATTCGTACATGTTCTTCTGATTGTTGTTTTTGGTCTTCCCTGTTTTTTTTCCCGTCTGGTGTACACATGAAGACTTGTCGTGGAATTTTGTCTTCCTTCATTCTAAGTATGTGGCCGATGTATGTCCAGCGGCGTTTTCTGATGATATTCGTCACATATTCTTGTTGTGTCTCCTCTCTTAATATATAATTTCTTCTTCTTCTTCTTCTGCGTTCGTTCTCAAACTCTGCAGATCAGCAGGATGTAGTCCGGAGAACGGAATGCGTTGTGCCATGGTTGTGCATTGCTGCGATATCTGCGCCTTTCGGCCTGATACATCCGACTTCAGCATGGCTATGTTCACTGAAACTATATGGGATGGGACAGCCAACTCCATCCCATAACCTCCTTAGTCGTCTCGTACGACATGCATGGAAGGTAAACAGTGTTGCTATTCTTTGCTCCCCTTTCGGGCCCCGACAACATACGAGCGAATATATAGTTTGATTTGATATCTTTCAAATTAGTATTTGTGATTTTTCTGAGGCATCTATTCTCGAAGGCAACTAACTCCTTATCCATTATTGCGGTAGATTTCCAAATTTCACATCCTTATGTCAATGATTGAATCACACTTGCATTGAATAGTTGCAGTTTGATGTGTTTACTTGCCATCTTCGATCTCCAGATGATTGAATGTTTGTTACAACTATATAATACAAGAGAAAACATTAGTGAATTATACAGTTTGATTTTCACTCTAACACTGATGTTCCTTTTCTACTTCTTCAAGCAATTCAGTGGCTGAAAAATCTTTTAGCTAGTATTGCCCATTTCCTCTCAGTATTACATGGGGCCGATGCTGGCTGTTTGAAAAGTTTGAGAATCCCTGGTTTACAGAAACAATCACAATGCATGATTGACGTTTTACATATTCAAGTATATAGTTTCACGCGTTTATTTCCAGCACACTTTTTATTATGTTTTTCTGCGTCATTCTGATCCTGTTCCGTTGCAATGTTTCAGTTGGGGTAAGTCATGCAACATAGACCATGCAAAATTTTCATTGCAAATGTACAACAATTTTGAATTCAATTCTATATAATTATTTATCATCATCATCAAGTGCCGTCTCTGCAGCGGAAGTTACCTGCAATTGAGCGTCAACATGCTATGTCTATTGCCTTTGTTGTGTGCTGTGCTAGGCTGTATTATATTTATTTCTTCATGTTTCCCTCCTGCTTGAAGTCTGTCTACCTCTTGCTTGCCTCACCGTAACACCATCCTCAAGTAAGGTCTTCAACTTTTGAATATGTCGAAAATATTTAACTGGAATTTTTTTTTAATTTTCTATAATATTCTTTTTTTCATACGAAATGTTATTAGAACCTGTTTCTTCATACGAAGTTTTGTTAGAACCTCTTGTTTCACACGAAGTTTTGTAAGAATCTCTTTTTTCACACGAAGTTTTATAAGAATATGTGTCTTCCTACGCGGTTTTGTAAGAATCTCTGTCTTTATACGAGGTTTTGTAAGAATCTCTGTCTTCATACGAGGTTTTGTAATAATCTCTTGTCTTTATACGAGGTTTTGTTAGAATCTCTGTCTTCATACGAGGTTTTGTAAGAATCTCTGTCTTCATACGAGGTTTTGTAAGAATCTCTTTCTTCATACGAAGGTTTGTTAGAACCTCTTGTTTCACACGAAGTTTTGTAAGAATCTCTTTTTTCACACGAAGTTTTATAAGAATATGTGTCTTCCTACGCGGTTTTGTAAGAATCTCTGTCTTTATACGAGGTTTTGTAAGAATCTCTGTCTTCATACGAGGTTTTGTAATAATCTCTTGTCTTTATACGAGGTTTTGTTAGAATCTCTGTCTTCATACGAGGTTTTGTAAGAATCTCTGTCTTCATACGAGGTTTTGTAAGAATCTCTGTCTTCATACGAGGTTTTGTAAGAATCTCTGTCTTCATACGAGGTTTTGTAAGAATCTCTGTCTTCATACGAGGTTTTGTAAGAATCTCTGTCTTCATTCGAGGTTTTGTAAGAATCTCTGTCTTCATACGAGGTTTTGTAATAATCTGTCTTCATACGAGGGTTTGTTAGAACCTCTTTGTTCGTTTTATTCTCTATCCAACAAGTTCTCCTTTTTCTTCTATATAAACATATCATAGGCATCAATTCTGTCTTCTAGTTATGTATTCATTATCCATGTTTCTGGGCCACACATTAATATAGAATAGATGTAACATTTTATAATTCCCATTTTAAGTTTGTTTGTGATTTGTAGATGTCAATATTTTCCTCATGTCATTCAAGGTAATTTTATCCATTTTTCATTTCAACTTCTGCTTCAATAAAATCACCGGTGACAGTATAACAGGTACAATCAATATTGTCAGTATAACCGGTACAATCAATATTGTCAGTATAACCGGTGCAATCAATATTGTCAGTATAACCGGTACAATCAATATTGTCAGTATAACCGGTACAATCAATATTGCCAGTATAACCGGTACAATCAATATTGTCAGTATAACCGGTACAATCAATATTGCCAGTATAACCGGTACAATCAATATTGTCAGTATAACCGGTACAATCAATATTGCCAGTATAACCGGTACAATCAATATTGTCAGTATAACCGGTACAATCAATATTGTCAGTATAACCGGTACAATCAATATTGTCAGTATAACCGGTACAATCAATATTGTCAGTATAACCGGTACAATCAATAGTGTCAGTATAACCGGTACAATCAATATTGCCAGTATAACCGGTACAATCAATATTGTCAGTATAACCGGTACAATCAATATTGCCAGTATAACCGGTACAATCAATATTGTCAGTATAACCGGTACAATCAATATTGTCAGTATAACCGGTACAATCAATATTGTCAGTATAACCGGTACAATCAATATTGTCAGTATAACCGGTACAATCAATATTGTCAGTATAACCGGTACAATCAATATTGTCAGTATCTTTCTTTCTTTTCGCTTTATACTCATTTATGCCTTGCAACGCCAGGGGTAGAAAAATTCCATGAAGTTGGCCTTGTTTTACTGCCTCATATATTTGTTTTCGTTAATTCTTTTATTTCTGTAATCAATCTTGTACATGGTCTGCCTCTGGCTTGGTGTCCATAATGTCTGTAAAATAATGCTTTTTGAGTGGAACTATCTGATAGTGGTCTGGATGCATGTACAAACCACTTAATTTGTTGTCTTCTGATGTAATCTAGGATCGTCATTGTGTTTGTTAATACTCTGATGTTTTCATTTCTGTTCCATTCTCTTGTTGTTACTCCTAGAATTCTACGTAGACAAGTAATTTCTGTTGCAACAAGCTGTCTTTTGTCCTTTGTTGTTAGTGTCCATGTTTGACATTGGTAGCATAGTGATGGTATGATGATTGTTTTATATAGTGTAGTTTTGGTATTTATGTTCACATGCTTGTTTTTGAAAAATAGGAAACATCTGTCCTAAGATTTAGTTATACTAGTGAGAGTATAACTTTTATAGTCATAATTGTCAGTATAACGGTTAGACTTTCTATTGTCAGTGTAACTGTTAGAATCACAATTGTCAGTGTAACTGTTAGAATTTATATTGTCAGTGTAACTGTTAGAATTTATATTGTCAGTGTAATGTTAGACTTTCAATTGTCAGTGTAACTGTTAGAATCACAATTGTCAGTGTAACTGTTAGAATCACAATTGTCAGTGTAATGTTAGAATCACAATTGTCAGTGTAATGTTAGAATCACAATTGTCAGTGTAATGTTAGAATCACAATTGTCAGTGTAACTGTTAGAATCACAATTGTCAGTGTAACTGTTTGAATCACAATTGTCAGTGTAATGTTAGAATCACAATTGTCAGTGTAATGTTAGAATCACAATTGTCAGTGTAACTGTTAGAATCACAATTGTCAGTGTAACTGTTAGAATCACAATTCTCAGTGTAACTGTTTGAATCACAATTGTCAGTGTAACTGTTAGAATCACAATTGTCAGTGTAAATGTTAGAATCACAATTGTCAGTGTAACTGTTAGAATCATAATTGTCAGTGTAACTGTTAGAATCACAATTGTCAGTGTAACTGTTAGAATCACAATTGTCAGTGTAACTGTTTGAATCATAATTGTCAGTGTAACTGTTTGAATCACAATTGTCAGTGTAACTGTTTGAATCATAATTGTCAGTGTAACTGTTTGAATCATAATTGTCAGTATAACTGTTAGAATTTCTATTGTCAGTGTAACTGTTAGAATTTCTATTGTCAGTGTAACTGTTAGAATTTCTATTGTCAGTGTAACTGTTAGAATCACAATTGTCAGTGTAATGTTAGAATCACTACTTTCAGTATAACTGTTAGAATCACAATTGTCAGTGTAACTGTTAGAATTTCTATTGTCAGTGTAACTGTTAGAATCACTATTTTCAGTATAACTGTTAGAATCACTAATGTTAGTATGATTTACGTAATTGTTTTTTGCGGGGAGCGGGGGTGAAATGTAGGACCCATAACAGCAAACTACCGTCGGGGATGAAGGTTACTCTTCATTTACTAAACCGCAGCAACCGTTAGGTAAGATGTCCCTGCCTTGTTGTGTTTACCTCCCTTACCTTGTGCGTCAGCTACCCATCTACATCTGGTTCGGCTGGAGGAGCGGCCGTGTCAGGCGAGAAATCACAATAAGGAATCATGCAAAAAAAACACTTATTTTTGTTCTAGACACCTGAAGTACGCGAAGTTTTTTCCCGCAAGAGAGGGGCGACGGGCCAAAGCAGGTTGAGAACCTCAGCTATAGAATACTGACATGCCTTACGCCTCTTATTCAGCACTGAAGGAAAGTAGATAAGCCTATTTGTGATGATGATAAAAATGTTCATATAAAGTAATTTAACATAATTCACATAGAATTTAACCTAATTCACATATAACTCAGTTTAACCCCATGCACAATCTCTGCCATGTACAACATCAGAAACTCTGTACTTAGCAGTGTCAGATTGCCATTGATATAGTTCCGTGAAGTGATTAAAAGCAGGCACTTGAAGTTATGTAAACATGACAGAGTGTTATCTTATTGTGGTATGCGCATTAGAGGGTGACTTCTGTATAATAGGGAGCATGAATGTTAGTGTACATGTTGCATATGGGTTCTTCTTCTTCAGCGTTTATTCTCAAACTCCCGTTGTAGCAGGACCATTGTCCTACTAGATTTCCAGCAGGATGTACGAGTAGTTCAGTGAATGGAAATGCGTTGTGTCAGCGTTTTATTTGCGTTAATGACCCGACACATCCGTCTTCGGTGAGATATAGGTTCAGTATTAGATTGTTGGCTGTTTCCGTATCGATGACGCCCGTGTGTTCCCGGGGCCCGAAATGTGAGCAAAGAATAGCAACAATGTTTACCTTCCATGCATGTCGTAAGAGGCGACTAATGAGGTTATGGGATGGAGTTGGCTGTCCCATCCCATATATGGTCAGTGACCCAAAGCCATGCTGAAGTCGGATGTGGCAGGCCGATGTGTACGAACGCAGAAGAAGAAGAAGAAGTATCGATGAGTTGCTAGATCTGCTTCTGCCTATGTTCTTAAACTTCTGCAAGCTAGCAGGATATAGTCTGAAGAATTGGATGGGCTGTATCATAGTTTACAGTTTTGCTGTGATATCTGAGATTTTCGGCCTGACACTTCCGACTTTAAAAATGGCTTTTTGGGTCAATTTGACCAAATACGGGATGAGGCAGTCAACTCCACCCCAGTACCTCTTTGGTCGCCTCGTACGGCATGTATTGAGTGTAAACAGTGTTGTTATTATTTGCCTCTCTTTGAGATCCCGTTACACACGAGCGACTATAGTGTTCTGCTTTCTTCACTCGCGTGTTGCCGAAGCCAGGACGAAGAGTAACACTATGTTCCTTCCATACATGTCGTAAGAGGTAACTCTAAAGAGGTTATGGTGTGGAAAGTAAGCTGTCTCACCACATATAGGTTCAAAGTAACCCAGGGGCCATGCTGAAATCGGATGCGTAAGACCAAAAGGCGCAGACACCGCAGCAAAGCGCTTACACTGTGACGCACAACGCATTCCATTCTCAGAACTACCGCCTGCTAATCTGCAGGAGTTTGAGAATTAACACACAAGAATAATATGTTTATCGTCCTGTTCGAAAAACCATATCTAAGTGACGTGTACTTTTTTAGAAAGTTATCCTCACTGCCATTCTGTAAGTCTCTCGGTTCTGTGCAAGCTGTCCAGCTTCTAACAGTGTCAAATTGTGAAGATCATCGATATCTTGTCTTCATCACTGTCATTGTCTGCCTCTTGTTATCTTTCCTGAAAAATTTCCCTAAATGATTACATTTTTAAAACCAATGTGATTTTTTTATAAGTCCACAAACTATAACCGATTCTGTGTTCACAAGATGCACCTTGACATTGGGGCTAATATCATGAATGCTAAGCTCGGCGGCTTATAAACAATATTCGGTAACGTACCCTATTCGGGATGTAGCTATCGATTCAGCATTTTCTAGTGGTTATGATTTTCGATGCAATATAAATACGTTTTATAGTTTGCAATTGCTTTCTGAACAATCTAGATACACGATTGCCTACGTATTAGAACACTGAACCTGTAAACCATTAGATGACATATGTCTGGTTTTGTGACGGCGCTATACGAAATCCCTCTGTGAAGGCCATGGCACCAGGTTCATTTTTCGTCTCATTTCACATCTTTTCTCACTTTCTTTGTTGTATCTATGAAATTGTCACTACTTGTGTTGTCTCGATTTCTAATTTTTGTTTTCTGTCAAGTACTCCCCCATGAATGACGAAGTGACACAGGCTAACCGACTGTGCACTTTTGTCCTTTCCTTCTGTGTCAGAGTCAAGTATGAATAATAAACAGACATACTTGATATTCGATAAAGCGAAGAGTACTACGGTAACAAAAACATAATCGATAAAAACTACGGTAATGTATTATAATTTTTACACTTTGCTAATATAATTAATAAATGACAAAATATTACAAATGTAAATTTAATGTAAATTTAAACCCCAAAAAACAACCAACAACAACAAATGTACAAGAATGTCTTCTGCGTTGCAGTTCTCTATGAACCTTTATCAAGAAAGAACCAGGAACTGGAGATAAAAAAAACAAAACTATACGATCAGTAAAATGGAATTCTTCTTCTTCTTCTTTTTCTTTAGCGTTCATTCTCAAACTCCCGCTGGATCTCCCTTACAGCAGGACCATGGTCCTACTAAATTTCCAGCTGGATGTAGTCCAGAGAATGGAAATGCGTTGTGGCGCCGTTTTATTTACGCCAGTGGCCTGACACATCCGTCTACGGCGGAAATAAAATGTAATGATCTCATTGTATTTGAAGATAAACGCTATTTGTCAGAGGTTATGATATTAATTCCTAGTGCTTATACTTCCAAATCGACTCCAGTGTGTGGCAACCGACGGGCTGGGCTTCTAGCTTTTCTTTTCAAATCGGTTTAAAAAATGTAGGCTAATTTTCAACAAAGCACACCTATTGTCAGGGCCCGAGAGAAGAAGAAAGAATAGCAACACTGTTTACAGTCTATGCGTGCTGTTAGAGATAACTAATGAGGTTTTGTAATGGAATTGGCTATCCCATCCGATATAGATAAGTGACCAGAAACCATGCGGAATCGTCTGTGTAAAGCCGAATGTCTCAGATATTAGAACTGTTATAAATCCTGAAACACTGCATTCCGTTCTCCGGATCAGACCCTGCTAGTCTTCAAGAGTTTGAGAATGAACGCAGAGAAAAGAAAAGAAAAAAATGTGTCTGCATTGATTTTTCTTTCGGCATAGAAAAACTGGTTCCGAAACATTAACTCTTTATATCCGTCAAGTTGTAGAACTTTTGAAAATGAATCCCGTCACAGCAGAACATTCAACGTTCACACCAGAACCTATTTGATTGTATTCTTCGAGGTTGGTTCTTCATGGATATGCCATTAGAGCAAAATTGTCAAAGCATAATTTTACAAAATAGTCCTGCTATTCAACTACAAGGCGAAAAGGCAGAGATACGTAAGCAGTGTTGCAGCAAACCACAGAACACATTAGCAACGTCAACAGAAACAAACGACGTTACGACAAATAATATTCATCAGGAAAAGCACAAATAACAAAAAGGATTTCATTTCTTTTGTTGTTTTTTTGTGTATTTGTCGTGAGGAAGTTTTTAGTCGAGACTCATTTGTTTCTTTTGATGACGTTAGTGTGTTCTTTTGTTTACTGCAACGCTCCGTACGTATCTCTTTTATGTTCCCCTCGTTACTCTGTGATGAAACCAGTCCCCATATTATTAGTACCTATGTTGTGCCCTAACACTGACAAGTTATCCTTTTATTCAAGTACAAATATTTCTGAATTTATAGACACCATGAATATACATTCAGTTAATTGCGCAGAATAATGTGGACAATCGTCTTTCGAACCACCAGCCAGTTCGAGAAATTTGCCTTTATAAGAAAAAAAAAGGCTGAATGTAGTGAGCTTGAGAATGAACGCTGAAGAAGAAGAAGAACTGATTGGAACTATATAGTTCTTATATATCGCCCGTTGTGCACCATATCGACTGTATGGACATACGAAATTGCTCATCATCATTAAGTGTCGTCTCCGCAACGAAGGTTGGCTGCATCGTATCTCCAACATATCCTGTCTCTTGTCTTGGTGGTGCACTATGCAAGACTGTAACCTGTCCATCGTGTGATGTTACTCTCCCACTTGTATCTCTGCCTACCTCTTGCTCGCCTTCCTTTGACTTTACCCTCAAGTAAGGTCTTCAATAAGATGTCATGTCTTTTAATATGTCCAAAATATTGTAAATGTCTGATCTTTATTTCTCTTAGTAGTTCTATCTTCATATTAAGTGTTTTTAGTATCTCTTTATTTGTTTTCTTCTCTTTCCATAATATTCTCCCTATTTTTCTATATACCCACATCTCAAAGGCATCAATTTTGTCTTCTAATTGTTTATTTACTGTCCATGTTTCTGATCCATACAGTAATATAGAATAGATGTAGCATTTTATAATTCTCATTTTTAACTTGTTTGTAATTTGTTTAGATGTTAATATTTTCGTAATGTCACTGAAAGTACTTTTAGCCATTCCTATTCTCCTTTTTCACTTCTGTTTCACATCTGCCATCATTTGTGACTATGTGTCCAAGATATTGATACTGTTTTACTTGTTGTAGTTTCTCTCCCTGTATGTTTATGTTTACCTCCTGTTCTTCTGTGTCTGTGCTGGTTATCATGGTTTTTGTTTTTTTGGATATTTATATCCAGACCATATTCATTATATGCTACAAGTTATTCATTATATGCTACAAATGATTCATTATATGCTACAAATTACTCATTATATGCTACAAATTACTCATTATATGCTACAAATTACTCATTATATGCTACAAATTACTCATTATATGCTACAAATTACTAGCATATCCTATTAATGAGGTAACCATCATACGAACATTTTTGGGGGGACTCTAATGATTTTCAAGATAATATAGATAAGTTCGAGTGAAGGGGCGCGCAAGAGGCAGGCAGAGATACTAGTGGGAGAGAAGCATCACGAGATGGACAGGCTACAGTCTGACGGAGTGCACCACCAAAGCAAGATAAGTGACGTTAGATGTCTGTTTGCAGCCAATCTTCGTTGTGAAGATTGCAATCAATAATAAATACGTTCAAATATTTGTCATTGCTTTCTGAGCTGTCCTGATGCACAATTGCCTCGAACCAGTACCCTCACTGTCATAGACGCGTAATGTACTGCGGCGCAAGAGCGGCGAACTATGAACATAGACTCCATTAAAACACGATCAACTGAAGTGAGAAAACCTAACGCAGTATCCCTGACGATGTTCTGTTTACTTCTCACCGCGCACTTGTTTGTACAAAATAAGCCTCAATTTTCTTAATTATCACCAGTTCTTGATGGAACATATCGCATATTTGTGATAGCAAACTGCAGAGTTACAGTTTGTGATAACAAATTTCACAGTTACAGTCAGATAAATTAGTTATTTTTCCGTAACGCCGTGAGCGATAACTGAAAATTAATGTTATCAATTTGTTAGAAATAGAAGTGTACTGTGGACATCGGCCTATTTCTTGTTATTCTTCTTCTGCGTTCGTTTACAAATTCCTGCAGATTAGCAGGATGTAGTTCGGAGACTGGAATGATTTGTGACCGGAGATTTTCATGATTTACAGTTTTGCTCCGAAGTTTTGCATCTGTACCTTTCTGCCAGACATATCCGTCTTCATGCGTGCCATTATCTACTAGTGTTGTACTACAACGTATATAGGTGAGACTAGAAGAAGGTATGGAGTCAGATTCTGTGAGAATCTGTACAGCACAAACATGCGTCGACAATATAAGACCTTTAGAGTAAACTGGGAATCATCTTTGTAAAGTGATGTATTTGATATTTACCGTGATTGATTTACATTAGCTGTTGACACAGAGTGTACAATTGTGACCAATGGCAATCACGGGAAATGTTGAACATGTTAGTTTATAAGGATGACCACTGTTGAGCTATAAATACTGTATAATTGCTGAAAGACACGCGTCAGAGTGGGGCTTAAGAGTTATTTTTAACTCTCTTTTTTTTGTCCAAAAAGGTATATATATTTGATTAATAGACTTTAGCAAGAATTTTGACAGAGTTCAACATGAAAAAGTAATCAAATGTCTTCAAGAAATAGGGATAGATGGAAAAGACATTAGACTGCTTAGAAATATATATTGGGAACAAACTGCATCAATAAGGTGTGAATACAGCTACTCACCATACATATAAATAAAAAGAGGAGTAAGACAAGGATGGATTTTATCACCAAGCCTATTTAATATCTACACAGAGAATACATTTAAACATATAGAAAAAATTCCAGGACTCAAGATCAATGGGAAAATAATAAACAACCTGAGATATGCAGATGACACTGTTCTTTTAGCAAAAGTGAACATGAACTACAAAGACTAATAGATCAAGTCGATAAATCGAGTAAGGAATATGGACTGGATATAAGTATTAAAAAAACAATACAATAAATAATCAGAAAAGTCACAGAAGAACAAGTGGTAAATAACATAAACATGAATGGAGAGAAACTACAACAAGTAAAACAGTATCAATATCTTGGACACATAGTCACAAATGATGGCAGATGTGAAACATAAGTGTAAAAGGAGAATAGGAATGGCTAAAAGTACTTTCAGTGACATGACGAAAATTGTAACATCTAAACAAATTACAAACAAGTTAAAAATGAGAGTTATAAAATGCTACATCTATTCTATATTAATGTATGGCTCAGAAACATGGACAGTAAATAAACAATTAGAAGACATAATTGATGCCTTTGAGATGTGGGTATATAGAAGAATAGGGAGAATATCATGGAAAGAGAAGAAAACAAATAAAGATATACTAAAAACACTTAATATGAAGAAAGAACTACTAAGAGAAATAAAGATCAGGCCAATAAAATATTTGGACACATTAAAAGACATGACACATTATTGAAGACCTTACTTGAGGGTAAAGTCAAAGGGAAGTGTGAAAGAGGTAGACAGAGATACAAGTGGAAGAGTACCATCACAAGATGGATAGGTTACATTCTAGCAGAGTGCACCACCCAAAACAAGAGACAGGGGGATGTTGGAGGTCTGTTGCAGCCAACCGTCGCTGTGCAGACGGCACTTGATACAGACACAGAAAGATGGATTCGGGCTTTTGAAAATAAGTGCTGCATGTCATCATCAAGTGCCGTGTTGAATGTCGTTGGCGGTCATATTTCTCCTTGTACATCGATCTCTCATATATGTCATCATCTCTGTTGGTCTCGTCAATCGAAGCCATTTAGTCAAACTCTCCAATATCTTTTCTCTGGGTCTTCCCCTTGATCTTTTCTCTTCCATCTTTCCTGTTGTCACTATATTCTGTGTATAGTGCTGCATATGTTTGTTAAAAATTAGTTATATATCTTAATAAGGTCCATAACCTGTGAGGGTCGTAGGG
Organism: Meghimatium bilineatum; assembly: GCA_034231615.1. Taxonomy (NCBI): domain Eukaryota; kingdom Metazoa; phylum Mollusca; class Gastropoda; order Stylommatophora; family Philomycidae; genus Meghimatium; species Meghimatium bilineatum. Next base: position 49,737,620 of record CM067312.1, on the reverse strand, counting down.
GTGCCACGCTGGAGACTGCATTTCCTTTTGTATTTTACCTTTTAATGCCAAACAACATTAGGGGTAGAAGAGTTCTCTGGAGATGACCTTTTCGTGTGCTTCATATATGTTGGTTTTCGTTGATTCTTTTACTTATGTGATCCTTCTTTTGCATGGTATGTCCCTGGATTTGCTTATATAGATATATGTAGACATAGATATATAGATGTGTATACTATGGATAGTGTCTGTAGAGTACTGCTGTTTGAGAAGACATCAGCAAATAAAGCTCTCCAAACAATTCCATCCTCAGCCATTCGAAGGACTGTAGAAAAATCACGTCCAGGCTATTCCTTGATTTTATCAATCCGGGATTTTCTCTTTCATCATCATCTTCTTCTTCTTCTACACTCAACTGTTTATTTGCAAAATAAATTTAGAAAATGAGTAGTGTAGCATTTTTCATGGGCAGAAATTTACTTCGTGGCACACAAATTGTAGTTATATAGAATACAAGAGAAATATATTCGTCGGGAAAAAAATAAAGAAAATTGTAGTTATATAGAATATAAAAGAAATATATTCGTTGGGCAGCAAGTAAAGAAGATTGCTGGATATAAAGATACATTATAGCAGTAGTGAAACGGTGTACAATTATGTGGTGTGTACACGTAACGAGACATGGCTCACGTTCTAAAGCTATTATTCCAGGATTTATCGTGGTAAGTGGAAAAACAGATGAACAAAGATAATCCTGGGTTGACAAAATATTTAAATCGTCTAAGTATGATTGTTAAAGATCGATAATACGCAGAAAAACTGAAATTCAACAGTCGAAGCTTGAAACAGGTAATGCAGGCATATTTTCTAATCACTGGAAACACACATAATGGCAACACATATAAATCAACTTTTCGACAAAAAAAGCATTTATCAAGACGTCTTACACAGGAAGAAACAATGAGCAAGAGCTGCATTATTGACGTTCATGTGGCAGACAAAATATGGATATAACAAGGAAGGGATAACAACAGAAGGCCACAGACGAAACAAACAGAAATTAGATAAAACAAACTCAAATATCTGTGACATAAGGTATGCAGAAAAATGACTGAACAACATCATATCATTCATAAGACTGACGGATATTCATCCCAAAGGGTTCAACATTGACAAATTGATCTATGACGGTTCTCAAGAGCATGACGAGTGCGGTAATCTAAAAAGAACATCTTAATGCCCGTCGCCTGAATATCATGGGCACCCCGATGACCCGTGGCATTGATATTTTCATCAACATGAATGCCTTTCTAGTTTTTTTTATGATGTACAGATGTTGACAGAATCGGTGTGTGAGCTTCCTTCCAGTCTCACTTATGTAGTAATTGGTGCAACGCTTGCAGATGATGACATAAGTGAGGTTGCAGACAACAAACGTGAAGCTCTCTCTTCAATGGTGAAAGTGGATTTGGGAAGCTTCTTCCTCTTCAGTGTTCATTCTCAAACTCCCGCTGGATGCCTCTTATAGCAGGATCATGATCCTATTAGATTTCCATCATGATGTAGACCAGAGAATGGAAATGCGATGTGTCGCCGTATTGTTTGCGCCAATGGCCCAACACATTCGTCTTCGGTGGGCTTTGGGAAATATGTATCGGAGTCGCGGGATTGTTTGCTTCTATAAACGGGAAAATGATTCGACAAAGTTTGGAAATCGGTGTATTAGTTCAGTGGTTCTCAGCCTTTATTGCACCGTGGAATCATTTTCAGACAATTTTCTTCCACAGCGTTAAAGGCGCCTATAAAATAATGTATTTACTTTCTGTATAAGATTTCAATGTGTTCTAATCTTAATCGTTCTAATTTGTGTTATTTATGGCAAATGGTTAACTACATGCCCCCTTCCCATCATAGACTAGTATGTGCGGGGGGCAAAAAATTTCAAAAAAAATTTTTTCCCTAATAAATTCCCTAAAAATTTTTTTCCCTAAAAAAATTTCAGAAGTTTCATTCATCCATGATTAGGAGGAGGGGTGACAACATATGAAGCATGACAAGAATCATTGTATTAGAGATTGACTACATCGAAGGGTCTAAATCGGCCAGTCAATCATCATCATCATCATTAAGTGCCGTCTCCGCAACGAAATTTGCTACAACAGACCTCAAACATCTCCTATCTCATTCCTTGGTGTGCACTCAACTCTTCCCTCAAGTAAGGTCTTCAACAAGCTGCCATGTCTTTTAATATGTCCAAAATACTTTATTTGTTTCTTCTTCTTCTTCTTCGTTCATTCTCTAGCTCCTGCTGGATCTCCGTTCTAGCAGGACCATTGTCCTACTAGATTTCCAGCAGGATGCAGTCCAGAGACTGTGTCGCCGTTTAATTTGCTCCATTGTCCCGACACATCCGTCTTCGGCGGGACTTTATTTGTTTGATTTGATTTACTTTAACGTTGTTTTTTTTCATACGAAGTGTTTTATAATCTCGTCATTTGTTTTCTTCACTTTCCCCGACGTTTTCCCTATTCTTGTATATTTCTACATCTTAAAGACATCAATTCCTTCTTCTAGATGTTTATTAATTGTCCATGTTTCAGAGCCATACATCAATATTTAATAGTTGCAGGATTTTATAATTCTAGTTTGTTTGTAATTTGTTTAGATGTCAATGTTTTCTTCATGTCTTTGAACGTACTTTCAGCCATCCCTATTCTCTTTTTAACTTCTGTTTAACATCTGCCATCATTTGTGATTATATGTCCGAGGTTTTGCTAATGTTCTGCTTGTTGTAGTTTTCTCTCCATGTCAGACACCGCAGAGCTAATGCTATTACTAAGGTCGCTTGTTACAACTTTTTTATGAAGTTTTCATGAATAACACAACTTGTACAAAATGCGCAATAAGACGAAATGCAAATAAACAGGTGACAACGTCTTGTTCGAAACTGTGCTCTGTATAAACACTGCACGCCCATCATAACTATCCCAGATTTTAGCTGGTGAGTACATGGCATGAAGATCTGGTAGAACTACAGAGTAAACACTCGTAAGTTATGGGTATCGAGTTTTACAATTATTTTTTTTTACTTGTACACGGATAAATAATTTCTTCTTTCAATACTAGTTTCTCTGAGTCCTGGGACAACACAGTTCTGTGAGCTCATCGAGATTAATTCTTCCAAAACTAACGTTAGTTGAGATTTTCTCAATTTTCATTGGTCTATTTGTGTATGATCTTTATAAAGGTATAAAGTCTGTTTAAGCCCCGTGCCTGGTTTCTTTGAAGGAAATCAACCAATTTATCTGCAGCATTACATCAACATTAGAAGAAAGCCAAGTCAAAGTTCCTTCTGAAGTAGAAAACTGAAGTCACGTATCTTTACTGATGCAACATTTTCTGGGATTTTTATTGAATGGCGACTCAATGTGTACAAATGATGCTATTTAAGATTAGCACGCATGACTTTTCTGGAGAAGGACTTGTTAAAATGTTGTCAGCTATTTAAAAAAAATTAATGTTTTCTGTTAAAAAATTTAAAAAATAAACGCAACATTATTCTTGATTAGAAACTGGCCTCACGGCACGTGTGGCATTCTCATAAGTGCTCCGTCCTCTGTTCCAGCAGCCATTCGACTCGATGCTGTTTGAAGTCCAATGCCGCCGAAAATGACGTCGACATCAGGGTACAACTCTGGCCCTTGCAACAGGTTTCTTTGTTGTTCCGCCCACCCACGCCTTGCCCGTAACTAGTTCAAGCACAACGTCGGCCTGTCGGAACAACATGATAACTGTTATCGTAGGTTACGACTACGGACTATATTTCCAGACTACATTCAGCCAATGTGCAGAAGTGTGAGAACGAACGCATAATAAGAGCTAATGGGCTAATTCAGCAAAGTGTGTCTGAAACAAGAGCTAATGGGTTAATTCAGCAAATTGTGTCTGAAACATGAGCTAATGGGCTAATTCAGCAAATTGTGTCTGAAACAAGAGCTAATGGGCTAATTCAGCAAGTTGTGTCTGAAACAAGAGCTAATGGGCTAATTCAGCAAGTTGTATCTGAAACAAGAGCTAATGGGCTAATTCAGCAAGTTGTGTCTGAAACAAGAGCTAATGGGCTAATTCAGCAAATTGTGTCTGAATCAAGAGCTAATGGGCTAATTCAGCAAATTGTGTCTGAAACAAGAGCTAATGGGCTAATTCAGCAAATTGTGTCTGAAACAAGAGCTAATGGGCTAATTCAGAAAATTGTGTCTGAAACAAGAGCTAATGGGCTAATTCAGCAAATTGTGTCTGAAACAAGAGCTCATGAGCTAATGGGCTAATTCAGCAAGTTGTGTCTGAAACAAGAGCTAATGGGCTAATGGGCTAATTCAGCAAGTTGTGTCTGAAACAAGAGCTAATGGGCTAATTCAGCAAGTTGTGTCTGAAACAAGAGCTAATGGGCTAATTCAGCAAGTTGTGTCTGAAACAAGAGCTAATGGGCTAATGGGCTAATTCAGCAAATTGTGACTGAAACAAGAGCTAATGGGCTAATTCTGTGAGTTGGGTCTGCAACAAGAACTGGGACTCACAAAAGCTCTGGAAACTACTGCATTAAAAAAAAGATACAGTGGAATCCCTCTATAATGAATACCTTCACAACAAACTTTCCTATACAACAACGTTTTCAAAATCCCTAATATATCTATTCTCCGCTGTCTGCACAGTATATAGAGAATTTATGTCATTGCAAACATACTTCATTGGTCCGGACCAAGTTGTCACAACAGGATTTGAGAAACTAGAGAAACACAAATCTGGAGTGGGAAGTACATACAACACAGGTCATATGGAGTGGGACGTACATACAACACAGGACACATGGAGTGGGAAGTACATACAACACAGGACACATTGAGTGGGAAGTACATACAACACAGGACACATGGAGTGGGAAGTACATACAACCCAGGACACATGGAGTGGGAAGTACATACAACACAGGACATATGGAGTGGGAAGTACATACAACACAGGACATATGGAGTGGGAAGTACATACAACACAGGACATATGGAGTGGGAAGTACATACAACACAGGACATATGGAGTGGGAAGTACATACAACACAGGACATATGGAGTGGGAAGTACATACAACACAGGACATATGGAGTGCGAAGTACATACAACACAGGACATATGGAACAAAAGTGACAAGCTCACAGTCACTCTGCGATCTATCATTATTGTCATCTTCAAAAGAATTTATTTCATTTTTTTTTTAAATGATATCCACCACCATCTAATCAACAATTCTGGGCTCGTTTGCTGGGTCTTTGTAGTCAAGTTGCTTCACTAAATAATAAAGAAAATTCCTTTCAAAATTTAATTAGAAGAAAAAGACATAATGTATTCTGCTGAGAAACTAATTAAAAAAATTAAACAATATGAGTTATAAATAAGTAAAGAAGGCTCTTTATTTCTAACGTGCACCCACATTTTATTTTACGGAATTAATGTTTCAACCTTGGTATGAAGAAACTTTCAGACTTAAACTAAATCAACCCCGTCTTCAGTAATTCCCAAATGTCCATTAACGATACTGGTTCGCCCACTGCAGTCGGTTCTGCGATACCGGTCCGCAAGAACAGGAGCTTTGTAGGGTCTTCTAGCCCAAAAACCAGCGACGTGTAGCAAGGTCCTAACCGTTTGATCTGAAATATTAACGAGCTGCTGGCATTGACTTGACTGTGTAGGAGGCAGACACAAATCGATGATGCAGCCATAAAAGAATTCGTCGTCGGCAGGAGTTGTGACTCTGGGTCTTCAACTGTGCGGTCGGTCTGCCACTCAACCGTTTGTTGAAATCACCTCCAAAGGGGATTAATGGTGCTCCTAACCACATTAAATTGTCTGACCATTACATTTTGTGATTGTCCAGTCTGTAAGTTTCCAATGATGGTGTATTGTTGTTCTGTATTGAGATGACCCATATTTGCGCATTACATTTTTAACAGAATTTATTCGAGGACCACCAATATTTTATAGGCTTTCAATAATATGGTTAGAAAATTTTATGTTTATTAAGTTTCACGGGATTTTTATGAACCTGTCACGAGTTATTGCCAAAAATGTTGTTTGAAATGCTCTTTCATGACCTTACGAATAATGAGGTGAGTACAATTCAGGTAACCACGAGAAGGTAATGACATAATGAAGATAGTCGATGGGTTGAATGATGTCCAATTAGCGAGTATCTTTTATAAAAATTACTCCAAAAAATTGCATTTCTTATTTTGAAAAGAATATTTATTTCTATATTTAATATAATTTCTTCGGATTTCTTTATACGAGTAGGACTATCATCTGTCATGTAAGTCTTAAGAGTTGAATAAATAGGTTGTACATAACTATTATAATAGCCTCTTTCTCGATCAAAGAATACCGTCATATCAAATCATTTTTTGTTCGAACTCAACACTTCCACTGGATCTCTTTTGTACACGGACAATGGTCACACTAGATTTCCAGCAAGCAGTGGTCCAGAGAACTAGCATGGGCTGTGTCCTCTTTTTATTTGTGACATTGTCCCTATACATCCGACTTCGGTGTTGGTAAAAACATATTGTTGGTAGTTTTACAACTTCCACCGAACCGTGAACGTCGTGAACCATATCGCCAGTGGGACAGGCTTATGAGGGAACTGCTTTCTGTGCTTACACGCTGGTGACTAACCTCAACACAAACCTCAATTAAACGTGCGTGACCTGTGGTCAACAGAAATCTACAGTAAGAAAAAAGCAACTTTATCTTAAAAGCATATAAATTATATTAATATCGACCAGAATTTACTAAAACATAGAGATATCTGCGGGTTAAGAAAAACGGTATGAAGTTTCCGAAACAAAATTACATATTATATATTCACAAAAGATATTTATCGAAGATGGAAAACAAGATACATTTACATTGAAGATAGAATGTCAACGGTTACTTAGAGTAATTTCAGAAGTGGATTATCTTAAACATTGAACATAATCAAGGAGAGGGCATCCGTTTATATTTAGTAACATGGAGGTTGAGAACATGGAGTTTGAGAACATGGTAAGATAAGAGACAAACAAGACAACAATGGACACATGCCATCGGAAACCTGAAAAAATGACACTGGAAGAAGCTGGGCAGCATGCACAGAACAGAGAGGCTTACAGAATTGCAGTGCGGCAACGCTCTGTAAAGGACATGGCACGCAGAGAGAAAAAGAGAGAGAGAGGGAGAGTTTAGTAATGATTCAGATAGTAGTTTTACTTGCGTTCATTCTCTGACTCAAGCTGGATCTCTCTTGTAGCAGGACATTCCAACTAAATTTTCTACAGGGTGTAGCGAGAACTGCAGAAATGCACTGTGACGCCGTTTTATTTGCACCAATTGCCCGACACATCCGAATTTAGCTGTGATAATAGTAGTGCCGGTGGATGTGATTGTAGTAGTGATGGTTTTGATAGTAGTTGTGATGATTGTTATGGTAGTGGTGATGGTTGTCATAGTAGTAGTGATGGTTGTGGTAGTAGTAGTGATGGTTGTGGTAGTAGTAGTGATGGTTGTGGTAATCAGTCACCATCATTACCATCATCACCGAAACGTTTCAATAAGATTGGGGTGAGATGATGAATCTGTATCTGTGTTAGAATTACTCTGTAAATCAAAGGTTCTCAGTGTGATCTACATTGACCCCCAAGATTCGATTTCAATTTGAAGGGGGTCTGTGTCAGCGAGAATAAAAATTTGGAGTGCACGAGATGTACTTTTTTTTTAAATAAAGATATGAATAAAAATTGTACTTTTTTCTACTTTTATATTGGTTCACTGTACACACACAAAAAATACTTGAGCAAATTGAGCAAAATTGTGCCATATGTCAAAAACACATTAGAAGCTAATATAATCAGGAAAATTCAATACTAGGAGGCAAGGTGTGTCTATGGTAAATAAAAAATAATTGGCACAGGGTCTAGGGGGCAACATAGTTTGAGATTCACTGGTGTAAATTATCTACCTATGAAAGTTCTAGCATTCTGGAAGAAAATTCACTCACGAGTGCTACCTGTTAGTTTTTTATTCTGTGTAATAGTTTGTATTTTTTGATACAGGTGAGTCATGACGTTCGGATGCTCTCTCACCTTTATTTACCTGTAGGAGATTTATGAGAACAGTGGAAACACTCACTGACATTTATTACCAGAGTAGAATCAAAGGTTAACCTTTGACTGCGTTTCTTTTCTTCCTTTTATTTTTCTGTAAACGCCCCTATAAATGACATTTTATGAGAGGAACCCCCAGCATAATCAAAATATGAGAAGGTTCAGGAATAAATTATCATTGTGAATGTTGTGATTGTCTTTGTTTTTGTCTTTCTATGTTTCTTAATGTTTTTATATTTTTGGATCTGCCAATTTATATTTCCATTGTCGCTGTTCATAACATGTCTAATAGTCTTTGCGGACCACCTGAGGAATGCACCGCGAACCGCTAGGGGTACATGTGCCACAGCTTAAGAACTACTTCTGTCAAATGAGGTTCTTAATGAAGATGTATTTGAGTTGAGTTCTCTGTTCACATAGAACGATGTATTTGTGACTGTGTGTGACAGTTTACAGCTTGCAAGCAATATCTGTCCCTGTGCTTAAAACATATGTATGTCTGTCACATCCACAGTTATGGCACATTTAGTGAAATTAACATGTAGGGTGTGCAAAATATTGATAGTTCATTGCTTTCCAACTACATCCCACATACTACATGCATTTGAACCTTTAGAGGGGTGTTAAGTATAGCGAAATGTAAGTCACTATTAGTTAAACTGTGACAGATTGTCTCCATATGAATCTTCACATATTTTACTGGTGAGTACATGCATTTGAACCTTTAGAGGGGTGTTAAGTATAGCGAAATGTAAGTCACTATTAGTTAAACTGTGACAGATTGTCTCCATATGAATCTTCACATATTTTACTGGTGAGTACATGCATTTGAACCTTTAGAGGGGTGTTAAGTATAGCGAAATGTAAGTCACTATTAGTTAAACTGTGACAGATTGTCTCCATATGAATCTTCACATATTTTACTGGTGAGTACATGCATTTGAACCTTTAGAGGGGTGTTAAGTATAGCGAAATGTAAGTCACTATTAGTTAAACTGTGACATTATGACTCCATATGACTCTTCACATATTTGACTGATCAGTATCTCTATGTTAGATCAGTAGCGTTAGCTTACAAATGATAGTGTTTCGTAAGTCAACACCTAACCAAGTCCTTCTTCACTTATACAGTACGGTGGACTCATCGTGACTTCATAATTCAAACGTCACGCTAATGAATTTTCCCGTGATTTTCATTGGCTGCAGACAAAAATTACACACAGTGATCAAAGAATTTTACGGGAAAAGTCAAATATTGTGCAGTTCGAAAGATAATCGCCATGGACTCCACATGACAATAATTGACTCTGAACGTTTTAACACCCTTCTAAAGCTCCACGTACATGTAGAATATATGTTTACGGGAAAAACACTAAGAATTATTTTTAACTGTTCTGTACACTTCAAGTGATCTTAGTTTTCTCATTACCCCGATTGCTACACAGTCTAGATTAGTTATGGGCAACCTCTTAGAGACGCCGGGTCGAATTGCGCATATGTAGCGTAGTATGGGATCAATCAACATTCGTTTAGTCATTGAAGTTTCAAATCACGTGATATTATTGTGACGCAGGTAGGCTGTGATCTCATTTGTCTGAGCACAGGTATGTTCATCTACTATATGAGACCTACTGGATGATTGGAAATAACGCTTTCTTAATGACTCATTTGACTATTTTCATGGTTTTTATTGGTCACTATGATTATGGTTGTGAGAAGTGCTCAATAACATGCGCACTGGAGATAAAATATCAGCATTTTAAATGAAATGTTATGGAAACATTGTAAGAATAACAAGGGCGAAAAGACGAAACAGCGCAGATATGCGTAAATGCCTCAACATAAAATAAGACTGACTTCTAAAAACTATAAAAAGACGAAAGCTAACATATTTTGGCCATATACAGAGACACAATGGACTAGAAACATTAATTATGGAGGGAAAAGTTCCACATATGAGAAAAAGAGGCACACCAAGACTGTGATGGACAAAGAGTATCGAAGACCTTCTGAACATGACACTGGACGATACAGGGCAGCTTGCACAGAACCAAGTGGTTTACATAGTAACAGGAATGGCAACGTTCATTGAACGTCAAGTCACATGGAGAGACTATGATTCTACATTGTGGGACAGCCATTGAAAATCAAAAGCAAAGTCACATGATTCATTTTAGAAGGTTTGATTTTCCATTAACCAATATGTCTTTTATTGCCGAGCGAAACGGCTCAGTGACCATCTGATCCGATGATCAAGAGGAATAAGTTCATTAAGTACTTCTCAATCAACCGAGATCGTCAATGTTAGAAGACTAATGAGCCGAAACAAATCAAGCCTTTGTATTAATGTTTCCGATGGTCTCCGAGCTTTTTGTTCGTCGGCATTAGCAGGCACCACAAAGTACAGACATAGTGAGCAAAGAAAAAATGACATTCGTAGCCTATCATATTCAGGATGCAGCCATCAACACAACTTTTTTTTGTTTGGCTGTAGTGATTTTCTAGACAATATTATACATGCGTTAAGTAGTTTGTCAATGCTTTCTGAATGGGCCAGATGCACAATTGTCTGCCGCCGGCTTTGAACGCGGTACCTTGGACGTCACAGACTCGCCTGTAACACGCCACCACAGAGCACAAAGAAAGGAGCAACAAAGATCAAAATCTTTACGTATGAAGGCTTGTTTGTGTTCGGTGGTTTCTGATTTCGAGATCACGTCTTGTAAGCAAGTAAATGTTGCAATATCTTAGCTTATCTTGTGCCAAATTATCTTATCTTGTGCCATCTTATTTTATCTTGTGCCATCTTATCTTATCTTGTGCCATCTTATCTTATCTTGTGCCATCTTATCCTAAACAATAATATCTTATCTTGTGCTATCCTATCCGATCTTATCTTGTGCCATCTTATCTTATCTTGTGCCATCTTATCCTATACAATAATATCTTATCTTGTGCTATCCTATCCGATCTTATCTTGTGCCATCTTTTCTTATCTTGTGCCATCTTATCCTATACAATAATATCTTATCTTGTTCTATCCTATCCGATCTTATCTTGTGCCATCTTATCTTATGCTATCCTATCCGATCTTATCTTGTGCCATTTTATCTTGTGCCATCTTATCCTATGCAATCATATCTTATCTTGTGCCATCTTATCTTATATTGTGCCATCTTTTCTTATTTTATCTTGTGCCATCTTATCTTATCTTGTGCCATCTTATCTTATCTTGTGCCATCTTATCTTATTGTATCTTGTGCCATCATATCTTACCGGTTTTGATAGATTTCTTCTGATAGTCTTCTTCTTCAGTGGTTATTCTCAAACTCCCGCTGGATCTCACTTGTAGCAGAACAATGGTCCGACTAGATTTCCAGCAGGATGTAATCTAGAAAAGGGAAATGCAAAGTTTCGCCGCTTTATTTGCGCCGATGGCCCGGCATACCCGTCTTCGACGGTTCTCGTGCTAATAAGTTGAAATAATAATAATGCTCTTCTGGTACATCTCTTCCTGTTATCTACATTTGTCAATCTATCCTTAAATTTATCTTGTTATCTTCTTGCATCCAGAATTAATATCTGACTAAGCAATTACCAGTCTAAATATATCCTAGCCGATCTTCCAAGTCTGCAACGCAGATAAACAAGATAAAGAGTGTCTGCTGAGATCTGGTTGATGCAACTGTCGGTCCATTTTGAATCCGCAGGATAATCTCTTTGTGGATTCCACATTTCACTTTTTGTTTCCACATGCCACTTTCAATTTCCACTTTTGATGTACGAATGTTAGGAAGGGTAAACAAAAAAGTTCATAAGAAATGTTTTTTTTGTCCAAAAAACATTTTAAAAGTAAACAAATTTTATCAGGAAGCAGTAAGAAATTACCGAAAAAATCTGTAGACTTTCAGATTTGAAAAGAATCAAAAGTTTAATTAAAAAAACGAAATTCGGAAAACCTGTTGTCTTAAGGTTGAGGTTGCGCCACTGATTTTAGCTGAACTGATCAGGTTCAAATCTTGTCTGCTGCCTTCTGATTTTAGAATTCAATTGAAACGAAATTCCCTTCATTTTTTTTGGCACAATTCAATGACAAACACAATAAGACAATGCAATGTCCCTCTATTAGCCGAATATAAGTACAAACACAATAAGACAATGCAATGTCCCTCTATTAGCCGAATATAACTACAAACACAATAAGACAATGAAATGTTCCTGAATTACATCATTTAAGTTTTCCCATGATAAAAATATAGTTACTGAATATTTCAAGTCATGAGATTCAGATATGCATATTATATTAAGTCCAACTCCTGCTAAGGCACAAGATTAAGTTCAATTCCTGCTAAAACACAAGATTAAGTCCAATTCCTGCTAAGACACAAGATTAAGTCCAATTCCTGCTAAGACACAAGATTAAGTTCAATTCCTGCTAAGACACAAGATTAAGTCCAATTCCTGCTAAGACACAAGATTAAGTCAAATTCCTGCTAAGACACAAGATTACGTCCAATTCCTGCTAAGACACAAGATTAAGTCCAATTCCTGCTAAGACACAAGATTAAGTCCAATTCCTGCTAAGACACAAGATTAAGTCCAATTCCTGCTAAGGCACAAGATTAAGTCCAACTCCTGCTAAGACACAAGATTATGTGCTTAGATCAGACGAGAATAGACTTACCCATCAAGCTCCGTCATTGTCTGTGACAGGAAAACGAGAACGTAGAAGACCCAGGACAACACCACGAATAACAATCAAGTAGCAATATACAGTTGCAAGTCATGGATATTAAAGAAAACAATAGCAAAGAGAATCACTGCTTTCGAAAAATGAGATGCTACAGAAGAATTGTAGGTATACCATGAACAGCTAAAACTATGAGGACAAATCAAGAAGTGTTAAGATCAATAAACGTCGAAGATGACTGGCTCCTTAACAACATCTTAACACGAAAGATGTGTGTTTCTGGTCATATAAAGAGACATAACAGTATGGAAAGATTAGTAGCCGAAGGCAGTTAACGTTCAACAGTGGAAGAACCCATGTGAATATGTAAAATCTGAGAATGGAACTTATTACTATATATATGATTTTTATCTACTTAAAGTCATTTGACAGTTTCATTAAGGGGCACCGTAGAAGTCATTAAATCATCATGCACTTGTCAGGTGTGCGCTGATGGTAACCTGCAGTCATAACTCATAACCAACATTGCCTCTAAGGCAAGATTGCTTGTCGGCAAAATTAGATCTCTGCGGACTGATCAACGCTTCATCTAGACAAATCTTCTACCTAAAATAGGGTTAATCTTCATAATATGTTCTATGTAAGCCATTTTGTTTTATTATAGGATCGTTTATACACATATCTATACGTAAGGACACAAGTCCAAAATCTGTGCGCCAAGCGATAAAATGTGTGCGCTAGCGCACGTTAGCGCAGCTTATCGGAAACAGTGTTCATAAGTCAATGCCTTGTGTCTTTAATCTTCTGTGATTAACTTACTCAATCAGCTGTAATACTATACTAATTGAGTTCATTTTGTTGTCACAGAACACTCTACCGGAGTATTATAGCTGGGCTGTTTACTTAATGTTATCAATACACTCGCTCAATGTAAGTGATTATTTGTAAATATTTTCCTTATGTCAGATATGGATAAGGGAATTAAGGGAAATCTGGTCACCCCAACCACAATTATCATGACGTAGACCTATACATTTTTCATCCAGGTATGATAGGTAGACAGCTAATGTGACTCGGTGTGCACACTAACAGGTGAGATATGCAACATTTCTGAAGTATACATTTACAAGAAAAGACAAATATACTATTCCCTGACAAAGTTGCCTTAGTGTCTCTGTCTTTGTTAGCTTTATCGAAAGCGCTGAAATGGTGTAGAGGATTAATTTGATTTTACTTGTGTTATGCCATATACTGAAGAAAATCTTATGTAATAATTATTTGCCAATTGAGGTGAAAAAAGGGAGTTCTTAAAAGTTAAATGGAGCCAATTATGATGTATGGAAGTGAGTATTGGACACGCAGCAGAATAGTGAACAATTATATTGAGGCAGCAGAGATGTGGTAAATATGGTTTTATTGAAACATGTTAAAAACAACATGGACAGGTAAAAAAGCGTCACAAGGCATGAAGTCTCACGGCATGACGTTACACGGCATATATCATCAGAATAAAATCTCATATGTACTCGTTATATAAGTATATATATTTACTTATAATTTTTTACTTAAAAATTTTACTTATAAATTGTAATTTAAAATTTTACTTATAAATTTTACTTATAAATTTTAATTATAAATTTTACTTATAAATTTTAATTTTAAATTTTACTTATAAATTTTCATAGATTCCATAAGGTCCACGAGAATGGTAACCTTGTTAGCTCTTGATAACAGTTTTAATAAAGTAGACACTGACATGAGAAGGAAGAATTGTTTATGTGGAGAACATAAATATTTGTAAGTGTCTGCGGTCAAATTAAAATTGATAGCGTATCCTATTCTGGATGTAGCCATTCACTTATCATTTTTATCTGTAGAGATTTTATAGGCAATTTAAATTCGTCCAATAGTTTGCCATTGCTTTCTGAGCGGTACAGACGTGATCAGTACCACACCGCCACAGTGGTACAGGCGCTGGTAAATACATGTACATAAAATCTTAGAATAAAACTAACCACTGCATATAGGTTTTATAGACTATTAATAGAGATTTGACAGTTTCGATAGTGGGTCACTGTACAAGCTATTACGGAATTATGGAGTTTTAACCAAACCTAATATGTTTGTTTGTTTGTTTGACAACCTCATGAATCGCGAGCGATTATCTCTTACTTCCTATGTGCAGTGGAGTGATCTTTCTAAGCTTTCATTCATACCCAGGAGACTTCAGCTTTCGGCTTAGTGCAATGCCTATTGAAGGAATCTTCTACTCAGAGGGGGTCTATAATTTTAAAAATGACATACTACAAAGCTTCCATAAGAGAGTCTCAATATAACGGCATGTCATCTACTAATGTTTTCTATTGCATGGGTGAGACCCACAGACACAGCCGTATGCACAAACCTAATATTAAAAAAACACAGGAAGGAATTAAATGTATGTTTCACGTTTTCTTAAATGAAGTGTTACCTGCTTTTAAGCAGTACTTTGACAATTACTTACAACCCTTCTAATCTTCAGCGTGTCCGCTCTCCAGTTTACGAAATCTCATATTCATTGGTCTTACACTTTCTAAACGATCGAGTAAGACTCTTACAAAATACAATAACTTGTCCGAAAAATTATCATTTTCTTCACTTCGGCTTTTCCCAGGCGCACTTGGAGTTCAATATTAATTTTAAGAATACGTATTAGTTGCTACATTTTTATATTAACAAGATTTTGTTCTGTCAATGATATACAGACGGATATAATTTTATACCGCATTTTGTTAATTTGCCAGAGATATAACCAACCATATCTGAATAATTTTTTTTTTAAATAATTTTTTCAATGACTTTATGAACACCTCGCCATTGGTGTGAAGGAAAGATGGCTGCGTATGACGTAAGATATAAAAATATAAATCAATGCATTCTTGACATCCAGAACATCAAAAGGTCATGTTTACATGAATTCAAGATATAGCATCTATCTTCTGTTATGTCTGCAAAGTGCACCAAGTGTGACATTCATAGCTAACTTAGTCAGGACATTCTCAGCTCAAGAAAGTCCCGATTACAGGTTGCACACCACGTGAACGTATTTATAGTGTGTCTTCCTACTTTTGTCTTCATATATGTCCCTGTATATCTGCATTTATTTGACAAGCAGACAATAAGATGGACTGCTAGACAGATCGATAATCTGATTATACATGTAGATATATATATATATATATATATATATATATATATATATATATATATCGTCATCAGGTGCCATGTCGGCTGGCGTAGATTATCATGGCTCTCCACATCTCTCCATCTCCATGGCTCTCCACATCTCTGTATCTCCATGGCTCTCCACATCTCTCTATCTCCATGGCTCTCCACATTTCTCTATCTCCATGGCTCTCCATATCTCTCTATCTCCAGCATTATGAATCAAGATCGTTGTTGTTTCCCTGTGTGCCAGGTTGTCAAACTGTCTAATATTTTCTCACGCTGTCTCCCTCTGTCTCTGTTGTCTTCAATCTTGTTTGTTGTGACTAGGTTCTCCAAAGCTGCCTGTCTCATGAAATAACCAAAAAATGAAAATTGTCTTTTTCTTATGCCATGTGACGTATTCCTTCCAGAACGTTGTCTTCCCAATGAACCTCTCTGACTTGGGCGATGTGGCTTGCATTTTCTAGCGATGTATTCATGTTATCTTTAATGTCGTCAGTCCATCGTCTTCTTGGTCTGCCCTTTTTTCCTCCTCCCAGGTACTCTTCCATCCATTATTTGTCTTTCTAAACAGTTGCGTCTCTTTTAATGACCAAACAGGCGTAGTTTTCTTTTTGTTATTGTGTTTAGTAACCAACACTCTGGAATATTCAATGTGTTTATAATATCTGAGTTTCTGATTTTATCCTTCCATGATATTCTAAGTATCTTCCATTTCAGCTCGAAGGCGTTGATCTTCTTTGCCGCTGTTTTACTTAGGGTCCATGTTTCACAGCCGTATGTTTCAACCGGAAAAAAGTTCGTAACATTAGCACTTTCGTTTCTATTTTGTTGTTTTTCCATATGCTTTTCAACCGTGTTATTGGGACTTCCGCCAAAATGGCCGACTAGAACGAATGTGTTCTTGTTACGGTGCTCGATTAACGGTTGATCCTTCCCGAAAGTAATGGCAACCTACGGGAATATTGTGCCTAGAAATTTCCAATGGATTAATCTTTTTCTTATATTATTGAATAAGCTCAGTCTCGCATTTGACTCTTTCAAGACCTCTACATTAGTTTTCCAGGCAGCCGATGGTATTCTCATCATTCTTCTATAGAACCACATCTCTATTGCTTCTAATTTCCCACTTTCCAGATTGCTTATTGTCCAAGATTCACATCCATATGTTAGTATAGGAGTTATATAGAACTGCAGAACTCGATTCCTCACCTCTAATGACAAGGTCATATTACACAGTATATTTTTCATTTTTCTGAATGTTGTTTTTGTCTGCCCTATTCTGTTTATTATTTCTGTTGAACTTCTTCCATCTGCTGTAATTGTTGTACTACACACACACACACACACACACACACACACACAAAATACACACACACAAACACACACAACCACACACACGCACACACGCATATATATATATTATATATATAACTACTACTACTAATACTACTACTAATACCACTTCTAATACTACTACTACTAATACCTCTTCTAATACTACCACTACTAATACTACTACTAATACTACTACTACTAATACCACTAATAATACTACTACTAATACTACTACTACTAATACTACTACTAATACTACTACTACTAATACTACTAATACCACTACTACTACTACTACTAATACCACTACTAATACTACTACTACTAATACCACTACTAATACTACTACTAATACCACTACTAATACCACTACTACTACTACTACTACTACTATTAATACTACTACTACTACTACTAACTACTACTACTATTAATACTACTACTACTACTACTAACTACTACTACTGCCACTAATACTATTAATTCTACTAATAGTACTACTGTTATTACTACTACTAATACTACGGCTACTACTACTACTACTACTACTATTGTCCATATAGCGTTATCTTCAATCTATTATCGCTAACACAATAGCATCATGTGTCTTCTTGTTAAACGATGGTTACATTTTCTGTGTTTAACTCAAACCAACAACTCAACTTATGGAAGATATTAACTCAAACCAACAACTCAACTTATGGAAGATATTAACTCAAACCAACAACTCCACTTATGGAAGATATTAACTCAAACCAACAACTCCACTTATGGAAGATATTAACTCAAACCAACAACTCCACTTATGGAAGATATTAACTCAAACCAACAACTCCACTTATGGAAGATATTAACTCAAACCAACAACTCCACTTATGGAAGATATTAACTCAAACCAACAACTCCACTTATGGAAGATATTAACTCAAACCAACAACTCAACTTATGGAAGATATTAACAAACAACTTGTATTTTATCTTGTTTATTGTATCTACGTGTTTGTTCTAAAGCTTCATCATGCGACTTATTCTTTCCAGAACGTGGCTGACCGTATGGTGTCTCTGAACACTGAGCGATTCTGGGCGAGTTGACCTGCCGTTAAAGCGCTTCCCTTGTTGCCGTTAACTCAGCATTCAGCTATTAATCTTTCCATGCTTTTATGCTTCTTTATGTTACCAAAAGAACTCAGAAATATCAATAATAGAATTATTAGGCACATTACTCATGTAGTTTGCCATTGCTTTCAGTGGGAAATCCGTATATCGAATATCACACAAGAAAACACATTTATTTTAAGCTGTCTTGTAATTAGTTTCGTAAAGAGAATAATAGGAGTTTTTGTTTTTTTAAAAAAGATTGCTTCCGTTTTTCATTCACGTCGTTTTGAAGTGAATCATCATGTCGATAAATATTATTTTTAGTCTATAAATAGCTGTACTGTTTGGAAATCTCTTGTTAGTATTACCTGAATTTCGACCTCATTTACATGTTATTGTCATGAGCGATAATTAAACCATGATGTACACATGTTAGTGGTTAAAACGGCGTGTCTTACCATGATGAGACGCCATTCACATAATACCAACAAATTGGAATTATTTAGGACGATTATTGGAGTAGCTATTACTCAGGGTGGTTCTATAAGTGCTGGGTCCATTTAGTAAGTTGTTAATGTCAGCGAAGAAAATTTGCACAGTGATATTTGAGTATAGTTTTACGAAACAAATGATACCAATTAGATCTAATTCTAAAAATATTGGCGCTCTGGTTTTCGCTCCCCTTTTACATAAACAAAATTATGTGGTTGCTATCCTGCTGATTCCTGTACCTCCAACAGGGTTAGCCGATTCGGTTGCCCCTGTCTAGATTCGGCGGTGGTACTCATTTTCAGTTGGGTTGGCTACAACACTTGTTCACAACATTGACTACTAGGGGACCACAGCAATTTCTTGGGAATGTGGGGCAATTTAATCAGTGGAGTAGGAGGGCAATAGGAAAATTACTATTTAAATTAAATTTATCGTTAATACACAGTAACAATTTATCGTTAATACAAAGTAACAATTTATCGTTAATACAACGTTACAATTTATCGTTAATACAACGTAACAATTTATCGTTAATACAACGTAACAATTTATCGTTAATACAACGTAACAATTTATCGTTAATACAAAGTAACAATTTATCGTTAATACAAAGTAACAATTTATCGTTAATATAACGTAACAATTTATCGTTAATACAAAGTAACAATTTATTGTTAATACAGCGTAACAATTTATCGTTAATACAACGTAACAATTTATCGTTAATACAACGTAACAATTTATCGTTAATACAAAGTAACAATTTATCGTTAATACAACGTAACAATGTATCGTTAATACAACGTAACAATTTATCGTTAATACAACGTAACAATTTATCGTTAATACAACGCAACAATTTATCATTAATACAACGTAAAAATTTATCGTTAATACAAAGTAACAATTTATCGTTAATACAACGTAACAATTTATCGTTAATACAAAGTAACAATTTATCGTTAATACAAAGTAACAATTTATCGTTAATACAACGTAACAATTATAACTTCTATACTAACATACGGATGCGAGTCTTGGACAATAAAGAAACTGAAAAGTGGGAAATTAGAGGCAATAGAGATGTGGTTCTATAGAAGAATGCTGAGTATACCATGAACTTCCAGAAATAAACTAATGTGGAGGTGTTGAAAGAGTCAAATGCCAGATAAATCTTACTTAATTATATAAGAAGAAGACAATCTTCATTTTTTTCGGCCACTTCATGAGACAGGAAGATTTGGAGAACATAGTCACAACAGTCAAGATTAAAGGTAACAGTTACAGAGGACGACAACGGGAGAAAATATTAGACAGTTTAACAACCTGGCACGGCAGGAAAACAACAACGATTCTGATACATAATACTGGAGACAAAGGAGCTGTGGAGAGCCACGACCACTTACCCCAGCCGGCATGGCACCAGATGATTATGATATATACACTCTATCAGGAATTGAACAACGTACACTAGTAATAATACGTAGCAGAGTGCATTTTCAGACTTGATTTCCCCAGATAGTTGATATCCTGCAGTACAAACTTATTAGTAGAGTACAGGTTCTGGGGTACAGAGATATTACTTTGGAAAACTAACTTACTTTCTTTTCCAAAAACATATAAATAGGTGCGTTCTTGATTGATTTGAAGCATCGTCAGTACCGGATGTGTCAGCTGCCATCTTTCGTTACTTCCGGTAACTTGAACCATAACAAAATAAATTGTAAAATATAATTTCAGCTCTATGGATTGCGCAGAAGTAGAAGAAAGGATAGGTACTCAAAATAAATTTGCATCATTTCTGTGTGTTTTTTTTAATTTGGAGATTGGGATTAGCGCATATGCTGCAGCAATAACAAATCTCAAAATGATTCTGTTTTAAATCAGAGATGACCATTCTCAATTTATTCAGCTACAGAAATCACTACAAAATATGCATAGTTGGTGAACAGAAAAGACACAAAAAACAATTAAAATAATTGTGAGCTGGTCAATGGGTATATTGAAATCTCACTGAAGAGTTATATTTCAACAATATGCGCATAATTGGCAGTTTCAAAAATAAATTTAAGTAGGAAGCCAGAGGACAATAAAAAGAATTATTGAGACTAACGGGAAGTCAATCAGTCCGTTCAACGGCACCAAATTACACACGCGGTCTTCCGTACTTGACTAACCACATCTCCAAAAACGATGCGATTTTGTCAAGACATTCAAACAGTGCATTCAAAGTAACCAGAATAGACCAATCGAGACAATGACTATTACAACAACAACAAACATCCCGTACAGGTATTGAAATATCCTATTGGGTATTTTTGAAACTCCACAAAATATCTGGCACATAAAGGTGGAGATAACGTTGTAAGCATTAATGCAACTCTGGACAGTAAAGACATCATCAGTAGGGCAGGGGCGGTTTTCACAGAAAAGTGCTCCCACTTATTCATTACTCATGTTAATCATTCCTCGTTATCGTGTGTAATTCTCTTGTTTTCATGAGATTTCTCGTTACTTCTTTGTGGAAGATCGTTTAAAAAAAGGGTGTGGAGGTTACCAGCCTTAATTCATAGCACAAAAATTCATTCCATCTCTGGTTTCCTAAGGAGGGGGGTGTTGAACACACAAACCACTTCCCCCACCCTAACTACGGGCTTAATCCCATAGCTGTTTTTGTTTTCATTAGGTCTGGGATTTATCACAAACATCTGGGGTTGTTTCTAAAACGTTAGTGGTAACCTTGACTGAGGTAGAATATACATTACACATCAACGCAACGGTAAAGGTAGTATGAAAGATGTATGAACTATGAATCAAAAGTCATTCTACGCACGCAGTTTTACCTGTAAATTCTCAGTTACTTAGCCCTTTTTTGATCTTCTAAGTAGTGTCCCCTCCAGCATTTACACTGGAAGTTCTCAGTAAAAATGAAAGGAAACTGCAAATAAACAGTCTACCACGTGGTAAATGGAAATAAGTAAATAACACAAAAGTTGTTAAATATCAGTTTTTTTAATAGGACGAATACACAGATTCAACGTTTCGACCATCAGGCATTTGTCAAGAAAAAAGACAAAACTGGACTTATAGACAAAAAAGAAACAACATTAGTGGAAAGTATGTAGGTATCGATCTTACTACAGACAGGCAGCGTATCGAGTACACAGAATGGATTGCTTCCCGTCATATTTCCCATCTTGACTTGCTATAATTGTACTATTTGGCCCATACCATGCGACTTCAGTATGACATACTTGTCACAGATATCTCCCGTGTCCTGCAGAAAGGGGGAAAGAAATCGCAAATGCAAACCATTCTGTAAATAGTCCTACGAGATTATTATTCTAAATAGAGTCAGTTATCTTGGCTGATTCGATTTGTTCCGTTCTTTTCATTGGCTGGGAACATGATACTCAGTCACCAAATGATCTAGCCAAGATAAGTAACGTTGTTTAGGATCTGCCCTCGTGACTGTTTCGGAGAAGGCTTGTTCCATCCATGTCGTAAGAAGCAACTAATATCTTCAGTACATCCCATATACATCGATTTGTACAGAGGCAGTGTGGATGCGGTTATGTTTTCTTCTGGACATTACGTAAATTAGTCAGTACCACGCATGTCAATCCCATGTGAAACAGTACCACGCATGTCAATCCCATGTGAAACAGTACCACGCATGTCAATCCCATGTGATAAAGTACCACGCATGTCAATTCCATGTGAAACAGTACCACGCATGCCAATCCCATGTGAAACAGTACCACGCATGTCAATCCCATGTGAAACAGTACCACGCATGTCAATCCCATGTGAAACAGTACCAAGCATGTCAATCCCATGTGATAAAGTACCACGCATGTCAATTCCATGTGAAACCGTACCACGAATGTCAATCCCATGTGAAACAGTACCACGCATGTCAATCACATGTGAAACAGTACCACGCATGTTTTTTTTGCTCAATAATATATTTTAATTTTAATTATATATATATATTTCCATCGCATTTAATGTTTTTTCATGCCATGCTCATCTTCGCTTGCGAAGGAGGAACATCATCACCACGCATGTCACTCTCATATGAAACAGTACTACTCATGTCAATCCCATGAGAAACAGCACCACGTGTGTCAATCCCATGTGAAACAGTATCACTTGAGTCAGTCCTACCACCGTGTGTTGCCGGGGCCCGAAAGGGGAGCAAAGAATATCAACACTGTTTACCTTCCACGCAAAGTCGTAAAAGTCGACTAAGGAGGTTATGGGATAGAATTGGCTGTCCCAACCCATATAGGGTCAGTGACCCAAAGCCATGCTGAAGTCGGATGTGTCAGGCCGAAAGGCGCAAATATCGCAGCAATGATGTAAACCATGACACAACGCATTCCGTTCTCCGGACAACATCCTGCTATGTTGCAGGAGTTTGAGAACGAACGCAGAAGAAGAGGAAGAAGAGTCAGTCCTATGTGAATCAGTATCACGGGAGTAGGTCATTGTGAATATATCTATAGATATGTAATTATTTTAATTTATTTTGTCTTGGCCGTTAAATGAAATAGCGTTGCAGTACAAAGTATGTGGCTGTCCATGAATTATGTCAACAATTATGGGGGGGGGGGGAGATCTGAAATATTTTGACAGTTGGTGACGAGGAATTGACAACTGTTGACGTCAGCAAAAATAATCACCAATGAAATATTTCAAAAAGGAAGTATTTCTAGTTTAAATCTGAAAATGTAATGTATTTTTTTTGGGTACACATTTATGCTCAATAATTTGGGAAAGGGGGATACTATTTATGGAAATAATTAATCAAGGTGAGGGTGGGCAGTTCCCTGGAATCTTGACAGTTCTCGAGAACCGGATTGGGTGGATAATAACATAACGTTATTAACGTATTTTACGGACAGCTCCTGTGCCACTGCACACTTTTTGAGAACCACTGATTTAAAAGGAATACATGACAAGACGATGGTCGAGCAGTTTTCAACACACAAACTGGTTCCAATCCGGGTGATAAGCTTAACCACTTAGTGAGATCAGCTTAAATGCTGAGATACTGCAAATTCACCCCACAACTTCCTCAGAACGGAAATGACGAAAGAACAACGTTGCAATTCAACAAGATCTACGCAATATTTCTTTGACTCATACCGTGGAGGGATACCTGGCACTTTGCCTAGTAAGACAAGGGCAAGGCCTCTGTGGTTATATTTAGATCTGAGGAGAAGTGAGGTTGCAAACTTTCTCAAAAATGGTGTCTGGGAGCACCTTAGTGCTCTCGTAAAGACATATGCTCACGACATGTCACTTAAACACCTTAGTGCTCTAGTAAAGAACATGTAAGTAAATGATTATACTTACAATATGGTACACACAAGCTCTGAAAAGTGCATAACTGTAATTGTGTACACATAATTACTGAAAAGTTCGTACCTACATCTTGTACACGCAAGAACTGAAACGTACATACCTACAATCTAGTACACATAATTACTGAAAAGTATATACCTACAATCTTACTTTTAAATGGAAGGGGTTCAAAAGTTGGCCAAAAAAATTTTGATTCAACTAACGAACAGCCTCAAGCGTCTGAGATCCGTTAGAATCATCATTCAATACTGAAACGGCACTTGATGATGATAACACTACTTCGGCAATAATAATTTCTTTTAAATGTATATACCAATGTTGTGGAAACAATTGTTCAAATCAGTGTTTCTCGACTCCCCCCCCCCGGGCGTAGGAGAATTGATAAAAAGGGGGGGGGGTGGAACACTGGGGAGAAAAACAACGTGAAATTGGGGACCAGAAAGAAACAAATTCAAGGAGAGAGTGTGCCGGATGATAATTATTGTGTACACAAATTAGTAAGATATATGCTAGCCCTCACACAATGCCTTAACAAATTGATCTTCTTCTTCTTCTTCTTCTCGTTCGCAGTTTGACATGTCTACATAGCAAGTATAACTCGTTGAGGTCAGAGTGGGGAAAAAATGTCTTAATAGGATGACCACTGTAAAAAAAATGGATTGATAATAATTGGTATAAAAAAAATAGAAGGTGGTACCTTCTATTTTCTATTACCTGTCTTACACGTGAGTATTATTTTAAAAAATAGTAAAGTAACCCATAGCATTTATTAATGCCGTAGGGGTGTGAGATGTTAGCGATCTCACATTTAAGGGGCTCTGCAAATGAGGGCGGTAGCCATCTCCTCTCCCTCGTAGTATTTATTTCCAGGATTAATCCGGTACCCATTTAAGGCTGGGTCGACCTGGGAGCCGTTGCGATCTGAAAAACATTTCCGCCTCAACTGGGGAATGAACTCAGGACCCCTCATATGCGAAGTCATTGCGCTAACCACTGCGTTACAGGGCTCCAATTGGTCTATACTACTCCTTGAAAACGTCATGATGCAACCAGAAGCCTCAGATATCTATCTAGTTGCTGGCGACAATTTGTATCTCAAGATTGGTTTACTGTTTCTTCGACTACATCATTTCTGGGTGAATCCCAAGTGAATGATTGTTGATCGCATTCACACTTGCCGCTAAGCGTAGAGGTGTGAGCTTAAGCTGTCGTTCCAAGTCCAGATATGTTGCCTAGGTCGGAATCAAGATAACAAATGAAAACATCAGTTGATCACTCATTTATTGAGTAATTTTGTTAATAACCGCTGTCTATGTTATATATTGGTTATACAAAATTGCACCATCTCAACAGAATTTGATTTGGAGAAAGTGGATGACGTTGTTCAAGTCCAAACTAAATAGATCAATAATTATATGACTTTAATATGTGTGGTTCCGTCGGATGTAGACAGTTCTGTCATAATACATTTGAGTACTGGGTTGTTCGTTAGCAACCCGACGATGTATGGGCATTGCGCGACTTACGAATGTGCACTTATTCCTGTTGTTATACCTTACACTGATTTTCATTGGATTGACCATTTTTAATTATTGACCATTAAAAAACATGGAAAATATCAAATAGTCAACGATTTTAGAGATTAAATTGAATCTTGCAACTAACATTTAATACAATAAGGTAAAGGCATGTCCAATAGCAGCATCCTGCCGTTGCGGATGAAGATAACTCTTCGTGTACTAAGCCTCAGCAATTGTTGGGTTGGGTGACCCGTTCCCTTCCTTGCTGTCTTTACCTCCCCTAACTCATGCGTCAGGTACTCATGTACAGCTGAGTCGACTGGAGGAGTGGTCGTGTCAAACAAGAAATCACAATCAGGATATTTTTGTCCGGAAGTAGTTTCGAACCTGGCACGCTGTAACCCGGTGATAGCAAGCAAGCTCACTTTGAACCAGGCTACAGCGCTTATCTTAATACAATAATAACACTACTAATAATGATGATGATATTACGAACTAATAATGATGATCATATTACGAACTAATAATGATGATGATATTACGAACTAATAATGATGATGATATTACGAACTAATAATGATGATGATATTACGAACTAATAAAATAATATTGTCTGCTTGTACACAGTTTAACATGACTACACGGCAAGTCTAGTTTTCTTGAAAGCTACTCAGGGACCACCCCCATAGAGTTTAACATGTCTACACAGCAAGACTAATTTTCTTGAAAGCTACTCAGGGACCCCCACCACCCCCATACAGTTTAACATAGGGAGCCGCGTTAGCGCAGTGGTTAGCGCACTGGCTTCGCATATGAGTGGTCCTTGGTTCATTCCCCAGTTGAGGCGGAAATGTTTTCAGATCGTAACAGCTCCCAGGTCGACCCAGCCTTAAATGGGTACCGGGTTAATCCGGGAAGTAAAGACTGCGAGGGACAGGAGATGGCTACCGCCCTCATTTGCAGAGCTTGTGAAATGTGAGATCGCTAACATCTCACACCCCTACGGCATTAATAAATGCTATGGGTTACTTTCCTTTTTTGTTTTTACAGTTTAACATGTCAACACAGCAATTCCAGTTTTCTTGAAAGCTACTCAAGGACCCCAACCCCCCCCCCCCCCCCCAATACAATTTATCATGTCTACACAGCAAGTCTAGTTTTCTTGATAAATGTTACTGTATTTGAAATCTTCAAAACTCATATTCAACATTTTGTGGATATCCGTCTCTGTGCACTAGTGTTCTTCCCCTAACAATAACAATGATAATGGTGGTGATAATGGTGATGATGATTTAACGACGTGGGCGTACCAGCGTAACGCATCATCAAACAAGTTAGTGTTAAAATCGAACTTTATAACTTATTATTGATTTCTGTTGTGTTATGAGACTTTACACGAACTACGAACATCTAGAGACTATTTTAAGCCTTTGAACATAACTGTTACAGACGAATTCTAGAAATCTGTTATTGAGACCAGAAGACAAATATTTCTGTTTCTGACCATTTCAATGGAAGGAGCAATCGGGGTGCACATGATATTAACGTGACGGCCACTAAGTCGTGCTTCTCCGTTGACCTGACCCTTCACGCGCTTAAGAAATGCTCTCTCTCTCTCTCTCTCTCTCTCTCTCTCTCTCTCTCTCTCTCTCTATATATATATATATATATATATATATATATATATATATATATATATATATATATTGGCACGAATGAAGCCTTAGGGATCAATACGCGTCAGTCGTATGTAATATATCGTGTTTTCCTTCATTTCTATATTTGTCTTGTTTCATAGATTTTTGGGTTCTGTGTGTAATTTTTGTGTTTCACAACTCGATATTATGTACTTGCTGTGCAAAACTGAAATCCAACAGGTAGATCCGGGAATGAGGTATTCAAGTTTTGTTACTAACTAGAGACACACATAACGTCGACGTTTCTGCCAAAAGGCCTTAATCAAGGCGATACTTGAAACACAGTTAAAAACCTTTAACAGAAAACGAATAGTAATGACATCGACGGTCACATTGGTATGTGTAATATAGATTCAATCTATTTTACGATTTTTGGTTTCTGTGTGTATTTTCTGTAGATGTTGCTTCACAACTGACCTTCTAGTATAAACCATTCCGGATTATATCCATATTTTAAACTGAACTTCAATAGCGCCGTTCTTACTAGTCGTTTTTCTTGTGTATGTAATCGTGATAAAGACCTTTTTGTCGAAATGTCCATTTGTGTGTGTTATTATGTGTGTTTGCTGTGATCAAAACTTTATTACCTGTTCCAAGCGTCGCGTATAAGATAAACGTGTAGATAAGAAATAAAATAGAGATGTATACAAGCGCCTCCGAAGATGTATGTGTCGGCCATTGGCGCAAATAAAACGGCGACAAAACACATTCCATTCTCTGGACTACATCCTGCTGGAAATATAGTAGTCTTACTACAAGAAAGTTCCAGCGGGAGTTTGAGAATGAACGCTGAAGAAGAAGAACTATACAGGCCTACACGAGCTGTTAATTTTAATAACGAAACGACGTACACTTGCATGGTTTGGACTTGTATGCCGAAATGATTTCTTATGTAAAACGATCATAAAAATGGAACAATTGAGGGTTGAAGAAGCAGAGGAGGTATATGAAAATCATCAACAGACAATATTACAGACAGTCAATACTATATTAAGTTAATAATGTTACTGGTAATTCTAACTATCAAATAGTGAAACTAATGTAAAATGTAAATTACAATAACCAAAGAAACAAGGGCTCTTTTACGTTGCAGTCCACATGGTATGAAGCATGGACAATAAGACACCACAAAAATCATTGGGGGCAGCAGAAATGTGGTTTATTCGAAGAATGTTACTTATTCTTTCGACATAAAAGATTACTAATGATGAACGTCTTAGAAGGATGGATGTGAAAAGATGCATTATTGATAATATAAGAAATAGACAGTCACCATGTATTCGGCACATAATTAGAAGAGGAGGTATTAAGAATGTAGTGACAAATGGAAAAATAGAAGGGAAAATCAAGGGGAAGACCCAAAGAAAGGTAATATTGTACAGTTTGACTAATTGGCTTCGATTGACGACACCAAGAGAGATGTTCACATACATAAGATCGATGTACATGGAGAAATGTGATCGCCAACACCATTCGGCACGACACTTGATGATGAAAAGTCCACAGGGACATGTAACTTTATTACCGTAATATAGTATTTATCTCTTCATTGTTTTGTCGTGTCTCGTTACATGTCCAAACCAAACAAGTTTACACTGTTTTAATACAGCCACAAGTGGTTCTTGATAACCTGCAAGTGTGTTTATTTGCTGCCGGACAAATATATTTGTATTTTGTTGTATTTAGCTTCCGTGGAGTGAAATATCTAATACAGATCAACGAAATGCACGGAAATAATGGTTGGTTGGTTGCTGATATAACGGTCCATGGGCTCATGCCCTTTGACCCAATGCTATTGTGTGATATATACATGTGTTTGTGAGCTGTTGTTTTGTTCCATAGAATGTGTTCCATTTACCTGGTCTTTGATTGAGACGTATTGTCCTGGAGTCATCCAGAAATGGACATTCAAAATTGTGGTGGTCAAGAAATTTCATAGGGATGTGTGCACAGTTGGCACACTGGAGTGTGTTTTTTGTATTCTGTTCAGGTGATTGTTAAGCTGTACATGGTGTGTGTGTGTGTGTGTGTGTGTGTGTGTGTGTGTGTGTGTGTGTGTGTGTGTGTGTGTGTGTGTGTGTGTGTGCGTGTGTGTGTGTAGTCGGAAGATGATACTCTGGTCTTTCCTTCCCAGGAGGTTAATGTTGCCTTTAGGATTTGGGCTGGTCATAGATTTATAGATTTATCTCCCAGTGTTTCCAATAGCTTATTTGTTCATTAAATTTTCTATGTTCACAGATTTCAACATCATTTTAACTGTGCGCATGGCTGTTTGTGTATATGGCTGTTCTTATTGTGCTGTTCTTATTGTGCTCCCTTTGCTAGTATGTCTACCTTGTCTTCGTTAGGTGTGTTTCAGTGGCCAGGAATCCACTGCATAACAATGCTAACTTCATAAGATGTAAGCAGCTAGTTGGCGTGATGATGTATTTCAACTAGCTCAGACTTACAATGCCCATCACATTCTTATTCTTGAAGAGCGGACATAGAGTCTGTATAAATAACAATGTTTTGAACTTTTGATGAAAAGGCATCAAATATGGTCTTCAGGTGGTACAAAGTAACTTCTAGTGCTGTTATTTCAGCTTCATAGTTAGATCATATCTCCTCACAGGCATCAAACAACTCATCAGATGTTTTATCTGGATATTCTATATAGACACCATAACCTGCTTTGATGGTGGTTTTGAAAGCAGACCCAACAGTATAGACATGAATCCATTGTTCTGGGTAGGTGTCTATTGTTTTCTGTATTGCTTTTATAAGACTTACTGGGGCAGAACCTTTATTTTTATTTTCTCTTAGTTGTGTCTTCATTTCTGGCAGTTATAAACAACGTGTTTGTGGTGGTAAACATTTCATTATAAATTGTATCTGGTACAAGAGACTATCCTGGCTTTAGCTTCTTCACGTCTTGTTTGTGTTCCTGCATACTGAAGTCATCTTCAAATATGGATTAATTAGTAGTTTGGACCTTTTCTTGCTGCTTCATTAGGTACAGACGCTTCTTGTCAGACTCGACAGCTTCCCTACTCTGTTCACACTGGCAAAAAATAGTGGTTAAGATGTTTTACCTTTTCCTGGTCGTTGCTGATTGTTCTGCATCCATCTATCACATGTTTATCATTTGTTCTTTTTCTTTTCCAAGACAAATTTTTGATCAGTGACCTAGCGTTTTTTAACCTTGTATCCTTAGATCTAAATTAGCGGATGTTTCTGCCAACTTGTCATATTTGGCATTTTTCACTAATCAGTTTTGCTTTAGCACATGTTTTGTTCTAGAGAATTATTTCTTCTTGTGATGGCGTAATCTCAAGGCATGGAAATAATGAAATATAATCCTTTTACGTCATGTGTATTTACTAGTGAGAATGTGTACTGTCGAAAGTCACGCTATCATGTGTACTGTCGAATGTCACGTTATCATGTGTACTGTCGAATGTCACGTTATCCTGTGTACTGTCGAATGTCACGTTATCATGTGTACTGTCGAATGTCACGTTATCATTTGTACTGTCGAATGTAGCTCTATCATGTGTACTGTCGAATGTCACGATATAATGTGTACTGTCGAATGTCACGCTATAATGTGTACTGTTGAATGTCACACTATCACCAAGACTGTCGGCAGTAAAAGAACATTATGCAGAATTAATTAGGTCTTCATTCCTTATATTTTTTTATAATTGTCTTGCATTTTATTGTTTCTTTATTTATATACTTGCAATCATATGCTAAAAATAGCCTAGACCGTCCAACGAAATTCACGAAAATAATCAAAATGTGTGTTTCAGGTAATGTTAACGTTTTTCGCACACAGGTCTTTTAATTTGGAGTGAAGTCATACCATATCCGCCACAGTGGGCGGAAACTCAAGAGTTTCAAGAAATAATCACCGGAGATACCGTTTTATTAAAATTCAATATAAACCAAATGTAATATTTCGGGATTGAAATCATTATCTCATAAACACAAGGAAAAGTGTTTAGCCACTACGCCACCATGATCGTCAGTACTTGCAACAAATGCCTAATGTAGGTTACAGTAGCGTTTTAGGCACTCATGCCTGTGAATATTATTTTTTTCCACGAAAAAGTACGCCTAATGGTAAACAGGAAGTTGATTACCTAATGAACACGTGGATGCACGGGAAGCTCATTATAATTCTCATATCACCACTCAATTTGAACAGCTCTGTGGGGGAAAGTTGTTAACATGGCACCCGAATTGAACAGCCCTCCAGTGGGAGAAAGTTTTTTAAGACGCCACAAGGATTTGAACAGCCTTGTGGGGGAACAAATTTCAAACACAGTCTTCTTATTAATTTACTAAACTATCTATCTACAATATACTGATCAGGTATCTCACTCTCTCACTCTCTCTCTTTCGCTCTCTCTCTCTTTCGCTCTCTCTCTCTATTTCACTATCTCTCTCTTTCTCTCTCTAAAGATAAAGATATGTCCCATGGCAGCAACCTACCGTTAAGATTGAAGATAACTCTTCATGTACTAAGCCGCAGCAACTATTAGGTCGGGTGGTAAGTTCCCTTCCTTGCTGTCTACCTCCCTAACTCTATCAGGTACTCATTTACGCCTGAGTCGACTGGAGGAGTGGTCGTGTTTAAGCGAGAAATCACAATCCGGGTTTGTTTTTAATCCGGACGTGGTTTCGAACCTGTCCCGCTGTAACCTTGTGATAGCGAGCAATCCCACTAAACTAGGCTACCAGGCGCTTGTATCTAACCTTTTAGTACTCATCAAATTTCTTTCATTTACCCTCCATTTTTTTTCATTTGCACATAAAGAAACGAATATTTTTGCGCTATATTAGTTGTACATTATCATTATGCCGCGGAAGGCGGATGTATCTGGCCATTGGGACAATTAGAAATGCGAGACAACGGATTTCCATTGTATTACATTCTGCTGTAAATCTAGTAGGACCATTGTTCTTTTACACGCGAGATCCAGCGGGAGTTTGAGAATGTAGAAGAGGACATTATCATCATTATGTGCCATCTCCGGCATCGATGATTGGCTGTAACGAACCTCAAACATCTTCTGTCTTTTCACTGTCAATGCACTCTGCTAGACTGTATCATGTTCATCTTATGTTTTATTTACAATTGTATCTCTCTATACCTCTTGCTATTCGCCCTTCGACTTTACCCTTGACTGAGGTCATCAACAAAGTGTCATGTCTTTTAGTATGTCCAAAATACTGTATTTGTTTGACCTGTATTTCCTTTATAAGTCCTTATTTCATATGAAGCGATGTCAATACATTTTTGTTTGTTTATTCTCTTTCCATTGTTTTTTCCCTATTCTTCTATATATCCACATCTCAACGGCATCAATTGTGTCTTCTAGTTGTTTGTTCATTAACCATGTTTCTGAGCCATACATTAATGTAGAATAGATGTATCGATTTATAATACTCCTATTTAGCTTGTTTGTAGATGGATTTTTTTTTCAATAGGTTCCTCATGTCATTGAAAGTACTTTTTGCTATTCATATTATCTTTCTTGAATTTCTGTTTCCCATCCACAATTATTTGTGATTATATATTGAACACTGGAACGATCAAGGGGAGAAGAGATAGGTGACGACAAAGAGAAAAGTTACTAGATGGACTAGTGTCGTGGCACGGTAGAAGCTCACCAGCCGAGCTTATTGACAACACAAGAGACAGAGTCGTGGAGAATCATGATCGCCTACGCCATTCGGCATGGCACTTGATTGATTGATCTATGTACAATACATGCACTGTTCTAATTATTGCAGTATTGTTCCATGGATTTTTATGTTTACTGCTTGTTCCTCTTGAGCTGTGCATACAATTATTTTGTCTTCAAAGTTCATTCTCAAACTCCCACTGGGTTTCTCTTGTAGCAGGGCGTTGGTCCTACTAGTTTTTCCAGCATGATGTAGTCCAGACAATGGAAATGCGTTGAGTCGTCGTTTTATGTGAGAATGACTCCACACATCCATCTTCAACGGAATAATTAGATAAATTTATAGGATTTCAAAAGTTGTTAGTCTGATCTATAAATTATATTATACAATTATCTGAAAGAGGCTGACCATATATTACGTCAGCACTTTTCGTGCAAGTTTTGACCCCCCCTCCCATCAACAAAATATAAAAAAATCAGGTACCCACGAGTTCCTAATTATATCCACACAAAAATTACTCACCCTTTCTCCGAAAATGTTTTTTTTTTTTGCAGTAAAAATAGGGGAAAATGAATAATGAATTTCATATTTCTAGAAGGTGTTTTCTTATCTACACAAATTAACTGGTGCATAAAAAGCCTTTCTGTTGACGTCAACTTTTGCCAACATTCTCCCCCCTCTCTCTTTGCCCAACACCTGTCAAACTTCTCATTGCCCCACACCCCTCCCAAAATTGTTTACGTAATTAATGGACGTACCTAAAGCCAGATATGTGTTGATTACTTATGAACCTTAGTAACATTGAAAAAAGGCACAGAAATATGATATAAATATGTATGGATGTGTAAGAAATAAAATATATTACTATTGATACTGATAAGATAATGGGGGAAATGATAATAAAAAAACAAGGACAATATAGAATAACGTTTTGATCATATACCTACGTCAGAAACAATAAAAAGATTTGAACTCTATTGAGTTAGCAACACGCTTTCGCTAGTGGGAAGAAATGCGTGATCTCTAGAAAGATCCGGAGAACCAACCGTCAGTAAATTACTAGGATACTCGTCTCGTAACTTTGGATGCCTGATGAGATAGCAAGTAGATAATTTATGAGAATGTTCTCTGTAACGTTGATTCTTGTGTCTATTGCTACATGTGCCGTGTGTGATTGCAGCCTTATAAATATACGGGGCCAACAATCTACTACTATGAAATCAATCTACTACGCTTTTGAAACTGTATATATGAGATAAATAGCTTATGAATAAAATATATATGTAAGACAAACAAAACTCGTTCGCGAACAGTGGATTGAGGAAGGCGAGCCTGAAAGTGGTTACATTTATTTTCGTGCCGGGACATGTGGGCGTTCGAGGCAATGAAAGAGCGGATCAACTGGCATCATGCGCGATTATGGCACAGGGCGATGGATCGCGCTGACGTTTTGAACTCCTTAAGAGATATAACACGCGAGAGTGAGACTAATGTGGACGATGATTCCTTTTCAATGGCTAGGATTAAAGATCAGGGATTGAAATGCGGTGTTGCTAGAAGTGAACATTTTGGAGGGCGCAGAAGAATGATGGTTAACCAGCACAGGACCGGTACTGTCAGCAGAAGTGTAATGGCGGATACACTCAAGAAGAGATCGGAGCAACTATGGACGTGTCCAGTTTGCAGTGATGATGATCCGACGATTAACTAACTAATTAGCTAACAAACAAAACTGAGATATGTGACATCTCAAGTAAAACAGACTTGAGATACGAGAGTTGTGGTAGGAATTCTAGTGTCAGAAAAACTTGCAGAGTCTGAAAGAAATGTACGGAGATACATTCCCAATGCCCGGAAACAGACAGAGATGTGCGAAATGCGAAGAAGAGTCTTTAGTCGAAGTGTCATCTGTCCATGTGTTTGTTGTTATCCTGCCGTGTTCATAAATATTGGCAATACATTTTGCCTTTTTCCTTTTTTCTCACAGTTAATTTATAAAATCCAATTGACTTTTCTCTAAGCAATAATCATGAGTCTCATGTCCAACGGCAGTTTCGAAATCTGCTGGGAATTATTAACATCGTTTTATATGTATTTTTAAACTTTTCAGCTCTCTCGCGAGGCGAATACAATTGTAACTTGTGATTGGTTCGCGTTGCTGGAAATTAATTCAGACAATGCATGTCGGTCATTTAGGAGGATAAATGGCTGTTATTACACATGGCGGTAATGTTTTTCCAAAATAATATTAAGCTATTTTTGTCTTGGGTGAGTTTGTCACACACAATAAGTAATATTGATGTAGGAAAGGATAGAGAAAGCCATCCCTCTGACGTTTTCTAAGACTGTTTTCTGCTGTTCAGTAAACAGACTGTCACTGATGTTCAGCAAACAGATTGTCTCATTGCTACTCAGCAAACAGATTGTCTCATTGCTGTTCAGCAAGCTGATTGTCTCATTGCTACTCAGCAAACAGATTGTCTCATTGCTGTTCAGCAAGCAGATTGTCTCATTGCTACTCAGCAAACAGATTGTCTCATTGCTGTTCAGCAAACAGATTGTCTCATTGCTACTCAGCAAACATATTGTCTCATTGCTACTCAGCAAATAGATTGTCTCATTGCTACTCAGCAAACAGATTGTCTCATTGCTGTTCAGCAAGCAGATTGTCTCATTGCTACTCAGCAAACAGATTGTCTCATTGCTGTTCAGCAAACAGATTGTCTCATTGCTACTCAGCAAACATATTGTCTCATTGCTGTTCAGCAAACAGATTGCCTCATTGCCAATGATTCTATATTACATTACTAATTTACTCATGTCACATCTGAAACAACGGTGCTTATGGATGTGTGTTTTTATGTTTAAAAGTAGCCCTTTGTGGTCATTGTAGTACTTGAGGCCTTCTGGCACCATCTAATGTTAAATGTTTTTGGTCTTCGAGGAATTTACATACGTGTACAATATGTGTGTTGTCTGTTTCGATCAACCGGTTCATATTCATAGTAGCTTGAGAGTATACACAATGAACGTCTTGACTAAAATCACATTTTTTTTAGCGAATAGGAGTGGTCGACGATTGAAGACGAGCTGACTCAAGTTGTGAGGCGAGTTGGTGCCATCTGAGCGGACACGGTTCAAATTCCGCTCCGCTTGCTACATGACTTTTCTTTATACATTCAAAGATCGATTTTAGCATGTTTGTAATATGTATCACAAATAACACGGACCGGTCATTGGTCTCATTACCCGTATCATGAGTATAATTATGATTTACTGGCTCTACAATCTACTGTACACCTGTCCCATTCCAAACTTCACTTACAAACTTATGTATGTATCACATTCCACCCTATGTGCTATGTATTTCACGAAAACCTTATCAAATAGAATCATAAATCATAGATGGAAGACATTTTAATCAATGCCTTTGATTCCTACAGCGCCATCGGTATCTGCCCATTTTATCTTTAGTTTAATTAATATGTCAGTATCAGTGTAGATATATTTCGTATATTTGGGAAGCAAGATAGCAGCAGACGGTGATACCAACTCAGAAATCAAGACTCGAATCGCTCTCGCCTCCAACGCCTTTAACGAACTCTTAAACATCTGGAGATCGAAGATCGCAAGTAAACACATCAAACTGCGACTATTCAATGCAAGTGTGATTTCATTATTGACATATGGATGATGTGAAAGTTGGAAATCTACCGCAATAATGGATAAGAAGTTAGTTGTCTTTGAGAAACAAAGAGACATTAAACGAACACCACATTTCATTATCTGAAGCTGTCAGAAAAGCGAGAACAAGAACATTGTATCTCCCTCGACACCCGTAAAGTGTAAAAGAGGAAGGAAAGAAGAAGAAGTACATTAATGTATGGCTCATGTGACAACTCTGGAAATTAGATTCAGCTAAGACTTGAAATTTCGCTGGATGAAATGGCAACGTTGATTATGATATGGATAAATAAGATCAGTATTACAGTAAAGATCAATCTATTCAGATCGTTAGTGCTAAGTATACTTGTATACAAATATAGAAGTCACGTTTTTGAAAACAAGTGCTATATGCGCCTGTTAAGAATTAGTTATGTAAAACACAAGAGAAATATATTTGTTCGTCAATAAATAAGCAAACTTGCAGGTTATAAAGAACCAGTTTTGGAAGTGGTGAAACGGAGTAAACTTGTGCGGTTTTGTTATTTAACGAGATAGGACTCACTTTCTCAAATTATTTTGCAAGGAACAGCTTAAAAAACGGAAAAGGAAAAGTCGAGGGTAGAAGAAAGACAGGAAGACAGAGAAAATCCTGGTTTTATGACATTAAGGAATGGCATGGGCGCGTTTTGTTTACATTCTTCAAAATGGTTAAGGATAGAGTTGTTTGGAGAGCATTTTGTGCTGATGTACCCAGTGTGTCACCCCTATGTCTGTGATGGGTTATGAGTCTTATTATTATTGATGTGGCTAAGAACCATGGATCGACAATTATACCAGAAAATTTATGACTATGTGATATGAATATATAGACGGATGGGGAGAACACGGAAAGAGAAGAAAACAAAGAGCTTCAGACAATACTGCGTATACAAAATAATTAAGTTAAATACAAAATCAAGCAAATGAAATATTTTGGACATAATAAGTAAGTAAGTAAAGTAACCCATAGAATTTATTAAAGCCTTAGAGGTGTGAGATGTTAGCGATCTCACATTTCAGTGGCTCTGCTATATGAGGGAGGTAGCCATCTCTTCTCCCTCGCAGTACATAATATAAGACATAACAAGACACATTATTGAAGACGATACTTGAGGGTAGAGTTGAGTATGAGGTAGGGAGGTATACAAGTAGAAGGGAAACATCATGAGGTGAACAGGATACAGCCTAGAGGATTGTACCACCAAGGCAAGAGACAGCATGTTGAAGGTACGTTGCAGACAACCTGTGTAGTGCAGATGGCACGTGATGATGATGGACCACATATTTCCTGATAGTTTTAAAGAGTTGAATACTTATTTTTATCTGTGATTTTTCAGAAATGACACCGTGTGTTTGAGCGTGACAGTCTGCAGCAGAAGATTAATTACTCTGCACATAAATAATTAAGCCTTCTTTCGTTAATATTTTGATTATTGTGTCGATTTCCGTTGGTCATTATTAATAAACTACCTGACTTTTTTATTCTTCTATATGTCCACATCTCAAAGGTATCAATTCTGTCTTCTAGTTGTTTCTTCATTATCCATGTTACTGAGCCATAAATTAATATAGCCAAATAAAACCACGCGACAGATATGTCTTTATTTATTTTTTAAAAACTATTACGGGTTTATAGAAGTGTTGAACGCTTTCCTCAGATTTCTTTTTGCA
Organism: Meghimatium bilineatum; assembly: GCA_034231615.1. Taxonomy (NCBI): domain Eukaryota; kingdom Metazoa; phylum Mollusca; class Gastropoda; order Stylommatophora; family Philomycidae; genus Meghimatium; species Meghimatium bilineatum. Next base: position 49,698,986 of record CM067312.1, on the reverse strand, counting down.
TCTACATTTATTTATTTTTACGCTGCTGCTAATTTCAGCGCAATTGAACATAAACATCAAAATAAGAAAATCCAATTTCCTAGTTTCTGTTGAGTCTGGTCAAAACCCGCAGATAATCTCTACGTAAAATTGTTTACGTTGATGGGAGCTTGCATATCCTATGCACCAATGCCCATGCATCGCGTGATGCGGATTTATGAGGCAAATTAAATATTTTTATAGTAAGTGTATTATGAGGGTATTGTAAAAGTGAAGAATATATATAGACCGGCAGCCACTCATGGACCGCCTCCGTGTCTGCTTAGTATGTCATAATCTTGAAAATGATTATTTTTTTATTGTTTTTAAATAGTTTCCGAATTTTTGGAACAAAATGTCAGAAACTAGATTCATGTATGTTCGATGTATGATTTGAGTTGTACACAGGGGGGTTAGCATTCTACATATCATGACATTAGGTTAACAGGACGGAGTATGGAAAAATATATTCGTTGCCTAGTGGTTTATAGCTTGTCTGCGATATGTGTGTCTTTCTGCATGAAACTTCTACTTTCATGAGGACAGTATGAGGAATGAGGACAGTAGACAAAGAACCGGCACCACCCCAATCTTGGAATATATTAAAAGTCATCAGATCAAATGGTTTGCACACATCAGCAGACTACCACCAGACAGCATACCACAGCAAGCTATGCTACACAGATACAGTGAAGGTAGACCTAGAGGCCGACCACAAAACGATGGACAACCGAAATAAAAGAGGCGACAAACTCCACAATATACTCAGCACACACGAGGGCCATCTTCAGAAAACTCTTCTACCCTTAACGTTGAAAGGCAACAACGGATTTAGCGAATAGATAGATAAACCGGGAACGTCTATAGGTGCAGGCGTTGCGACCAACCTTGTTTTCTCTTGACCAACTTCCATGCATTGTTACTAGAACGTACGAACAATGGTAGAGTATAGTCATAGTTGTAAAACCCACAGAGAACGAGGAAAAGAGGAAGACGAAGATATACCCGGAGTAAATAACTAGATTTATGTTTCTGAGACGCAAATACTTGGTTAAATATGGCAGACCTGGAAACGTCTTTTTCTTCTTCAGCATTCATTCTCAAGCTCCCACTGGATCTCTCTTTTAGCAGGACATTGGTCCTACTAGATTTCCAGCAGGATTTAGTCGTGAGAAAGAAAATGCGTTGATCGCCGTTTTGTTTGCACCAATGGCCCGACACAAACGTTATCGGCGGTAAGAGCTGGAAACAATAACTAAAATATGACAAGATGGAGGATATTTTTAGGACCTTAACTTCTCAGGCAGTTAAAATTGGTTAGAAATGCATTGGATACAAAAGAGTTGCTTTTCTTTCCTCCCGTTTGGGCCCCAGGAACACACGGGCAGTGATGTACTGCATACCATTGACAGTCAGTAGTGATGCAAGAATACATCTCCTTACATATCTTGGAGACATACGGAATACTTCTCCTTACATATCTCAGAGACATAAAGATTACATCTCCTTACATTTCTAAGAGACATAAAGATTACATCTCCACATATATCTCAGAGGCATCAAGATTACATCTTAAATACGCAGAGAAGTCAGTTTTCTATTCTTATACGTTTGTTCTAACACTCTTTCAGAGTCAATCAATCAATCAATCAATCAATCAATCAATCAATCAATCAACCAATCAATCAATCAATCAATCAATCAATCAATCAATCAATCAATGGAGTGGTATACCAAGTGGCGTAGACGATCATGGTTCATCTCTTCTGTTATTAATAAATTCAGTTGGTGACATCTTTTGTATGACACAGTGGTAATCCATCCAGAAATTTCTCTCTTGCAGAGTAGCTTATTGTAATCTAGAGAATAGCATGCCGCGTGTCATGGTTTATAGCTTGCCTGTAGTGTATGCACCGTTACGTCTAACACATCCGATATCATCATGACATCTGAGTCACTTGATTTTCTATGCTATATAGTAACCAACCCAATATCCAAAACTTTCTTAAGCGCCTTTTACAACATTCGTGTTACGCAAGTCATTATTATTTGCTCCCCTTTCTGACCCTGGCAACACATCGACGGATATCCGTCTTAAAACACTCATTCAGAGCTCAGTGCAGCTCTTATCGCGGTACGTGAAACATCTAAGTCTCTTTAATCCCCTCACCAGTTTCCTTATTACGGAAACAGCTTTCAAAGTAAGAATCGGCTCATCCGACAGCTTAGTCTATTTATCTCTTAGTATAAGCAGTTAAAAACCACATTTTCACGAGCTCATGAACGAAAGAACGAATAGAGAGAGATATCTAGACGAATGGTATATCTACGTATTTCTTCGTGCCTATTAAATAGGTTTTCTGATAGAGAGAGTTAATACCATGTTTCAAATTCATGCTTGCATTTTCGTAATCCCAAGATTTATTGCCATTTGCAGGATAATGAACAACTTGTGGTTCTGAAGGAGTAGGGGGAATTAAGGTATCTTCCAGACAATGAACGTTAACTGAAAAATTCGGGCGTAAGTTAGCCCTCGTTATATTAAGGCGTATAACCGTTAAACATTGTGGGATGATGAAAACACGATATTACGTTTTGTAAAATTCTCTATGAGAAATCCGTTGGTTGGTTGGTTGGTTGGATGGTTGGTTGGCTGGTTGGTTGGCTGGTTGGTTGACTGACTGGTTGGTTGGCTGGTTGGTTGGTTGGCTGGTTGGTTGACTGGTTGGTTGGTTGGCTGGTTGGTTGATTGGCTGGTTGGTTGACTGAAGTTGTAGGGATAAAGTCCTATATTTGTTAAAGGCATGATTCAATCAACGGTGATGTGTCACAACGTCTCGAAGGGATAGAACACAGAATAACAACACTTCACCTCATTTCTTCTTCACTGCCTTCCTTATTTTCTATTCCCATCTGATACTCCTATGAACTCTATGTCGTGTTGGAAATGTAGTAGGGCCATTATTCTGATATACGATACATCCAGCGGGAGTTTAAGAATGAAAGGGTACAAAAAGCACAAATGTAATCTCTCATTCATGTTGACTACTTTTACCTCGGAGGACGTGACGGCTGAATTACCAAAGCCGAGACATCCACTATTTTTTGACGGTTTCAGAAATCTGAAATAGCCAAATTGGACTAACGTCCGCGGTTGAAGAGAGCTTGACTCAACATAAGGCATACATGATATCTCACTCTATGAGTGTCACATCCTGCAGACAGCTCAGATACCTCACTCTATGAGTGTTGTCACATCCTGCAGATAGCTCAGATATCTCACTCTATGAGTGTCACATCCTGCAGACAGCTCAGATATCTCACTCTATGAGTGTTGTCACATCCTGCAGACAGCTCAGATACCTCACTCTATGAGTGTGTCACATCCTGCAGATAGCTCAGATATCTCACTCTATGAGTGTCACATCGTGCAGACAGCTTAGATACCTCACTCTATGTGTGTTGTCACATCCTGCAGATAGCTCAGATATCTCACTCTATGAGTGTCACATCCTGCAGACAGCTCAGATACCTCACTCTATGTGTGTTGTCACATCCCGCAGACAGCTCAGATACCTCACTCCTTGTGTGTTGTCACATCCTGCAGACAGCTCAGATACCTCACTCCTTGTGTGTTGTCACATCCTGCAGACAGCTCAGATACCTCACTCCTTGTGTGTTGTCACATCCTGTAGACAGCTCAAGTACCTCACTCTATGAATAATGTCACATCCTGCAGACAACTCACAAAGACATAGATTTATGTCTGTTGTCACATCCTGTAGACAGCTCACACACCACACTCTATGAATAATGTCACATCCTGTAGACAGCTCAGCTTCCTCACTTTGCTGTCACATCCTGCAGACAGCCCACAAAGACCTCACTTTGTCTGCTGTCACATCCTACAAACAGCTCACAAAGACCTCACTTTATGTCTGTTGTCACATCCTGTATACAGCTCACAAAGACCTCACTTTAGTCAATTTCGTCACACATCCTGTAAACATGTCTCGGTGACCTTACTTTAATGAGTTGTGTCATATAACAAATAAGTCAGTCACTGAAACCTCAATTTAGACATCTCCGAGGTCTGATAGATTTAATCTGAATGAGTTAAGTCACACATTCTGTAGACAGGTCTCGAAGACCTTACCTTAACCAGTCATATCAAACGGATATTACCACAAGCATGATCGATTAAATGACAACATATACCACAAGCATGATCGATTAAATGACAACATACAACGCAAGCATCGTTTGCAAATAGATCGACGATATACGTACGGATGGTCGGACTTCGGCCAAATATCGACACACAAAAACTATATATATATAAAACTTGGCACCTGCAAGTCAAATCGGCCTGAATCGCCAAGTGCTAGGAGCTCCCATACAGAATGTAAATTTGTTGACAGATTATTTCCCCTGAATGAGATAAGAAATACGAGAAATTTTGTTGGTTTGTTTTTATATTTTTGGCAACATTGGTACATTACGGAAAGCTGTGGTCACATTTTAACGAATCAAATACGTACATTATTTCACAAAACGAAATATCGATAAAGACACATTTCACAGTAGCTATTTGGCACAGTAGCTATACTGAGAACCTACCCGCTCCCTCTCTTTGGTGACTCTGGGGGAAGGGGAATCTCAGTGTGTAGCGCGCAGATCGAAGATGACTTATCGACTTTGTAATCTGAGTTCACGAGGTCACGAAAGAAGAAAAATTACACATAATAGTAAACTGTTTAAACCTGGCCACAGCTTCCCGTAATGAACCGAAACATTTTTTAAAGTAATATAAATTCTTACAGTGATGCCATTGTGTATGGTAAGATCCATTCATTGTAAGTAAATTTTGTTGCGTTTTCGCGTTTTAATATATTTTAATGACAAAAGCCCGTTGATCGTACCATCTAGACAGTCTTTGTTATTCTAAAATATTTTATGAGCTTTGTTTATCACTATTTGTACTTATTTATTAATTAGAGTTTTACGACATTGAATATTTTACTACTTATTCCTATTTTTACCACTTTCAATTTGATATGTTATAGCCCATTCCTTTTTTCAGGTATTTTCGAATCTTTTTGGTTTTTAGATAGCAAGAGATATGCATTTTGATAGCGTCCCTAACTTTTGTGAATAAAGACACATAAAATATTTTAGTTTTTATTAATTTTTTACGTTCATACATTCACGATCCTTCAGGGTGGCAAGGGTGCCACTCTGAAAACACAACACAGATATCCCGCAAAGGTTGCAGGGGTGCCACTCAGGAAACACAACACAGATATCCCGCAAAGGTTGCAGGGGTGCCACTCAGGAAACACAACACAGATATCCCGTAAAGGTTGCAGGGGTGCCATTCAGGAAACATCAACACAGAAAATCCGCCATGCCTCTCTATTCTCAGTTCATTGTTTTTGTGGATTTTGTTGTTGTCGGTGTGAAGACATGTTATCTATTTGTGTTGTGTAATACCATGGTTGCTGGTACGCCTCTCGGCTTGGTATCTCCGACGTCAGCACCGCTTGGGTAGGACTGTAACCCTGCTCGAAATAGTGGATGGACCAACCAATATTAGTTTCCCACATTAATTAATTTAAAGATTAATGTTTTTGTAAACTCTTAAATATTGGTTGGGAAGAATACAAGTTAAATAAAAAATAAGTGAAGACATAATGCCAGTAATACATTGTCTCTACACCAATAAAAAGAAAGTGCTGGTCGTAAATCTTAGCATGTACGTGGAAGGACGGAAAGCAGAAAGTGATTACAAGCATTAAAATAGGTACTAGATGGTAAAATTACATAGTTCAAACTAGAGCGCACTGGTTTCTACCTTTTGCATTATAGTGTGCGCTGAAGAAACATAGATAGGAAGAAAAAATTAGAAAAGAGACTAGATAAACAGACATACAGGACAGGACAGACAGACAAACAGACAGACAGACAGCTAGACAGATAGACAGACAGACAGAGAGATAGATAGATAGATAGATAGATAGATAGATAGATAGATAGATAGATAGATAGATAGATAGATAGATAGATAGATAGATAGATAGATAGATAGATAGATAGATAGATAGATAGATAGATAGATAGATAGATAGATAGATAGATAGATAGATAGATAGATAGATAGATAGATAGATAGATAGATAGATAGATAGATAGATAGATAGATAGATAGATAGATAGATAGATAGATAGATAGATAGATAGATAGATAGATAGATAGATAGATAGACAGACAGACAGACAGACAGATAGATAGATAGATAGATAGATAGATAGATAGATAGATAGATAGATAGATAGATAGATAGATAGATAGATAGATAGATAGATAGATAGATAGATTAGATAGATAGATAGATAGATAGATAGATAGATAGATAGATAGATAGATAGATAGATAGATAGATAGATAGATAGATAGATAGATAGATAGATAGATAGATAGATAGATAGATAGATAGATAGATAGATAGATAGATAGATAGATAGATAGATAGATAGATAGATAGATAGATAGATAGATAGATAGATAGATAGATAGATAGATAGATAGATAGATAGATAGTTAGATAGATAGATAGATAGATATATAGATAGATAGATAGATAGATAGATAGATAGATAGATAGATAGTTAGATAGATAGATAGATAGATAGATAGATAGATAGATAGATAGATAGATAGATAGATAGATAGATAGATAGATAGATAGATAGATAGATAGATAGATAGATAGATAGATAGATAGATAGATAGATAGATAGATAGATAGTTAGATAGATAGATAGATATTGTATGGATCGATGGATAGACAAGTAGGTAGCTAAGTATACACATACAGACAGGCAGTTTAGTAGGTAGAATGAAATATAAACAATGAAGTGAACAGATAACGAATAAACTGCCATCTGACATAGCTACTTACCCCTCATCTGACTGACTTTGACACCAGACTACAGATGTGCATAAGCAAATCACGAATATGGCAATGTTCATATTCCTTAGCTCTGTTAACTGATCCATTCCGTTTGCAATCGTCAAATTGTCATCATTCGTTAGGATATCCGCTAGCTAAGTACAAGAAGATGTTTTCTAGATGTTGCATAGACAACGCATGTCAGAGTTCATGAACTTCTGATAAAGGGAAATAACTTTAGCTAGATAAAGGGAAATAACTTTAGCCTTAACACAATCGAAGATTTATCGGTGCTAACAATTATATACATAAAACTTTAAAAAATTGCTAATCTTTGTTTTCTAATTAGTTAATTTTGATTCCATAGCCTATGCGTATAATTCATTTGTTATTGAGTTATAATATTAAATATAACTTTTCTGTTCGATAACTCTCGATATAAAATAACACAAATCATTTAGAAGGTGAAATTGGACGGCAACCAGTTACCAGATCTCGGATCTAAATGTTAAAATAATAGATCCATGATTTTTATAAATCTGATAACACAGCATTGTTTATACTCTTCATGTTTATATAAACACTCCTATAGATTATATCTTTCTTTTTTTGTAGATTACAGATATACACAGAACTCCTCAAATTCAGAATCGTATTATGAACAATTCGAACCGGCAATCCTTGTTAAGTTGTTTATACCAGAGCATGGAACAATTATATTTTAGAAGTTCTTTCTTGGTTTTTCTTCTTCCATGTTTGAGTTGTTTGTCTACGGGAAGTTAATAATAACTTTTGTATGTTCATTTCATTCTTGACCTTGATTTCATCAGAATCGCATTGAAAGACCTGAAACAGATAAAATCTTATTAATTTAGATTAGCAAAAAATTGGTGTTGATGGGAAACAAGTTAGTACGCCGGCTTCTAACATCAGAAGGTACAGAGGTAACTTAACTTCCTTCGAACTGACTGCGCATTTATAGTGAGATGTCATATTATGGTATAGAATGTGTGCTGCCGGAGCACGAAAGGGGATCAAGGAATAGTTAAAATATTACCTATAAAGTACTCCATAAAAGGCTACTAAGCAGTAATAGGGGTGACTTTGACTATTTCATCATTTAGAGGGTCTGAGCTAGAAGCCATGCTGAAATCGGATGCGTCCGGCTGAAAAGTGTAGATATCACAACGAAGCTGTAAACCATGACATAACGAGTTGCGTTGTCCGTACTACATCCTGTTAATTTGCTGGAGTTTGAGAACGAACGCAGAAGAAGGATATTAAGGAGTGCAGGGAGGATGTAATAGGATGTGCTAATCAAGTCCGTATTGCCAGTACATGGACCACGGATTTCCCATAAGTGCTCCACAACTTTGTGCTTGAACAGATACCGCCTAACAGCCGCTGCGCTCCCGCTTTGTAGCAAGGCGCTATTCCTGGACCTATCCTTCTTCTTCAGTGTTCATTCTCAAACTCCCACTGGATTTCTCTTGTAACAGGACAATGATCCTACAAGATTTCCAGTTGAATGTAGTCCAGAGAATGGAAATGCGTTGTGTTACCGTTTTATTTGCGCCAATGGCCCAACACATCCGTCTTCGGCGGAGGACCTATCCAACACATGAATCTTTGTACCCTACTTCCGAGTGACTGGGTGAACTATCGGGGGGGGGGAGGGGTTATTTTCTTTAATTCAGATCACAAATGACAAGTAAACTCAAACCCCGAGTCTGCAGGTTGTAGGGCGAGTGACATAATACTTCACTGCTGTGGCTCCAACTCAATTTTCCACACAGCTACAACTAATTTTCTAATGATCTACAACTTATTGTTCCGATGATCGAAACTGATTGTTCTAATAGCCTACAACTGATTGTTCTAATAGCCTACAACTGATTGTTCTAATTGTCTACAACTGATTGTTCTAATGATCTACAACTGATTGTTCTAATTATCTACAACTGATTGTTCCACTGATCTGCAGCTGATTGTTCCAATGATCGAAACTGATTGTTCTAGTGATCTAATTTTTATGAAAGATGGGAACAGACAGACTTACATTAAAACATCTACTATCGATATTTGAATATGGACAATGTTTAAATCTACTCGTGCAATCTCTGCTGCACAAAAATGCTGCGATATAAAACGCATGTATCTTGCGAGTATGTGCCGCGAGAGACTAAACTCTTATCTGCGAGCCCATAGTACTATGATGTCGGTTCATGACTTATATATTCTCTGTCATATCTGCCTTCCGCCCGTGTGTTGCCTGGACCCTAAAGGGAAGCAAAGAATAGCAACACTGTTTACCTTCCACGCATGTCGTAAAAGACGACTAAGGAGGTTTTGACACACTATGATAAGAGTAAAGATGGAACAAATTGTAACAACAGGCAAGTTGAAGAGAAATAGGGGTACAAGAAAACCATGGAGATGGTGCTTGATATCATAGCATGGTGGCATGGGAGAACATCGGTATCGGAAATGACTGACAGCAAACCAAATAGAAGACTATGAAAATACGTGATTATTGCTGACATTTTTTTGAAATTTGGTCAGTTATGTCTTTGATTATGAGTTAGTAAATGATAATATGCCCATTCTTTGATTATGAGTTAGTAAATGATAATATGCTCTATCTTTGATTATGAGTTAGTAAATGATAATATGCCCATTCGTGTCGAAAATATCCTTGGACAGTTCGGACATGGAATGACCACTGTAGACGATTTTTGGTGAACCCGTGACTTTCTAGCTACTCTCCGCTGTTGAGTTATTGCATATCCCTCTTTTCACATCAAGGTGATGCGCTTTTTTTTTCTAACTGTAGGGCGCCAATAGCTCTATTTTGTGCAACTTTTTCTCCTGTATCTTTCCCTAGTTCACAGACTAGTTCATAGACTAGTTCAAAGTTCAATGTAAAGTCTTTAACGAGTCCTTGCAATGCTTTTTTGGGACGGCACCTTGATATTTTATACCCTTCTAAGTAACTCATCATAGAGAAATATGTTTGGCAACGATGATTTGATAACCAGACATGATAACCATACATGATAACCATACATGATAACCATACATGATAACCATACGTGATAACCATACATGATAACCATGATAACCAGACATCATAACCAGACATGATAACCATACATGATAACCAGACATGATAACCAGACATGATAACCGTACATGATAACCAGACATGATAAACAACGCCACATGAACCATAAGAAGATATTTTTGTGTACTTAGTTTAACTTTAGTTAGTTTTCTAAAATGAAATACTCCGTATTTATACCACTTTAGCTATTTATTAATTTATTTATTTTTAAACTTACTCCTTTTCCATAAAAAACATATTAAAGAGAAAAGGGTGCCACGCCCATAGAAATATTAAAATACATTTTTTTCCATTTATTTTTAAAAAAATGCATTATTTATACCTGAACTAAATGAGCATAATTGATTCATTACTATTTCTTTAGCGCTAAAGTTAGCGCATAGGTCAGAGGTAAGATCTCTCCAATTCTTTCTGTTCAAATCTATTCTTTGCAATTCTTGAACAGTATGAATATTGTTTGTTTTAATTAATGAGAACTTTCCATTTTGAACCTAAAACTCATCAAATATTCAGTAATCATATTTTTATCATGGAAAGTCGTAAATGGTGTAAATGAGGTTAAGAGAAAATCAATACTGCCTCTAATGTACTAAAATCGCAAATCGGTGAAAGTCTAATTTGTGATCACCTCAGGCAACCACTTAAGGTGGGCCAGCCCGAGTTTGGGAACCGCTAGCTTAGATTTCACAGGCGAAATATTTTTGGAAGTCAGCAAGCTAAGATTGTAGTTTGCTGAAATCTCTTCTAGCCTCCCGAAAAGGTAAAGGTAAGTCCCATGACAGCGACCTGCCGTCTGGGCTGAATAATTTTTCATGTACTAAGTCGCAGCAACTAGTACGTGGGCTGGTCAGTTCCTCTCCTTGCTGTCTTTACCTTCCCTAACTCATGCATCAGGTACTCATTAAAGCTGAGTCGATTGGAGGAGTGGTCGTGTCAAGCAAGAAATCACAATTCGGTTTTCTTTTCTCCGGACGTGGTTTCGAATCTTATACACTACAACCAGTGATAGCAAGCAAGCTCACTATCAACTAGGCTACCTCGTTCCTCAAACTTCCCGGAAAAATCTCACAGAAAAAAAATAAGTAATTTATTTGTGTTCAGTGTAATGTTTACATCTGTTCATTTATAGTGTGAATGAGTGTTTCTATGTTTTCTATCATAGTCTCAATAAGTGCATGCGTGTGTGCATGTGTTCAATTATAGTATCAATCGGTACATGAGTATTTATATGTGTTTATTTATAATAAAGAGGTGCTAAAGACACTTAATATGAAGAAAGAACTACTATAGTCCGTTCAGAATCGTTTGCCGAGATGTTAAATTATTTTTATCAAAAACGTATTGTTCATTTGGATTGATCATTTGAAGTTAGGTTTAGAATAATAATGTCGCTATAGAAATATTTTTTTATCAAAGAAATGTGATCCAGTATCAAAGATACCTTATTTAACCTATATTAAAAAAAAGTTAATCTAAATTATAAACAACCGCTGGATTATGTAGATGCTTACATCTCACAGCTGATTATTAAATATAAAGGCATGACCCTCACGGTAGAATGTGCACCGTTCTAAAAGTAGTTGTTTCCACTGTACATTTGTATAAAGCAATGTTACATATGGAAATTCCCGTTTAGCACCAAATATTATTTTTCCTGAACTTAGAATTATGTGAAATCAAAAACGGCTATTTACTCGATTTCAAGTCACAAGTCAGAGGCACGTCTCAATATTTACAGAAAGTAGGCGGCACTAAGCATATTACCTTCTGCAAGTCTATATGAGAATGAATCTGAAAGCGAAATATTTTACTGAGCATAACATTGCTATAAAGATTTATCAATACTTCTGCAGAGAGCGTAAAAAGGGACATCTTTATTGTTCTTTATCAAATCCTGAGAAGAGAACAATGCATATTTTAGGTTTGTGTAAACGTTCATTTGATCGAATAGTGGAAGCAAGCGGATATTTATTGCCAACAAATTCACGAAAGCAAGGAAGGAAAGAAAAGATAGACAGTTTCGATAAGGACCTAGTAAAAAGAGAAATATGTAGAATGTTTGATAAAAACGAAGAAGGGACACTTAGAAAGTTGAAAATTTGGCTGAAAACTAATAACGACATTGAAATATCAAAAACTTTATTATGGAAAGCTGTAAGAAATGCAGGCTTCACCTTTAGAAAGTATGCTGGTGGAAAAAACATTATTTGTGAAAAGCCACATCTGGTAGCTCTTAGAAGCAAGTATTTACGTGAAGTGAAGGGAATGCGCGAGAATGGTTATGATATTGTGTATTTAGATGAAACTTGGATCAACGCTCATCATACAAATGAAAAGGAATGGCAGTTAGCAGATGGAAGTATTAAAAGATCAGTACCAAGTAGTAAAGGGCAACGTTTGATAGTTCCACATGCAGGTAGCAGACATAATGGGTTGTTGCAGAATGCTCATCTAATTTTCATTTCAAAATCCATTGACAATAGAGACTACCACTCCGAAATGAATGGGCACATATTCGAAGACTGGAACGAAAAAAGTATTCTTCCAATATTAGATAGACCTTCTTGTCTGATAATGGACAATGCTTCATACCATAACGTAGTGAACGTAGAAGATAGAATCCCAACATCATCAAGTACAAAAGATGCAATCAAAACGTGGCTCATAAAAGAACACATACCAGTTACCGACAGGTACTTGAAACCCGAATTGCTTAACCTTGTAAAACAGACACAACGAACAAAGATATTTAAAATAGACAAGTTAATTGAAGAACATGGTCATAGATGTTTGAGACTACCTCCATATCATGCACACTTAAATCCTATAGAGCTAATTTGGGCAAAAGTTAAAGGACACGTAGCATCTACAAATACAACTTTCAAATTATGTGATATTGAGACACTTACAAATCAGGCTCTATCAAATATACATAAAGACTACTGGGTGAAATGTGAGGATCATGTGTTACGCCAGGAAGAGGAATATTGGAAAAAGGAAGGTTTGTTGTTTGTTCAGCCGAAAACAGTAATCGACCTATTTGACTCGTCTGATTATGAATGATCATTACTCTGATTAAGTCTACACTAAAAAAAGTTTGATTTGCAAAATTTACAAGTTGATTTGTAAAACATTTCATTGCTCAATACCACCCAAGCAATTCAAAAAAATGTTATAAGCAAACCATCAACCATTACTTATAAAAATTAGCCCGCTTGATTCAATACAGAAGTTCAGATATCTTGGATCAACTATTACAGACAAAATTTCCTTACATGAAGAAATATATGTACTTATTTCAAAGGCAGCGACAACATTTGTGAAACTCACACCAAGAGCATGGAACAATATCAAATTGACTCTACGAACAAAAGATATATTTTAAATTTTTTTTACACCTGCCACCATGTAAAATTTTGTGGACACGCCTATGGGTCATCATTGCACTAGATTACTGTAAAATATTTTGTTTATGGTCGAAATCATATTTACATGGGCAAACATCAAAAGAATTCGCCGCTTTCAAATAACCGTTACAGCTAGACATCAAGTAACACATATGTTTTCGCGACATGGACATTTTAACAACGTATGCCAAAATTCATGTGAAATCATCAAGAACTTTTTGAATTATAAATCATAACATCTCGGCAAACGATTCTGAACGGACTATAAGAGAAATAAAGATCAGGCAAATAAAATACTTTGGACACATTAAAAGACATGACACCCTATTGAAGACCTTACTTGAGGGTAAAGTCAAAGGGAAGCGAGCAAGAGGTAGGCAGAGATACAAGTGGGAGAGTAACATTACACGATGGACAGGTTACAGTTTAGCAGAGTGCACCACCAAGACAAGAGACAGGAGATGTTGGAGATACGTTGCAGCCAACCTTCGTTGCGGAGACGGCACTTGATGATGATGATTTATACAAATCTAGCATATAGATCCCTCAGAAAAGACATAAATGAAAATATATTAAATTAATTCACTTCCATAAAGCAGCAGGATGGAAAACGTAATTAGAACTACAAAGTAAGAAAACTTGAATTAAAGACCATCACTTAAAACATACAAACTTCATATTAAACCTCCATGGGAAGTATATGCTCTTACCATAGATACTTCGTACATACAATTATAAGTAAAATATAAAAAATATGTAAAATAGTAATAGATTATGAAAACTTAAACGATAAAGATATACGTATATATTATATATGCATATATAACCACACTTTAAATAGTCTGCAGAAATGTACAGATTGCTCACGATGAGATGGTGAAGAGATTGATGCAGGTGTATACATACCCGACTGGGAAATCTAAAACAACTTAAAATAAATACATAATCCTCAATAGTTAGAGCTGAACAGATGGTCAGAAGTAAAGCACTTGAAATCTTTTTTGTTTTCATCGTTCATTCTCAACTCCCACTTGATATCTCTTGTAGTCCCAACCTGACTGAGGGATGAACTATATCATAGAATGTGGAGTCTCAACCTGACTGAGAGATGAACTATATCATAGAATGTGGAGTCTCAACCTGACTGAGAGATGAACTATATCATAGAATGTGGAGTCTCAACCTGACTGAGAGATGAACTATATCATAGAATGTGGAGTCTCAACCTGACTGAGAGATGAACTATATCATAGAATGTGGAGTCTCAACCTGACTGAGGGATGAACTATATCATAGAATGTGGAGTCTCAACCTGACTGAGAGATGAACTATATCATAGAATGTGGAGTCTCAACATGACTGAGAGATGAACTATATCATAGAATGTGGAGTCTCAACCTGACTGAGAGATGAACTATATCATAGAATGTGGAGTCCCAACCTGACTGAGAGATGAACTATATCATAGAATGTGGAGTCTCAACCTGACTGAGAGATGAACTATATCATAGAATGTGGAGTCTCAACCTGACTGAGAGATGAACTATATCATAGAATGTGGAGTCCCAACCTGACTGAGAGATGAACTATATCATAGAATGTGGAGTCTCAACCTGACTGAGAGATAAACTATATCATAGAATGTGGAGTCTCAACCTGACTGAGAGATGAACTATATCATAGAATGTGGAGTCTCAACCTGACTGAGAGATGAACTATATCATAGAATGTGGAGTCTCAACCTGACTGAGAGATGAACTATATCATAGAATGTGGAGTCTCAACCTGACTGAGAGATGAACTATATCATAGAATGTGGAGTCTCAACCTGACTGAGAGATGAACTATATCATAGAATGTGGAGTCCCAACCTGACTGAGAGATGAACTATATCATAGAATGTGGAGTCTCAACCTGACTGAGAGATAAACTATATCATAGAATGTGGAGTCTCAACCTGACTGAGAGATGAACTATATCATAGAATGTGGAGTCTCAACCTGACTGAGAGATGAACTATATCATAGAATTTGGAGTCTCAACATGACTGAGAGATGAACTATATCATAGAATGTGGAGTCTCAACCTGACTGAGAGATGAACTATATCATAGAATGTAGAGTCCCAACCTGACTGGATGATGAACGACGAAGAAGAGGAAAGCTGAATACATCCCATAGATCAGATCTAGTTGAAGACCATCATAGACCATCTTCATCAACTTTCTATTTTACAGTATTATGGAAATGAAATTACTTTTATGTGGGTTCCTTCACACACCGAAATAGCAGGAAATATGGTTGCAGAGAAATTAGCAAAAGAAAGTAGGAAATAATGGAAGACAGTAAATACAAGCATATCTATAACAGATTGTAAGAAGATAATAAATAAAATAATATAAATAACGAATGGAAAATACAGTGCACAAAAAAAAAGAGACGTGCTTTCAACCTATTAACATCTCTCTCTGGAAAACAGCAAATAAATAAAGAACTCAAAGTACCCTCACATAGTAAACATTTACAGATTGAATTCGGAATTCCCACGAAGACGGATATGTCTGGCCTATTGGCGGAAATAAAACGGCGACACAACGCATTTCCATTCTCTGGACGGCATCCTGCTGGAAATCTAATAGTACAATGTTCCTGCTACAAGAAAGATCTAACGGGAGTTTGGGAATGAACGCTGTCGAAGAAGAAGAAGAATTGGAAATTCAGCTTTTCAGTTGGAAGGAACCTTTTAACACATTGTAAAATGTTTTCAATAGTTATAACAGTGGAAAAAAATCATATTAAAAAAACACAGAATCCTACCAAGTCTAAATAACTTGATAGGAAGAAACTAAGTAATGATTGTGAAAGAATAGTTTTAAAACTCCTAATTAAATCCAATATAACTCTATAAATTCCTTTTCTTCAAAAGCTCGGATTATATAATCTAGGGTTGAAAAGACTTGCCTTCTTTTAGAAAGATTTAATCTATAAATCAACGTCAAAGTTAAAGTTTGAATGCGTTCAGTTAAAATGTGCATAAGTACATGAATGTTTGCGTGTGTTCAATTATAGTGTATGTGCATGCATGTTTGCGTGTGTTCAATTATAGTTTGAGTAGGTGCATGCATGTTTGCGTGTGTTCAATTATAGTGTAAGTGCATGCATGTTTGCGTGTGTTCAATTATAGTGTATGTGCATGCATGTTTGCGTGTGTTCAATTATAGTTTGAGTAGGTGCATGAATGTTTGCGTGTGTTCAATTATAGTGTAAGTGCATGCATGTTTGCGTGTGTTCAATTATAGTGTGAGTAAGTGTATGCATGTTTGCGTGGGTTCAATTATAGTGTGAGTATGTGCATGCATGTTTGCGTGTGTTCAATTATAGTGTGAGTATGTGCATGCATGTTTGCGTGGGTTCAATTATAGTGTAAGTGCATGCATGTTTGCGTGGGTTCAATTATAGTGTGAGTGCATGCATGTTTGCGTGGGTTCAATTATAGTGTGAGTATGTGCATGCATGTTTGCGTGTGTTCAATTATAGTGTGAGTATGTGCATGCATGTTTTCGTGGGTTCAGTTATAGTGTAAGTGCATGCATGTTTGCGTGGGTTCAATTATAGTGTGAGTGCATGCATGTTTGCGTGTGTTCAATTATAGTGTGAGTATGTGCATGCATGTTTGCGTGGGTTCAATTATAGTGTGAATAATTAGTTGAACACGGTATATTCATTTGATCAGGTATGTTCATGTCTCTAATTAAATTCTGATGGCACACCGTTAATAAGCGGATACCTGGATTTGGTAGAAACATGTTCCAATCCGCAGCGGTTACACTTATGCCAGGATTTGCTGCATACGATATTCTAAAACTATATGCTAGTATAGGAATTGAAAGAAGTAAGTAACGGTACTGAACTGGTTGAGGTGAACAGAGAAAATCTCTGATAAATGGGGTTGAGGTCAACAGAGAGAGGAAAACTCTGATAAATATTGTAATACAACTGGGGAAGGCATGTAGGAAATGGACTGGTTTCAGTACAAAGGTAACGGTGTCCAGTTGCTATCAAAAACACATGACAAAAACATATACACAGATGGATCAAACAATTGATAAACGAATGTGTTGATGGGATTTTCTTACATAAAAGAATTGCAAGAAAGTGTTTGAGAAATCGTCTGCGTTTAATTCAACACTCGGTTGGTGACGGAAATGTCACCTTACACAGTAATACTCTCATACTTCTAAAGCACATTTGCATAAAACTCTCAGACTTTAAAGCGCATTGCATAAAACTCTCAGACTTCTAAAGCGCATTGCGTAAAACTCTCAGACTTGTAAAGCACATTGCTTACAACTCTCAGACCTCTAAAGCACATTGCATAAAACTCTCAGACTAAAGCACATTGCATAAAACTCTCAGACTTCTGAAATTACATAATTGGAGTGACCAAGGTTATGTCCAGGGATGTGACCAAGGGTATGACCACGTTTGTGACCAGAGATGTGACCATGTTTGTGACCAGTTGTGCGACCAAGATTGTGACCAGGGGTGTGACCAAGACTTTGACCATAAGTATGACCAAGGTTGTGATCAGGGGTGTAAGCAAGATTGTGACCAGAAGTGTGACCAATGGTGTGACCAACGACCAAGAGTGTCACCAAGGGTGACCAGACAGAAGTTTGGGCAAGGGTGTGACCAAGGTTGTGACCAGGGATGTAACCAGTGGTATGACCAGGGGTGTGACAAGGGTTGTGACCAGTGATATGACCAGGGGTGTGACAAGGGTTGTGACCAGTGGTATGACCAGGGGTGTGACCAAAAAAGTTGTGATCAATGTTGTGACCAGGGAATCACATATTATATAACATACTGTAACAAGCCCCATTGATGATTGTGCCCTCAGTCACACCAAGATGGCGATATGGTATTTTTTTTCTATGCCGTATAAGCTACTGAGTTTTCACATTTTTGAATTATAATCTTAGTCTTTGAATAATATCAGGAGTGTTTTCAAGCACAGATAATATCAGGGGTGTTTTCAAGCACAGATAATATCAGGAGTATTTTCAAGAGCAGATAAGATAAAGATGTCAACTAGATGAATTGTTTTCATTATAAAGAAGAAGTATGTTAAATACCTCCCCGGGTACTCCACAGGACATACCCAAATAGTACGAACAACACATGCGGAGAGAGCGATCCAGGGCAAACAGGGACCCAGAACCCTTAGGGACTCAGAACCAGAAGGGATCCAGAACCGACAAATTCAGTCAACACCATATAGAAAATGTCCTCCTTAGGACTACATCTCACCCCCCAGAAATTGTGTTGTCCTTATTATTACACTCAGACCCGACCCCCTGTCAAACTTCCAGTCACCCACAGGATAACCCAGGTTATTAGGTCACACAATACGCACCAACATAGCCAAAGGGGGTAGCATGCAAGGTTTAAAAGGTCGTGTCTTGGAATACCAAGACAAATCCACAAGTGAACAAACACCCAAAGTTCATATGACGAGCTAATTTACTTATATATCAAGAACACGGGACTTTTCCTTATTTAGTAATCGCAGTAACGTACGGTGTGAACACTATCACCAGTGGATGGTATGAGAAGGGCTCAAACTGGTACGGTCGACTGACAGCCTGATAGGATGTCATAAAGTTGGATATGACATGTTGATATTATCTTCAAAAGCATGACCAGGCTTGTCAAACAAATACACATGAAGTCTATCCTTCCTAGAATGTTAGGGTTAGGGTAAGGGTTATGGTTAGGATTAGGGTTCGGGTTCGGGTTAGGATTTGGGTGAGGGTGAGTGTTAGGGGTTAGGGGGTCAGGGTTAGGGTCAGGGTCCGGGTCGGGTCAGGGTCCGGGTCCGGGCCATGATCAGGTTCAGGGTTAGGTTTAGGTTTAGGGTTAAGTTTAGGGTTACGTTTAGGTTTAGGGCCAGGGGTCCGGGTTGGGGTTGGGGCTGGGGCTAGGACCAGAGTCCGGGTCCGGGCCCGGGTTAGGGTTAGTGTTACAGTTCGGGTTCTGGTTAGGGTTAGGGTAAGGCAAGGGCAAAGATAAGGTAAGGTAAGGTAAGTTAAGGATTTAATGTAAGGTAAGGTAAGGTAAGGTACGGTACAGTCAGGTCAGGTCAGGGCAGTTCAAGCCAGTCCAGACCAGGCCAGGTCACTCAGGTCAGTCAAGTCATTAAGGTAAGGTAAGGTTAGGTAAGGGAAGGTAAGGTAAGGTAAGGTAATGTAACGTAAGGTAACATTCTTTAACATAACCTTTTAAAGATGACAATTTTACTTAGTCAATGAAATTCCTCTTTCCCTAAAATAAATTTCGTAGTTGTGAGATGCAGGTGTTCAAACGATTTAGTACAAACGATATTTTTACGGATGTCACTTTAAAAGTATAGATAAGTGTTTCTCAAAAATGTTTTTACCTTTACCCCCTCAAGGTGAACCATTACACTTGGTTTTAAAAAAGGGAAATAAAATGGTAACTGACTGTCTTAAGCGCCCTGCACATTTCTTCTAGGTGTACTGACATAAAGAGTTTGACATTGTATTAAATAGAATTGCCTACTTATGGTCCCCTAGACAAGTCCCAGCATTTACATTTTTTTTTCTCTGTGTTCCTTCCTTCAAGATTTCGAAGTTCCCCAGTAAGGTGTCGCGTTCCCCATTTAAGACATCGTGGTCCAATTGAAGACTTTGTGTTCGTCTTTAAAGACTTCATGTTCACCCTTCAATAAATTATTGTACCCTATGCAAGACTTAGTGGCGCCCCTACACGACTTCGTGGTGCCCTATGCAAGCTGTAGTGGCGCCACTACAAGTCTTCGTGGTTCCCCCTTCAAGACGTCGTGTTCATTCTGCAAGACTTCGTGTTCATCCAGCAAGACTTCGTTGTCCCTCGTTACTTTCCTGCAAATCTTCGTGGTTCCTTCAATATTTCGTGGATCCTCTGCAAGAATGTGTGGTCTTCCTTCAAATATGTGTGTCCCCTCTTCAAAACTTCGTGGTCCTCCTTCAGCACTTTATTGTCCCTAGTGGGTGGAGGGGACGAGGGCTCATAGGAAACCCGTTGAGAATCACTGGACTAGACGGTTGAAAGGTTATCGACAGCCATCTCTGAATAAACTATCAACCATATCATGAGTGATACTACGCCAGCAAGACTACATATATTTTCTTATTGCACATAAAAACCCATACAAATATTGTCTATGAACCAGCATCATTACACTTCGGGCAACCCACTGGTGCTCAGTCTCCCCTAGCTCAATCTCTCCCTTTACGAAGTATGTACATACTGAAAGTTCCCGTGGTTCCTGGTTGGCCGAGCTCCTTATTCTACCGCCCGAGCAACCACTTCTACTAGTTTCACATTTAATACCGTAATCTTCCTCAAAACTCAATCTTGATATGTAAAAATCGTATAGTTTTTTGTTTTTTTTCATTATTACCTACATATATTATTGAGTATATTATACATGCAAACCTTCACCGCAATACTGTCAGCCTATGCTCTCCGTCGCTCATTCTCAGACTCCAGACAAATCAACAGGATGTAGTCCGGAGAACGGAATGCATTATGTCATAGTTTACAACTTCACTGTGTCATCTGCGCATTTCGGCTTGGCACATCCGTCTTCAGCATAGTCTCTAGATCACTTTGATCCTGTATGAAATGGTACACCTAACTCCGCCCAATAACGTCCTTAGTCGCCTCTTATAACTTACATGAAAGATAACGTAGTGCTTTATTCTCCCCGTTAGGGCTCCGCTAACACATCGGCAGACTCTCTAAGTTACAGGAATTATTTTAAAACGAAACAACTAATATAAGATGTAATCCCTTACCTTTAAGTGTAAGCAGTTGTTACAATAATTATGTATGCAAATGTTCGACATTGAAGTGCCACGTTGGAAAATATACATTAAACAAACATTTCAGAAAGTGAGCACACATGTTCGACATTTACCTGACCACATGTTACAAGCATTAGTCAAAACATGTCTTTTTTAAAGTTATTAGTTTTTAGTTAGGAACCCATAACATTGTGCGTCAGGCACTCCGATAGTCGCTCAGTCTTCATCAGCAGATACGAACTCGCGACATTATCAGTACACAGCGAACAGCTTGACCACTACACTAGGAAGATTGCACTTAATTTCATATTGTACATAAATAAAAGTAATAAATATACTAAATTTGTGTGTGTGCCGTTTGATTACAAAAGCATTCTACTGTGTAAATCGCCATCAATTATGGAAAATAATAAACAAAACTTGTTTCCCAAAACATATTACATGACTGTATAAAGACTGCAAAGTTGTATATAGACAAAGAAGCAGCGGTAAAAGTGGAGAGTGCAAGAAGGAATGGTTCAGTGTACAGAAAGGAGTAAGACAAGGATGCACCTTGTTTACATACTTGTTAAACATCTATGTGGAAAATATAATGAGAAACGGGAGACAAGAAACAATGAAGCCTGATTTCAGACTCATAAATATAGGAGGGTTGCAGATAGCTAAAATTAGATATACAAATGACACTGTGCTATTAACAACAAATGAACACGACCTACTGAACATAATTTAGTCAACCCAAAAGTTCAGAGAACAGAAAAACTTGTTCGTAAATATGAAAAAGACAAAAATAATGGCAACTGGCGAAACGAAATCAAGATCCAAAACTAATATTGAGAACTGAATTTTTAGAAGAAGTGACACATTTTGATTATTTAGAAACTAATATAAACAATACTGCAGGGAATTGTCGAGGGTGGAAGAAGCAGAGGAGGCCAAATAAAGACATGGATAGACAACATCAAGGAATGGACAGGGCAAGATATTTCCACACTCATCCGCATCGCTGAGGATAGAATTCGCTGGAGGACTCTGTGTGCTGAAGCATCAAATGTGGTACCCCTAAGACCCTGAAGGGTTATGGGTTTTATTGAATGATTGATTGATAAACAATGCGGGGCACTGCGCAGTTGACATTAAGAGGAAAAACAGCAATGTTGCTAAGTTCAAATAGTTAAAGAAACTATGGCAAGGTACTAACATGATTGGTTGGTTGGTTGCTGATCCAGCATTCCATGGGCTCATGCCCTTTGACCCCAGTGTACTAACATAAGAACCAAGTTGTGTTTACTACGAACATGTGAGTTTCCTGTGGCAACGTGTGGATGGGAAGCATTGACACTAAATAAAACAGTGGCCAAGAGAATAACATCATTTGAATTAAAGTGCTATAGAAGAGTTCTGAGAATACCGTGGACAGCAAGGAAAACAAACTAGGAGGTGTTACAAACAATTAACGTCCAGGAAGGCTGGCTTCTGAACAACATATTAAAGAAAAAGCTTCACATTAAGAGAGACACGACGGCATGGAGAGAGTGTTACTGGAGGGGATGATAGAAGGCAACAGGGATAAAGACGTCCCAAGACGTCGTTGGACAAAAGACATTCCAAGAATTCCTGCGCATGCCACTAAAAGAGGTGAGACAACTTGCTCATGAATTCAAGAGAAATCTATAGGGAAAACTATGCCATTTCATAAAGATCTATCCCTACAACATCCATTGCCTTATGTCGCTTACTTTACCTACATAGTCCACTGCTTGAGGTCTCTAACTAACTCCTGGGATATGATATCGCCAACTTTGAGAACCCCTACTTCAGCCTTAATATTATGGTTAATTATATGTTTAATCTACAGTAGTAAACAGATTTGTTTTCGTTTTAACCTTTAGCAAGCCAGATTAAAAAATACGAAACGTCTCCCTGCCACCGGATTCTTTTTTGAAAATTTGCATTATTGATGGTGACTGTTTTGAAAATGTGATAATTTTTTGGTTGTTAGAGATATTTAAATAATATTTGCACATATAAATAAAGAATTGAATTATGCATATATTGGTGTAATTTATGTACGTGTGTGTGTGTGTGTGATACCAGACGTATGAGAAAGTGGTAAAGACGTTTTTTACAAAAAAACATATATTTTATAACAAATAAAGAGGAAAAAAATAAGTAAAAAAAATAACTTACCTTACATATCGAATTCCTTGGCAACGCTGTAAACTAAATCACGCAAATCTGTTGTATTTATGTTCTTTCACTGCGAAATTATCAAAATATAGCCGGGGGAACTGTATAAAACATGTAGATTTGCAGTAAAATCGTTCTAGAGTTATTTTTTCTGCCACTTCAAAATATTCCATATCAAACGTACAAGTCCCCAAACCAACACGGCATTCTGTATATTCACTGCTGTGAAACTAAATAACCTAATAATCCATGATTCAAGCCACGATTCAATGTTATTTTATTCGAAATACGATGAAATAAAGGTCTATAAAACCGATCCATCATCATGGCATCGTACCGGTGTACAGATGTGGTCAGATTAATTGCTCTTAAACTTTTACGAATAGCTAGCCATTTTCAAAAACGATCATTTCGGAAGTGGGGGATGTACCGGCTTCGATTGCGCATGTCCCCAGCTATGTGCACGGACTGTGGTACGTGTAAATCTCACGATAATCTCGCTGGGCGGGACGGCCCGCCATCAGCGCGCGCGGCCATTTTGTTTTTCGGCGGCTGCGATTGATATAGGCTCGGTGAAGGTTTTGCAGCGCTGTAGCTGGAAAGCATGGCGCCCCCGATCAAGATCTTGATATTGCCTATTGAAACTAAATTCAGTTTAGTTGTCTTGTCCGTGGGAATATCATTTCGCTCTCGACATAATGGTGCCCACTAAAGTGATCCGGTGGGAGTTTGAGAACTAGATTATATTGTAAAATAGCGGTATATCGCTAGAGAAACGTGCATTACTTATTGTGAGTACTTGCATTTGGTATCTTATATCCTTAAAATAAGATCTATTGGTTAATGAAAAATCATGTGACTATGTCCTCGATTTCCATTGGCTCTCACACAAAGTATAATCACACTAACCAATGAAAAACACGGGAACAATTCAATTAAATATTAAGAAGGATTGATTTCGTAATAGCCAGTAGGTAGTATATAGTAGAAGGTTATGTCTTCAGTATTCATTAAGGGGTGCAGAGACGAAGAGGCGAGCACCTGGGCTCGCTTCGCTCGCTAGGACAAGGACTCTTACTGGTCCAGACCTTGCTACTCCTCCCCGCGGAGCACCCCGGGCAACAGAGCAATCTGGCTAAGCTAGCAAGGATTAAAAAATCTCCAGCTGAGGTGGGAACCTGCTGTGGACTTGGAAACTTCCAAGAGAGAAACGACTCTTTCATCTACAGTTCGTCCCGGGATTTCAAGCAAGCCTCAGCAAAACTTTCGACAGCCTTTTCGCCAAGGCTCAAGTACGTTTCGCCAGTCCCCCGGTCACCCCAACGTCGTGATATCGCCAAAACAGTCCTTTTGAGGACTAGGTGGAAAGCGACGTGACCGGGCATAGCGAGTGCCTGCTCGAATCCACCAACTAACAAACAACAAGTATTAATTCATTTTCCTTTTGCGCTGAAGTTAGCGCATAGGGCAGAGGTCAGATCTCTCCAATTCTGTTTGTTCAAAGCTATTCTGTGCAGTTCTTGAATAGTATGAATATTTATTGTTTTACTTTCTCTAAGTATTGTTTTTCTAAGTGTTTCTTTTGGTCTACCCCTTGCTCTTTTGCCTGTAGGTATCCATTCAAGAGATTGGTGGTGTATTCTGTTGGTGTCTGGTCTTAAGTATGATGTACCTGTATTCAGTCAAGCTAGATTAAAAATAAAGCACAATTGCTTGTGGATACTTCTGTTCTATTTGTAAATCTCTGGAGAACCAACATCAGAGCAACCCAGGCATAACTCATAGAGCAGGCTAAACACTGGGATCTCAATAATCTCTGCTTTCAGGTCTAGCAAATGAAACCGATGAACGACTATATTAAATTAAAGCACGAACTTCAATACATAGAGCGAGCGTTTCAATCAGTCTTTTTTTTTATTAAATAGAGGGACAGGCATTGCTCATAGAAAGGAGGAGACAGAGTGTTCTGCGTCTGAATCTGTGAAGTCAGCAGCGAGTAATATCAGAGGATTTCAAACTTCAAATATTAATCCTTTTTAAGGCTTCCAGTAGTTTATTTCATGGTTTCTATTTCTTTCCAGATAAGACAGAAAAATAAACACTTGAACAGAGGAGAGCTTCCCAAATCCAATTGGAGCAATGGGTGTATTTTCACAATATGTGATTTCGCTATAATCTAATTTCGACCCATATCATAAAATCGCACAAATAAAAAGCCAACACGTCCTGATATAACCCAAATAGACTTTGGTCTTGTGTTAATTAGATCGTGATTGGGTTCGAATAGACTTTTCTCAAACAATTAACAAATAAACAAAAGAAAAGACGATTACAAACAGAGAAACTAACCAGTACCAAATTTCGAAAGAAAATTGACAAACTAAAATTTATACAAACACACAGAAATTCGATAAATAAATACTCTTGCAGGCCAACAAGAACATCTCATAGCAGTGATTAGGTATTAGGTATGATAATTATCATCTTCACACAGCGGACACTTCCATAGGTGCTCCGATCTCCGTTTCAGTACATCTCTCAGGGTATAACGGCGGATGGTTTCAGTTCTATGTTGGTTTACTACTCTTTTTTGAAATCTTTGTCAGGGGTTCTCTTAGGGCAACACCCATCCTCACTCCCAATTCCTGCATTCTTAATATTGACTCATGCTTATTTATCTCAAAATCCTCTGATCGTGAGAACTCGCGAAGAGCAGTGAGTATGTCTGCTCGGTCCACAGGCTGACCATCTGTTGTGGTGGAGAGACTAACTTATTTGTCGGTCCGTTCGTTTCCCTCCACGCCCGCATGTCCGGAGACAGAAATAAGCGTGAGTATTCGTAGTTATGCCCGCATTTGATCTCTCTCCAATGACTCCGCCCATTCCCTACGTACATCACCAGTTTTGACTTTCTGAATCATATTCAGTGAATAACTTAGTATGCATGCATGGGAATAGGTTTGCGACTCCAGCCAGTAAAATGCCTGCGTTACGGCGAATACTTCCATAGTTAGACTGCTCGTTGTTGTGGTAAAGTCACCAGGCTTCGTGTACTGTTCTCTCTTTTGATCTGACAGTAAAGGCACATGCGCATCGCTGGTAACAGATGACCGACCCGTCCGTGTAAATCCCAACTCTGTGTCATCGGCATTCTCGCATATTAGTGCCTTGACCTCCGCATCCACGCTTACGTGGCTGTTTCCTAATGATGAAGCATTGTAAGTTCTTGTCATTTTGGTTACGTGATGAGGCCCGATTCTCTTGTCAAATATGTCTTGCAGGGAACAGTTGAGGTTGGAAAAAGAAGAAGAGATAAGAATAAAATATGGATTGATAATATCAAAAACTGGACAGGATTGCTAACATAAACATACATGTAGAGAAACTACAACAAGTAAAACATGATCAATATCTTGGACACATAGTCACAAATGACGGCAGATGTGAAACAGAAGTTAAAAGGATAATAGAAATAGCTAAAAGTACCTTCAATGATATAAGGAAAATAGTAACATCTAAACAAATTACAAACAAGTTAAAAATGAGAATTATAAAATGCTACATCTATTCCATATTAATGTATGGCTCAGAAACATGGACACTAACTAAACAATTAGAAGATATAATTGATGCCTTTGAGATGTGGGTGTATAAAAGAATAGGGAAAACATCATGGAAAGGGAAGAAAACAAAGAGGTTCTAGAAACACTTAATATGAAGGAAGAATTACTAAAACAAATAAAGATCAGGCAAATAAAAATACTTTGGACACATTAAAAGACATGACACCTTATTGAAGACCTTACCTGAGGGTAAAATCAAGGTGAAGCAAGTAAGAGGTAGGCAGAGATACAAGTGAGAGAGTAACATCACGAGATGGATAGGTTACAGTCTAGCAGAGTGCACCACCAAAACAAGAGAATGGGGATATTGAAGGTCTGTTGAAGCCAACTTTCGATGCGGAGACAGCACCTGATGATGATTAAGATTCTTCACACGCAAACAAAGAACTGATAACAGAGAGGCACGGCGACATTTTTGTGTTGATGTTTCCAGAATGACATCCCTGCGACCCTGAATTGTTTTGCGTTTGATGATGATGCTGAGGGCAGAAATCCTCTCAAAAAAATTCAATACTGCATATTTCCAGTTTGTATTCACTGTGATCTTTGAAAATTCGTTGTGACGCTTCTTTTGGCCAATTTCATTTTCTCACTTGTACATAAAATATACATTGTATGTGTAGGCCATATGCCTCCTCTGGGAACCACGATTTTTTGAAGATGGGGGGGGGGATTCATAGTGAACACTATTGAAATATTTCAGGGTAATCGATTCGTCCAGGGTGCCGCAAGTTATTAGCCAAGTGAGCTAAAATCAGCACCAACTATATCCATGAAGTTAAACTAAAAGTTTCGTGACATTACAAAAAGTCAACCATGTAATGTTTATTAATCACCTGGCGACCACGGACTAAATATATTGGGGGACCGCAGAAGATTTATAAGCACTGCACAGAATACACGCTGGCCGCAAGAACAAACTTAAAGATGATACAAATAGAGATTCTATTGTTATATTCGATCTTGTGATGTGTCTGATGTAACGATACTTCCAGAGTTATATATTGTTAGAGATTCTTGCAGGAAATAATTACCTTTATACCTGAGAGATTTATACCTGAGAGATTTATACATGAGAGAATTGTATTGCCAATGATATTAAACTGACATTAGACACGGAACTAATGTGAATGTTTATATGAAGATAATGGATTTCAAACTGGCAACTGTATTCTATAAAGTCGAATTCATGACTTTCATGCGCATTATCTATCTATCTGTCTATCTATCTATCTATCTATCTATCTATCTATCTATCTATCTATCTATCTATCTATCTATCTATCTATCTATCTATCTATCTATCTATCTATCTATCTATCTATCTATCTATCTATCTATCTATCTATCTATCTATCTATCTATCTATCTATATATCTATCTATCTATCTATCTATCTATCTATCTATCTATCTATCTATCTATCTATCTATCTATCTATCTATCTATCTATCTATCTATCTATCTATCTATCTATCTATATATATCTATATCTATCTGTCTGTCTGTCTGTCTGTCTGTGTGTATATATATATATATATATCATCTATCACAGTTCATCGAGTATAGATGATAGTATATCATATATATATATATATATATATATATGTATCTATTTGTCTATATTATTACCTATATCCGGTGAGTGTCGTAAGAGTACCACATAGAATGCATTAATACACTCAGTCCTCCGGTGACTTTAATCTAGAATGATGCCGGCGAGTGAAGAAAAATCTTGACCTGTCTAATATTTGATATGTTCTCACTGCATGGGTTCCGCGTTAGCGCAGTGGCTAGCGCACTGGCTTCGCATATGAGTGGTCCTGGGTTCATTCCCCAGTTGAGGCGGAAATGTTTTCAGATCGCAATGGCTCCCAGCTCGACCCAGCCTTAAATGGGTACCGGATTAATCCGGGAAGTAAAGACTGCGAGGGAGAGGAGATGGCTACCGCCCTCATTTGCAGAGCCTGTGAAATGTGAGATCGCTAACATCTCACACCCCTACGGCATTAATACATGCTATGGGTTACTTTACTTTTTACTCGCTGCATTAAAACTTCATCCAACCGGCGAACTTGGAATTGGGTAATGTAGATTTATTAATCACTCTTCTTCTTTTGTATTCATTCTCAAACTTCATGCAGATTATCAGGATGAGGTCTGGAGAACGGAATAAGTTGTGTCATGGTTTACATAATTGTTGCGATATCTGCGCCTTTCAGCCTGACACATCCGACTTCAGCATGGCTTTGGGTCACTGACCCTAAATGGGATGAGACAGCCAACTCCATTACATAACTTCCTTAGTCACCTCTTACAATTGCATGTAAGGTAAACAGTGTTGCTATTCTTTGCTTCCGTCTCGGGCCCCGGCAACCACACGAACGACTAATCACTCGAAACACACTTAATAACACATACATCAACGTTTCGTCCATAAGGCCTATCTATATCAAGAATACATTCACAACAAAGAACGACAAGTAATACCGGCACTATTGAAGTTCTCGCGGCAGAGATACGAGCAACATCAATCATTGATGTTGTCTGCCCATGATTTTATTTATTTATCCTCTTCTTTTTTCACTTTCGACTATTCTTTGTAGCATCGATTATGACACGGAATCATTTAGTCGTTTCACTGTTGAAATTAATGGTTCATGTGTGTCTGTACGCATTACTCAATTGTCCACCTATATAAAAGCAAGGAAAATAAACAATCATGTGACAACCACCAATGGATATCGTTGCTGTCATAATCGATTTCCTGTCCATAGCTGGTCAAATATAACTAGTCAAGTGCTGATTCTACTAACACAAAAACTCACAGATGATCTTCTGTCTGAAAGTTACAACAGATTTTATGCTGGTCGCGGGACATGGTCTTTGCTGCCCATCAACTCTAAGAAAAAAATTCAAGAACACCACAGGGAACATTTAACAACATTTGTAGACCTTACAAATGCATTTGACACTGTGCGAAAAGATGGGCTGTGGAAAGTTCTCGCGAATTATTTCTCCCCCCTCCCTCTTTACAGTTTATCACCATAGTGCGAGAGTTCCATGAGTTCGTGGCGGCCGTTGTTATCAGTGATGGAGTGTCATCACCAGTCTTTTCTGTAACAAATGGTATTAAACAAGGACGCATTCCAGCTCCAACACCGCTCATTCTAACAAACTCAAGGGGAACAAAGAATAGCAACACTGTTTACCTTCCACGCATGTCGAAAAAGGCGATTAAGGAGGTGATGGGATGAAGTTGGCTGTCCCATCCCATATAGGGTCAGTGACCCAAAGCTATGCTGAAGTCGGATGTGTCATGCCGAAAGGCGCAGATTTTGCAGCAATGCTGTAAATCATGACACAGCGCATTCCGTTCTCCGGACCACATCCTGCTAATCTGCAGGAGTTTGAGAACGAACGCAGAAGAAGAAGATACAGAACAGAATTTAAACTTTTCAATCTTCAGTTTGTAAGCAAAAACTAAGGTCCGAGACAAAAAAAGTCTAGGAACTCCTTTATACAGATAAACGCACTGTATGCCTGTCTATAGACAGATATGTAGACACACACATATATATATATATATGTCTTACCTGCACATATATATGTTCTACCTGCACATATATGTCTTACCTGCACAAATGTATGTTCTACCTGCACATATATGTCTTACCTGCACATATATATGTCTTAACTGCGCATATATATATGTGTGTGTGTGTGTGTCTGACAATATGTTTTCGCAATTCAGGATATAGCCGGATTAACCAAGCATTGTATTACTATAATTATTTTATAGACACTTTAAATACGTTCAGTATATTGTCATTGCTTTCTGGACGGTCCAGATACAATGTTTTCTTCGACGGTGATTGAACCTTTTACCTTTGTTGCTCAAATCGCCCTATGTGCTTCTTCACCAAAGAGCCGGATTACTTTCTGTACATGCATGGTATCTTGTGTTTTATATATTTATTTGTTTTGTATATTGTGTATATAATGGCAAACTACTCAACGTAGTTATATTGCGTTAAAAATCAATACAGTCACAAAATTATGGATTGATAGTTACGTCCTGAATAGGATATGCTACCAATTTTTTTAATTTTTATTTTGTATGTGCATGTGTTTTGTTTATTGTATGTCGTATATGTTTGACATATTGTATGTCGTATATGTTTGTCATATTGTGTGTCGTATATGTTTGACATATTGTGTGTCGTATATGTTTGACATATTGTATGTCGTATATGTTACGAATACATTGTAAAAAAATCACAAACTAAAAATAAGAATTATAAAACGTAACATCTACTAATATGAGTGGCTCAGAAACATGGACAATGAACAAACAACTAGAAGACAGAATTGATGACTTTAATGTGGAAATTTTGAAGAATATAGAGAACTTGATGGTAATTGAAAGAAAACAAAACGACAACGAAGTTCTGACATTGAAAAAAAAAACAACTTAAAAAAAGACATGAAATAAAAATCAAACTAATAAAATAGTTCGGATACATCACCACAAAAATGCTCGAAATGCTCTCCAAAATAACTATCTACATACATTCAGAGGCTCTCCAAAATAACTATCTACATACATTCAGAGCCTCTCCAAAATAACTATCTACATACATTCAGAGACTCTCCACAATAACTATCTACATACATTCAGAGGCTCTCCAAAATAACTATCTACATACATTCAGAGGCTCTCCAAAATAACTATCTACATACATTCAGAGGCTCTCCAAAATAACTATCTACATACATTCAGAGGCTCTCCAAAATAACTATCTACATACATTCAGAGGCTCTCCAAAATAACTATCTACATACATTCAGAGGCTCTCCAAAATAACTATCTACATACATTCAGAGGAGTGTAGAAAAATCACGGCCAGACCATTTATTGATGTTATTAATTCAGGGTTTTCTCCACCCACTCATCACCTTTCACTCACGAGAGCTGCTTGCAAAATTATTTCAGACAGAGAATCGTGTCTCGATTATGATCAAACCAAACATGTTTACACCGTTTCATCGTTACACAATGTAATCACATAGACAAGGCCAATCATTTCATTCATACGCATGAACAAATTGTGCTAGCTACCGACTGGTCTTGTCAATAAATCAAGTCAATAAAGTTTCACTAATTCTTTATCGAATTCCCCAGACCCCCCGTCAATAACTGACAAATTCAGGGACCTTGTCAGCAATAACCATTCCCCTGTAATTACGTAACGCCCCCACTCCCAAAAATTACGTATCACCCCATTCCCAAAATTATTTGCAGAAAAAGTATGCAAACAGTATTGTTGACGTCAACTCTGTTAATCCACATTCCCTTAAAATGTATATTTTAACTGTTCAACTTTGTTACATAAAACGCTGTCACACTAATTTTGTACGTAATTTTATGAATAGTTCCTGCCAGCTGTTAAACTTTGTCACACTAACTAATCTAATTTTGGACGTAATTTTATGAATAGTTCCTGCCAGCTGTTAAACTGTGTCACACTAACTAATCTAATTTTGGACGTAATTTTATGAATAGTTCCTGCCAACTGTTAAACTTTGTCACACTAACTAATCTAATTGTGGACGTAATTTTATGAATATGTCCCACCAACTGTTATGAACAACGTGTCATATCTACCGTATTCCCTTAATTTTAACAGAATAAATCATAATTATTTTTACATTTCTCACTCCAACAATATCTCATCCTTTCACTTTAAGATATCAGAAGTGAACACTATTCAGAAGTGAACACTAATCAGAAGTGAATACTTCTTGTTGTTTTTTAGATGAACTTGATATGTGCCAAATTTTGGACAATCATAAAATCTGATGACAAATACAATATCAAATACCAGAAAATATCGATATCAGTGAATATAAAAGATGATAAACGCTATTATCTAAACTACTAGCAGTACTCATTAGTCATACAATATCGATACTCCTATATGAATAGTAAGGATCATTAACAGATTTATCCACGATTACTAATGACAATAAAGGGGGATTGCACGCAGAGAATGCATGCCGGGAGAACAACTAGATTCAATCATTGATATTGACCGCAATAGTTACCTATTTGCTTAGGACGCCGATAAACTAATCACTTCTGTTGTTTGTTGTGGAAAATATAAATACAATAATAAAGGACCAGTTTGTATGCTTTAAATGAAATGCAAGCTGGTTTGTGTTTTATCACGGAAGAGCTACTTTTGGTTAGCAGTGCTGGAATTTATGAAAAGGGATATTTGCGAGAAACCATGGACATTCATGGAATGCAGCAACAATGTGAACATGTTGTCATAATCTAGGTATTTGAAGTACAGGTAGATGACCTTTTTGGGTAAATCGTGATGGTATTTTGGAGTTGGAATATGTCTGTGAAGTTATATCAGAGTGGACTTCACGATATTAAAAATATACAGTTGTAAGGTATGTGGTTACAAGTGGTTCACATATCGAGGATGCTAATGTGAACATGGCTTACAGTAGGGAGTTTTGATTTAAATGTTGATGTAGTTATAGTCCTTGTTTCGATTGGTCTGTTCTCAGTGACTTGATTGAGTTCACAGGCAGAAAGTCTTGTCGGGCCAAATCTTTTTTTGGGGGATGTGGTTGGTCATGTACGGAAAACCTGTTTACTTGTGTTGCAAAGCGATTCGGTGCTGCTAGAGCAGACCTGGTTCAATTCCCGTCAGCTGTAAGAATTATTTTCATTTATCCTCATGATTCCTACTTGAATTTATTTGTTTTGATTTAAGCGAGGAAGAGTTTGGCAAATCGTCGGCTTCACTCTATTGTCGGACCTCATTTGAAACCATTGGCAAGGCGAATCGAGACGTCAGATGATATTTACGATCCGAATATAACTTATTAGCAATCAGAGAACTCAGAGTACCAGGGTTATACCTCTAATTGAATTTCACAATTGGACGTTACACATGGTCATCTTTACGTGATGGACGAATAAAAACTTCAAGACAGCTGCTACAAACTGTACAGAAGACACGACATAACAGGTATCACGACAGATGCTACAAACTGTATAGAAGACACGATATAACAGGTATTAAGACAGATGCTACAAACTGTATAGAAGACACGACATAACAGGTATCACGACAGATGCTACAAACTGTATAGAAGACACGATATAACAGGTATTAAGACAGATGCTACAAACTGTGGGGCTATAGAATACACACAATAACAGGTATGAAGAAACAATGTAGTAAGATCGAATACAGTATGTGAGCTCAGAAGCA
This sequence comes from Meghimatium bilineatum, assembly GCA_034231615.1. NCBI lineage: Eukaryota > Metazoa > Mollusca > Gastropoda > Stylommatophora > Philomycidae > Meghimatium > Meghimatium bilineatum. Next base: position 49,664,503 of record CM067312.1, on the reverse strand, counting down.
CAAAATAATGACTGGAATGTAGTAAAAAAGTAAATAGAGATTAAACAGATAATCAGTTCATTCATTGGTACCATGCATTCCGGCGTAGGCGATCATGTCTCTCCACAATCATCTGTTTGCTATACATTTAAATATAGTTTCTGATGATTCTGCATCATGACAGGCTTTCAAGCCATCCAACAATTTCTCACGTTGTCTTCCGCTGTTTCTCTTACCATCGATATTTCCAGTTGTTACGTTGTTCTCCGACCCACCTCTTCTCATGACATGACCCTGAAAATGTGATTGTCGTCTTCTAATACAGTTAATAAGTTCTCTATTTGAGTTGACCAGTTGTAGAATTATAGCATTACTCTTTTTAGCTGTCCATGATATTTTCAACATTCTTCTATAAAACCACATCTCTGTGGCCTCCAGAAGTTTTCTTGCAATATTGTCAATTGTCCATGCTTCACTACCATATAACAGTATGGGCTCTATGTAACATTTTATTATGTTCTTTCTTGCTTCTATTGATAATGAATTATTACACAAGATATTCCTCATATTCTGGAATGCTGCTTTTGCCTGTGCTGTTCGACTTTTTATCTCAGTGACGCATCTACCATCTGAAGTAATAATTGTACCCAAATTATTACGGTCGCATGTCTGTCTACAATTACTTTAAGAAACAACGGCAGATCGTCACTTCTACTCAACTTTATTTTGTGATTTGTTATAAAATATTTTTTTTACTTCGTAAGGTTAAAGTTAAGATGTGAAGTTGATCCCAAATGTATTCCTCCGCAGAGTTTGTAAAAAAAGAGCACGCTGTCATTGAAACATTTCTGTTTTGAGTTGCATGAATTGACATTACAATCACGTGGTCATATCTTGTAAACTTTTGAATCTCAATCATTGATTCTTCTTCTTCTTCAGCGCTCATTCTCAAACTCCCGCTGGATCTCCCTTGTAGCAGGACCATGACCCAACTACATTTCCAGCAGTTTAATTAGTCCAGAGAATGGAAATTAGCTGTGTCGCCTTTTTGCGCCAATGGCCCGATACATCCGTCTTCGATGGGAATAATTGATTCAATGCTACTAGATTTTCTAAATGCTCTTTAGATAGACAACTATTAAGAAGAGAGACGACCTTACTTCTTGATTCTTGAATACTTGTTATACTAAAAATTAGTGCCAAATATTCCTAAACTATTTTGGCACTAATTACTAAAATATTTCGCATTATTTATTACATTTCAATAATTGTAAGGAATTAAGTGCATGCGTAGCATTCATAGACGAAACGCCACTGATTATTATCACTAATCACTATATAACATTGTAGTGGAAATGAATTACATTTCGCAAGACGCGGAAAATTAAAATGATTTCATACCGATGAAAACAGCGCACATATGGGGTTGAGATTATCTCTGTGAGAGCTGAAGGTTGGGATAACATTATTTGCAGCATCCGGTTTTACTAATGAGCACTAAGCGACCTAAACAATACATGTTAAGAAACTGGTTAGTGCAGTCTTTAGTGTGTACTACGTAACGATAGCGTCATGTTTAGACTTTCTAGTGCAGTCTTAGTGTGTACTACGTAAGAAAAGCGTCATTTCTAGACTTTCCCAGTACGGAAGCACTGATACACATTTTATTGTTGATGGTTGAGTGATAAATGAGATCAGCCTCTTTTGGTGGTTTGTGAATGATAAATGAGATCAGCCTCTTTTGGTGGTTTATGACTAATAAATGAGATCAGCCTCTTTTGGTGGTTTATGACTGATAAATGAGATCAGCCTCTTTTGGTGGTTTATGACTGATAAATGAGATCAGCCTCTTTTGGTGGTTTATGACTGATAAATGAGATCAGCCTCTTTTGGTGGTTTATGACTGATAAATGAGATCAGCCTCTTTTGGTGGTTTGTGAATGATAAATGAGATCAGCCTCTTTTGGTGGTTTGTGAATGATAAATGAGATCAGCCTCTTTTGGTGGTTTATGACTGATAAATGAGATCAGCCTCTTTTGGTGGTTTGTGAATGATAAATGAGATCAGCCTCTTTTGGTGGTTTATGACTGATAAATGAGATCAGCCTCTTTTGGTGGTTTATGACTGATAAATGAGATCAGCCTCTTTTGGTGGTTTATGACTGATAAATGAGATCAGCCTCTTTTGGTGGTTTATGACTGATAAATGAGATCAGCCTCTTTTGGTGGTTTGTGAATGATAAATGAGATCAGCCTCTTTTGGTGGTTTGTGAATGATAAATGAGATCAGCCTCTTTTGGTGGTTTGTGACTGATAAATGAGATCAGCCATTATTTGGGTGGTTTAGTGAATGCAACAAGTTTTTTCTGCTTGGACACTTCATCACCTTCTTCTGTGTTCGTTCTCAAACTCTTGTTGATTAGCAGGATTTATTCCGGAGAACGGAATGTGCCGTGTTATGGTTTACTATATGGTTGCGATATCTGCGCTTTTCCGCATGACACATTCGATTTCGGCATGTGTTTTGTGTCACTGTGACCATAATTCGGACGGGACAGCCAAAGCCTCCCATAACTTCCTAAGAGGCGTCTTACGACATGCATGAAAGGTAAACAGTGTTGCTATTCTTTGCTCAATTTTCATGCCCCGGCAACACGACCACATTATGTTCTTCTTCTTCAGCGCTCAGATCTTCTGTCTGACCTGTCGTCGGGGCGAGGTCCATTGTCTTCTCCGGGTCAGCCCTATAGCTTTCAGCGATACATATGTATTTCAGTCTGACACATCCTGTTTCAGCATGGCTAGTGATACATTTTGAATATGTAATGGGACAATCAGGTTTAACCATAAAACCTCCTTATTGACATCTCCCACGACATGTATGGCTGGTCATAGTGTTGCCTCATCTTCTTCTTCTTCAGCGTTCACTATGTAATTCCCACTGGATCTCTCATGTACAACAGGACAATGGTCCTACTATATTTCCAGCAGGATGTAGTCCAGAGAAAGTGAATTCGCTGTGTCGCCGTTTCATTTGCGCCAATGACCAGATACATCCGTTTTCGGTGCATATCGTTGCTATTATTTTTCTCTCTCTCTCTTCTCTTCCCGTTCCACGTTCGTTCCCAAACTCCCCCAGATTCATCATCATCACCTGCCATCTCCACAACGAAAGTTGTCTACAATGGACCTCCATCTTCTCTCTCTTGTCCCGGCATAGCACTCTGCTTGACTTTATCTTGTCCATCTTGTTTACCTACTATTTGCATCTCTTTCTACATCTGTCTCTCTCCGCCCCCCCCCCCTCGATTCTACTTTCAAGTATAGTCGACAGTTTAGTAAGTTTAGCCCGTGTGTTGCCGGGGCCTGAGAGGGGAGCAAAAAATAGCAATACTGTTAACCTTCCATGCAAATTGTAAGAGGCGACTAAGGAGGTTAGGGGTTGAAGTTGTCTGTCCTATTCCATATAGGGTTAACATGACCCAAAGTCATGCTAAAGTAGGATGTGTCCGGCCGAAAGGCGTAGATATCGCAGCATTGCTGTAAACCATGACACAACGCATTCCGTTATCAGGACTACATCCTGCTAATCTGCAGGAGTTTCAGAACGAACGACGAAGAAAGAAGTTTTCCAGAGAACAGAATAATTTACTCACATTTATAGCATCGCTGCGATATCTGCGCATTCGGCTTAGAAGATCCAAGCAAAACTTTGCATAACTATGACTCTATATGGGATGGGATGGGATAATCAGCTCCATTTCCTTACCTCCTTAATCGTCTCAATCGATATGCATGGTACGTAACAGTATCACCCTTCTTTACTTGCCCTTTCGGACCTCGTATATAAACTGGTACACCAAATATTTAAATATCACCTCACAAGTACTTCTAATAAAGATTATTTTATAGACATCATTTTATCGGCCCCCCCCCGAGTTATAACAGAATATTTTATCGATACCCCGATATATTACAAACATCATTTTATCGACACCCAGATTTATTACAAACATCATTTTATCGACACCCCGATTTATTACAAACATCATTTTATCGACACCCCGATTTATTACATCATTTTATCGACACCCCGATTACAAACATCATTTTATCGACACCCCGATTTATTACATCATTTTATCGACACCCCGATTACAAACATCATTTTATCGACACCCCGATTTATTACATCATTTTATCGACACCCCGATTACAAACATCATTTTATCGACACCCCGATTTATTACATCATTTTATCGACACCCCGATTACAAACATCATTTTATCGACACCCCGATTTATTACAAACATCATTTTATCGACACCCCGATTTATTACAAACATCATTCATCATTTTATCGACACCCCGATTTATTACAAACATCATTTTATCGACACCCCGATTTATTACAAACATCATTTTATCGACACCCGTCATATTACACCTGTTTCCTTATAAAATAAAATACTTGCTTATTAATTTCATTAACTTAACCTTACCTTAAAAACACAGAAATATCAAATTTATCCAAAATTTATCCAAGCTCTCAAATGTATGCTTTGTCTGAGTGCAACACACTGTTGTGACGATTAAATTCGAGTGCGCAAATCAGAAACTAACTCACTATTTCTCTGTATGATGCATGTCATGTCGTATTTGATGGTACAACCAACTTTGTTGTGATAAGTCCACTTCTTGGTTGTTTCCGACTGGAAGGAAGATGCCCGCTCACACATAGCGCGTGTTCTTGTGAGTGGTCGGGTCTGTGGCTGATAAATCATGCATTGATATAAATTAATGTTCGATAGGTCATAATAAAAAAGGATTAATCAATGGATTAGGTGTGAGGAGTGAGGTAAAGAATGAGGATTCGGGGGGGGGGGGTATGGTATCGAGGGATATAGCTGTGAAAACGTGTGGGATAAGAGGGTGGAGGTTCAAATCAGTAATTTGATGAATATATGTATGTTTTATATTTAAATATAAACGTATCTATCTATCTATCTATCAATCCTTCTTCTTCTACTTCTTCTTCTTCGTTCGTTCTCAAACTCCTGCACATTAGCAGGATGTAGTTCGGAGAACGGAATTAGTTGTGTCATGGTTTACAGCATTGCTGCGATATATGCGCCTTTCGTCCTGACACATCTGATTTCAGCAAGGCTTTGGGTCACTGACCCTTTATGGGATGGGACAGCCAACTCCATCCCATAACATCCTTAGTCGCCTTTTGCGACATGCGTGGAAGGTAAACAGTCTTGCTATTCTTTGCTCCCTTCTCGGGCCTATCTATCTATCTATCTCTCTGTCTGTCTGTCCGTCTGTCCATCTGTCCGTCCGTCTGTCCGCCCGACAGAGCGCCCTCCCGCCCGTCCACCGTCCATCCATCTATATATCTATTCTGGTATGCATTAGGTTCAGGTATGTATTAGGTTCAGGTATGTATTAGGTTCAGGTATTTATTAGGTTCAGGTATGTATTAGGTTCAGGTATGTATTAGGTTCAGGTGTGTATTAGGTTCAGGTATGTAATAGGTTCAGGTATGTAGTAGGTTCAGGGTATGAAGCGCAACGTTGAAATATTATTTACATACTGAGGCTGTAGAATTGTAAGGTTTCTATGAATTCATGATATTTGTTTACAAAGAAAGGGGGGGGGGGTTAGTCAAAGATTCACAACTTCCGTGTGTTGCCGGTACCGAGAGGGGGGACAAATAATAGCATCACTGTTTACCTTCTATGCATGTTATAAGAGTCGAGTAAGGAGGTTATGGGATGGAGTTGGCTGCCCCATCCCATAAAGTGTCAGTGAACCAAAGCCATGGTGTAGTGGGATGTGTCAGGCCGAAAAGCGCAGATATCACAGCAATGCTGTAAACCATGATACCGTACATTTCGTTCTCCGGACTACATCCTGCTAATCTGCAGGAGTTTGAGAATGAACGCAGAATAATAACTTAGTAATACCGAAACCCTGCAGAGTATATTATCTGAACAGTGCTGTGTGTATACGCCCACTGATGTTGAGTATCATTCGTACGTGTCTCCGGAGGAAACACAACAGCGTGCACAAAGTCGAGAGGCTTACAGATTGATAGCTCTACAACAAAACTTTCACATGGAAGATAGATGAAGATTTGCATATTTGTGCATCTAGATTATCGCTGTCGAAGTCGGAAATAGCGGGTCATTAGCGCAAATAATACCGGAACAAAACACATTCACGTTACCTGAACTACACACTGCTGGAAATCTAAAGGGACAAATGTCCTTCTACAAACTTATCCATTTGGAGGAGTTATAGGAAAACAGGGCATGAAATAAATGGAGATAACCCAGAATAATTTAAATACATCGGAATTTCTCTATAGGTTATCCTTTATAACGCATTTTTCTATTTAACAGCATTTTAAAAAAGTATCTGTTATATTTGTGTGCATTGTTTGGATTGTACATGGAGATTTTTAAAAATTACACACATATTTCGTCGGTCCTGACCAAGTCGTTATAACAGAATTTTACTTAGAGAGAGAGCGCTAAGCGTCATAGGGGGGGGGGGGGTGGCACCCATCTAATTATAATTATTGGTCTTCCTCGTGTCCTGTAACCAATCTTCAGCTGTTGTATACACGAAGGATTGGTTGTGGTGGTTCTCTTCTCATGATCTGACCAAACCACCTGGTTTGCTGTCTCTCCATCTAGTCTTGACTTGAGATGGTCTTTATTTCATTCCTGGTATCTTCACTTCTTCGTCAGTCTGTTCTAGTAACATTTATAGCTTTCCTCAAGCATCTTAGTTAGTTAGTGTGTTAGTTAGTTAGTTTTGTTTGTTTGTTTTTCGTTCGCTCCATTGTAACCATCACGGATATCCGTGCGATTTCCGCCGGGCGCGTGATTACGTTGTGCCACCGTTATGCGCCTTGTAGGCCTAGCACATCCGATTTCGGCATGCCTTGACAATTCGGGTGGGCTACCCTTAGCCTGTGACAGCCTCTATATCTGTCTCCAGGCACGCGTAGTGGAGACTCTTCGCACAGACGATTTTTTGCTCTCGTCTGACTCGAACGAGGTGTTCCACTGTCTATGAACTTGCCTCGTGTAATTGGACGTGCTGTGCCTGTGCCCATTGGGTACTGAACCGTTTCTCATCCGTGAGCCTGGTTCCTTAAGGGGAAGAACTCAACAGAGGAGTTGGACCCTGGCTCTTTCGCCCTCTTAGCAGAGGTGTCATTTACCGACATCGTGTACCCCTTGTCCAAGTTCGAGTCTCACACCACGCGTTTGAGAGCAAGGCGTTCTCGAGCTGAGCGTCCTTGTCCCAATAGCGCCTGAGCCCATCAGGTACTGAACGCTTTCTCTCTTCAAGAGTATTTCTGCTGTAGGAAAACCTGACAGTAGAGTTGAGCCAGGGCTAAATCGTTGTCCCTTTTGTGCCTGAGCGCATCGAGTACTGAACCCTTTCTCTTCGCGAGCATATTTCCGGTTTAGGAAGGCTCGACATTAGAGTTGGATTAGGTCTTCTTGCTTTACCAAACGCCAATGAATGGGACTGAGTCTCTGCCTGTAAGGAACACAGGTAACTAGAAGCTCGACTCGAGCTGACGGGGCTTGTAGTTCCCCTTTCCTAGGAACTTTTCATTTTCTATTTGCAGTTCGCGCTGCCCTCTAGCGCTGTTCTGCCCTTTCATTGTTTCATTGTACTCGGTATGAAATCTATTTGTCTCTCGCCATGCATCTACCTTTAAGTGCATTTTACATTGGCCGTCCCTCCAATGTTCGGACTGGACTGACTAGCTTCACTGTATGTCGACAGTGTCGCTATATGTGGTGCTGCTGGTGGTGTCGGAGATATTGTCTGTCTCTTGTGGAGTCAAATCTCTTTCCATCTGCTACCTCCACATTCTCGGACACGATCCCCAAATGATTTGGCCAGAATCAGCACGAGCTGCTGTATTTCTGTTTCCAGGGTGCACTGCGTGGAGGTACATTTGGGATCTTGGTTATCTGCTAACCCTGGGTCCGCCTAGTGCAATGCGTTCCCTTTGCACCCCAGTTAGTTAGTTAGTTAGTTAGTTATTGGATCATCGTCAATGCACTCCAGACAAGTCCATAGGTGCTCCCATAGTGAGGTGAGTGTAGCCGCCATTACACATTGACTGACAGTCCCAGTACACAGTAGATTGACCATCATTCTTTCTTGCCCACGAAACCGCTCCGTTCTAGCGACACCACATTTCAAACTAAATTCCTTTATTCTAGTCATGGAACAAGAGTCATCGTCACTTATACAGTCATTTGCTCGTGCGTTTTCCCGTAGGGCGTTAAAAATGTCTGCTCGATCCATCGCTCCACCAACAGCCGTAGTAGCAGCGTGTGCGGCCAACCTATCATCTCTCTCATTACCCCAGAATACCGCATGTCCCAGCACAAAGGAAGCATCTAGCTTCACTAAAATTTGTTAGTTAATAACTGTATTTTACTAGGCATCCTTGGCATTCCTATTCGCGTTGCTTGCAACCTAAGATCTAAAAGTTTATATGTTGGTGTGTTGGGTATATCACGATGCTGGGTACAGTCTGGGAACAGATGAAAATTTCATGAACCTTTGCAAAATTGTTGAGGCTGCTGCTGAAAGTCGTTGAAACTTTTTTGTAATTTCGAGACGAACTGCAGATGAAAAGAGTCGTTCCTTCCGCTTCGAAGTCGCTACACCCCCTTATATATATATATATATATATATATATATATGAAAAACATTCAATGCAATGGAGAAAAAAATAATTAAATAAATAAATTATAATTTTAAACAAATATATATATATATATATGTATACCTGGTTGAAAGCATAATGCGTACAATAGTTTATATCCCAGGAATATCAGTTGGAGGACATAACATAAATAATTTGAGATATGCGGATGACACTGTTCTGATTGATAAATGTGAGGAAGACCTTCAAGATTTAATTAATGTAGTAGTCACAGAAAGTAAAGAGAAAAGCCTCTTCCTAAATATCAAGAAAACAGAAGTAGTGGTTATTTCAAAGAAATAAATTACCACACATTACAAGGTCAAATTGAATGATATAGTAATAATAGGTTCACCAATTCAAATATTTATGTACAATGATTACAGCAGATGGAAGAAGTTCAACAGAAATCAGAAGCAGAATAGGGCAGGCAAAAACAACATTCACAAAAATGAAAATTATATTGTGTAATATGACCTTGTCATTAGAAATGAGAGAGTTCTGCAGTTCTATATAACTCCTATACTAATATATGGACGCGAGTCTTAGACAATAAATAAACTGGAAAGTGGGAAATTAGAGGCAATAGAGAAGTGATTCTACAGAAGAATACTGTGAATACCATGTACTGCCAGGAAAACTAATGTAGAGGTGTTGAAAGAGTTAAATGCGAGACAGAGCTTAATCAATAATATAAGAAAAAGACAAATCTGCATTTTTTGGCAACTTTAAGAAATAATGAGATTTGGAGAACATAGTCACAGCAGAAAAGATTGAAGGCAACAGAGACAGATGGCGACAAAGTGAGAAAATATTAGACAGTTTAACAACGTAACAACGATCCTTGTGCATAATACTGGAGATAGAGAGCTGTTGAGAGCCATGATCGACTACGCCAGCCGCAACGGCTCCTGATGAATGACGGAATACCGGGTATATAGACTTGTATTTAAAATTTTGTCAAGAACATCTACTCTGATTTAAAAAATAAATCAGTTGTTTGTGAGTTATTTCTCTTTGATTATGCACACAAAAAATGTATTGCTAATAAATCTGATGACGAAGTTAATAATGAAATAAACTATTATTTGTCTACGATCAAAGTCTAATTTACAAATATGGAGAAACTATGCAGAAACACATCAATGCATTGCTATTAGCATGCCAGAAGTATAACATAAAATTTAACGTAAAAAAAAAAAAAAAGTTATGAAAATTTGCAAGTCAGCAACACCAATGAATATAACAATAGATAACATCAAAGTGAAACAAGCCAAAGAATTTAAATATCTAGGCAGCATTTTTTCCAAAAATGGAAGACTAGACAGAGAAAAAGAAACAAGATGCCAGAAAGCAAACACAGTGACTTACCAACTTTCACCATTACTTTTTCGCCAAAAGATCAAGATGGAAATTTAAAACAATAGCTAATATCTAAAAAATTTATACCAACACTGTGCTACCTATGTCAAGTATGATCTTTAACAGCCTCGTATCAGAGGAAACTCGTTACATTTGAAACGAAATGTCTGAGATAAGCTGCAATGGTTACTAAACTAGATAAAATAAGAAATGAAGAAATTAGGAAAAGATAAAATCATGTACTGAACATTGTGAAAGACAGCAAGTAAAATAGTTTGTCACCTTATGAGAATAAACCCAAACTAAATACCAATAAGTGCATATAACAAAATAATATCTGGCATAAGGCTAAAATAAGACCAACGGTGGATAGAAAACATCAAGATAACATTGAACAAAATGCAACACATGTGACCGTACGCATTTATATTGCCTAGAAAGTCACAACAACCTAGGAAATGCTGGAATGATGGCTAACTCCTGAATATTATATGCTAGCAGATTAAGTATATGTTATTTCTATTTGTCTACCACTCCTTCTTCTGCATTTTTAACGCTGACGGGATTGAACCAGGCCCCCTGTAGCGACTCAACTTCTAGTCGCCTTGCAGCTCAAGTAAACAGGTTTTCCGTACTTGACTAACCATATTCCAAAAAACAAAAATATGTGATCTTGTCAACCTGTGTACTCAAGTCACTGGGAACGGACCAATCGAGACAAGGACTATTAGAACATCAACGAATACACCATTTTCAGAGACTTGAGTACGCAGTTTGGAAGTCTTGGCAAGATCACATCTTTGTGGGGGGGGGGGACTCTTGTCAAGAACGGAAAACCTGTTTACTTTAGTTGCAAGGCGAGTCGGTGCCGCTAGACAGGACCTGTTTCAATTCCTATCAGCGTTAAAAATGTTTTTAATTTATCTCCATGCTTCCTAGTTGAATTTACTTGTATAAGTTATTATTCAACAGAGTTAAATTATCTCGGTAGTATTTTTACAGAAAATGGAATCATCAATAGAGAAATAGAGACGAGATGTCAAAAGGCAAATGCAGTAACATACCAACTGTCACCACTACTTCTTCACCCCAAGATCGAGAAAAAAGTTAAAAGAGAAATGGTCTTCAGTAAATTCCTTCCAACACTGTGTTGCCAGTGCCAAACCTGGTCTCTCTCATCTTCAGATTACAGAAAGATAGTGACATGTTCGATAAAATGCTTGAGGAAAGCCGCAGGGGTCACCAGGCTCGATAGATTACGAAATGAAGGTATCAAGGAAAGAATATGTATAATACCTTGTACAGATTACATAGAAAACCAGCAGATCAAGTTGTTTGACCACATTATGAGAATGCATCACGACACGTTGCCCGTACAGGCATATAACCAAATGAGATCAGGGTACAAAGCCAGAGAAAGAACAAGGAAAAGATGGATAGAAAACGTCAGGGACATCCTGAACAGACACGGACATAACACAGCCGAGGCCACACATCTGGCTTTAGAACGAAAACTCGAGTTCCAATCACCCCTACGCTTAACGGCAAGAGTGGATAACAAACCACCTGGGGAAGGACAATAGACAATAGTTATTTTTTGAAACAACATTGTTCTGTCTCTATTTCTTTTATGTTTACTAGTAGGTCTATCGATCCTTGTAGCTAATACGGATGCTCTATGTTTGTGTTCCTGATGATACTACAATACGTGTACTATTTGTTGTTGTAATAGTAATTTAAATTAAATCACTGAGTGTACTAAAACGTTTTGGACATATTAAATTTATACATTTTATTTTTTATTATGTGTAACACAGTTTTTAGTTAACTTATTGTCTCCAATTATTATTGACTTATCAGCCAGTGCTTTTAGCTACCAGGGAAATTCTGTTCTATTTATTTGTGGCAACCAGTGCTTTTAGCTACCAGGGAAGTTCTGTTCTATTACTTGTGGCAACCAGTGCTTTTAGCTACCAGGGAAATTATGTTCTATTATTTGTTGCAGAAGCCAGTGCTTTTAGCTACCAGGGAAGTTCTGTTCTATTACTTGTAGCAGCCAGTGTTTTTAGCTACCAGGGAAGTTCTGTTCTATTACTTGTAGCAGCCAGTGCTTTTAGCTACCAGGGAAGTTCTGTTCTATTACTTGTGGCAACCAGTGCTTTTAGCTACCAGGGAAGTTCTGTTCTATTATTTGTTGCAGAAGCCAGTGCTTTTAGCTACCAGTGAAGTTCTGTTCTATTACTTGTAGCAGCCAGTGTTTTTAGCTACCAGGGAAGTTCTGTTCTATTACTTGTAGCAGCCAGTGCTTTTAGCTACCAGGGAAGTTCTGTTCTATTACTTGTGGCAACCAGTGCTTTTAGCTACCAGGGAAATTATGTTCTATTATTTGTTGCAGAAGCCAGTGCTTTTAGCTACCAGGGAAGTTCTGTTCTATTACTTGTAGCAGCCAGTGTTTTTAGCTACCAGGGAAGTTCTGTTCTATTACTTGTAGCAGCCAGTGTTTTAGCTACCAGGGAATTTGTGTTCTATTACTTGTAGCAACCAGTGCTTTTAGCTACCAGGGAAGTTCTGTTCTATTATTTGTTGTAGCAGCCAGAGCTTTTAGCTACCAGGGAAGTTCTGTTCTATTATTTGTTGTAGCAGCCAGAGCTTTTAGCTACCAGGGAAGTTCTGTTCTATTATTTGTTGTAGCAGCCAGTGCGTTTAGCTACCAGGGAAGTTCTGTTCTATTACTTGTAGCAACCAGTGCTTTTAGCTACCAGGGAAGTTATGTTCTATTATTTTTTGCAGCAGCCAGTGCTTTTAGTTACCAGGGAAGTTATGTTCTATTATTTGTTGTAGCCAGTGTTTTTAGTTACCAGGGAAGTTCTGTTCTATTATTTGTTGTAGCAGCCAGTGCTTTTAGCTACCAGGGAAGTTATGTTCTATTACTTGTAGCAGCCAGTGTTTTTAGATACCAGGGAAGTTCTGTTTTATTACTTTTAGCAGCCAGTGTTTTTAGCTACCAGGGAAATTATGTTCTATTATTTGTTGTAGCAGCCAGTGCTTTTAGCTACCAGGGAAGTTCTGTTCTATTACTTGTAGCAGCCAGTGTTTTTAGCTACCAGAGAAGTTCTGTTCTATTACTTGTAGCAGCCAGTGCTTTTACTTATACATCTTGAGAACAGTATTAACAAATACATATTTGTAATATGCACATTTCACTTGACGTTTATACATGGCAGCATCTATATAATTAGTTAATATCTACTGAAGGACCTACAACAGTCTGCATCGCAACTTAAACTGGAATGTATGGTAGATATATTCCCAGTTTAGGCCAAACAATGATAAAGAAAGCCAAAAATGACCAAATTAAATTTCTTGGCTTGTAACTTTTTTTAAAAGGCCAAATTTGGTAAATTTGGCTATAAAATTGCCAATATGACAACTCAGATTTTAAAATATTTTAAAAATAAAAACGTGAAACAAAACATTTTTTGGTACTATTTCTGATAAGAATGTATAGAAATCTTGAAACCAGTTAATAACCATGTGAGAGAGAGGAGTAAAAAAATTGTCACAAAAATATTGCCGTAATTTCTGGACAGCCTATGGACTCGTTGGTAATCATCCTTAAAATATGACGATATTTTATGTTTAGTTATTTTCATTGGCTGTCAACACAAAGTGACCAATAAAAATTATGGGAAATTCAAATAGAGTCATTTTTGTAGCGTCATCCTATAGAATTGTAGTTGTCTATGAACTTGGTTAAGTCGTTCGTTATGTGTTTTAGAAGTCGCAGGTGAAATACATTAATAACTCACTGCCACGGATATGTCGAGCCATTGGCGAAAATAAAACGGCTACACGGCGCGTTTCCATTATCCGGACTACATCCTGCTGAAAATCTAGCGGGACCATTGTCCTGCTACAAGAGAGATCTAGTGGGAGTTTGAGAATGTGTCCTGTTACAAGAGAGATCTAGCGGGAGTTTGAGAATGTGTCCTCCTACAAGAGAGATCTAGCGGGAGTTTGAGAATGTGTCCTCCTACAAGAGAGATCTAGTGAGAGTTTGAGAATGTGTCCTGTTACAAGAGAGATCTAGTGGGAGTTTGAGAATGTGTCCTGTTACAAGAGAGATCCAGTGGGAGTTTGAGAATGTGTCCTGTTACAAGAGAGATCTAGTGGGAGTTTGAGAATGTGTCCTGTTACAAGAGAGATCCAGTGGGAGTTTGAGAATGTGTCCTGCTACAAGAGAGATCTAGCGGGAGTTTGAGAATGTGTCCTCCTACAAGAGAGATCTAGCGGGAGTTTGAGAATGTGTCCTGCTACAAGAGAGATCCAGTGGGAGTTTGAGAATGTGTCCTGTTACAAGAGAGATCCAGTGGGAGTTTGAGAATGTGTCCTGTTACAAGAGAGATCTAGTGGGAGTTTGAGAATGTGTCCTGTTACAAGAGAGATCCAGTGGGAGTTTGAGAATGTGTCCTGTTACAAGAGAGATCTAGTGGGAGTTTGAGAATGTGTCCTGTTACAAGAGAGATCCAGTGGGAGTTTGAGAATGTGTCCTGTTACAAGAGAGATCCAGTGGGAGTTTGAGAATGTGTCCTGCTACAAGAGAGATCCAGTGGGAGTTTGAGAATGTGTCCTGTTACAAGAGAGATCCAGTGAGAGTTTGAGAATGTGTCCTGTTACAAGAGAGATCTAGTGGGAGTTTGAGAATGTGTCCTGTTACAAGAGAGATCCAGTGGGAGTTTGAGAATGTGTCCTGCTACAAGAGAGATCTAGTGGGAGTTTGAGAATGTGTCCTGTTACAAGAGAGATCTAGCGGGAGTTTGAGAATGTGTCCTCCTACAAGCGAGATCTAGCGGGAGTTTGAGAATGAACGCTGAAGAAGAAGACATATTAATATATACAGGAAAACCTCGGATTTTGTAGAAAATTCGTCCGAGTACAATCGATGAAATTCTAAACCGACCAATACCGGGGCAATTTTTCCATATTAATCAAATGTAAATCAAAGTAATTCGTTCTAGACACTCCAAAATACATACCAAAAAAAAACAACAACAAAAAAAATAAACATTATAGGCCTATTATCATCATCATCATCATGGACATCTTGAATTTTCCCCGGTCTGGAGCAAGCTGTCCTGCCTCTGTCAGTGACATGCGCAGGCATTCCTGATTGTCTTTTGTCCAACGGCGTCTTGGGCGTCCTTTGCCTCTGTTGCCTTTTATTCTCTATGCCTATAGAGAATAAATTAAGTGTTTAATACTAAAAACAATAAAAATAATTTAATATAAAATGTATATGTAAATCTAATGTAAACAGTGAATGAAGATGCCATTTACTTTTCTGAAGACTCCTCTTGGCGTATGGAAGACTGGGGGGAGGGAAGATTTTATTGTTTGGAAAGGGAATCCCTTTCCATAAAAGTACCTTAGGTATCAAAGCACTATCTGGGGTCACTTCCTCTCTTAGTATTTTGACACTATAATCAACTAAATATACTGTGAAATCCGAGGCACCCAATGTAAACCGAGACAAATATTTAACGAAAACAATTTGCGAAAACCGAAAACAACGATAACAGATGGCAAAGAAAACAGATGTTTCACTGTATATTCATTTTAAAATCACGTGATTTTCAATAACATATTTGAGCATTACGTATCTTTAAATGCGAAAGATGTATGAGTGAGTGTAGCTTATGAGTCGGTCTTGCTTATGAGTGAGTAGAGCTTATGGTGAAGTAGCTTATGAGTAAGTGTAATCTATGAGTGATTGCAGCTTATGGGTGATTGCAACTTATGTGTGATTGTAGCTTATGTGTGATTGTAGCTTATGTGTGATTGTAGCTTATGTGTGATTGTAGCTTATGTGTGATTGTAGCTTATGTGTGATTGTAGCTTATGTGTGAAATCAAGGAATCACATTAGTAGCTCCCCCAAAAAATACTAAAAATCTTGTGGTTTTCTTGTGTGTGGGTAGGACATAGAAAACGATAGCCATCTTCAAAGATAATAGATTCCAGTTATGGCTTATTACCACGTGTAGAAATACCGGAATTTTAAATGCACTCATGCACACGCACTCGGCAGAGATAACTAGCCCTCGTCTAGCTCTCGGGGGCGTCTGAGTAATATGAAAGATTAATGAGTGTATGCTTGGAGGTCGCATCGAGTGGAAGCAGCGAGAGGTGAAGAATAAAAATGAAAAAAAAATTGGGGAAGGAGGAACCTTAAAACATTATATTTAATGAGAATTCTTGAAGGAGATTTATGAAAGAGCTATTAAGTCAAATAAGAGACGAGAGTTAGCAAACAGGGTAAGGAGAAGAATGAGAAAATGTAAATGGTAGAAATAGGACGTTTCACATAATGAAGAAGAGGAATATATGACAACAGGCTTTTTTTTTTAATAGGAAGTGAGAAATAAACGATAAAATGGAGTATGACGAGTGTCCAATCATGAGATAAAGGATAGTTGGTGGAGAGAAGAACTGAAAAAAATGTGATGAAAAGAATTGTAGACGTAATAAATGAGTCAGAGAACAAATAACAAAGAGGAAGCGGGGAAAAGATATAGGAGTCGTGAAATATGAGACACAGCCCGAGGGAAACTAAACACACGATTCTGTATGTAAGATTATATAAGCATGATTATATAGATTATATAGACATGAATTATAGAAGATGCTGATTGTATTTCTTGAATGAGGCATCGGATTGAATGATATAAGTGTAATTTATTTTCTGTTTTCTTTGGCGTTCGTCTCACACTCCCTCTGGCTAGCTGGATGTGGTTTGAATACAGAAATGCATTATGTCGAAGTCTATAGCTTGGCTACGATATTTCAGATCTACTTAATAAAATTGAAGAATATAAATATACAACGTATGATGGTTGCTCTTCCAGCGGTCCACAGAATTATTCCCTTAGACTATACAACTCCTGACGTGGCTATCGAAGGAGTACTGCAGGCATTCTAACAGAATTAATGACGCCTTCATTCGTTACTTTTCTTGATTATTTCCATGTTTTCGGTT
Organism: Meghimatium bilineatum; assembly: GCA_034231615.1. Lineage (NCBI taxonomy): Eukaryota > Metazoa > Mollusca > Gastropoda > Stylommatophora > Philomycidae > Meghimatium > Meghimatium bilineatum. Next base: position 49,647,374 of record CM067312.1, on the reverse strand, counting down.
GGCTAATATTTATATAATAAGTAAAGTAACCCATAGCATTTATTAATGCCGTAGGGGTGTGAGATGTTAGTGATCTCACATTTCAAAGGAACTGCAAATGAGGGCGGTAGCCATCTCCTCTCCCTCGCAGTCTTTACTTCCCGGATTAATCCGGTACCCATTTAAGGCTGGGTAGACTTGGGAGCCATTACGATCCGAAAAATATTTCCGCCTCAATTGGGGAATGAACCAAAGAAGGACCACTCATATGCGAAGCTAGTGCGTTAACCACTGCACTACGCGGCTCCCTTTATTTATATACTTGAAATCGCATGCAAAAATAACCAAGGCTGCTCCAAATATATAAATATTCAACAATAGAAAAGATGAAAATATTCAAAAACGTACTGAGTGATAGTGAAGGCCTGTTTACGTTTAGCAGTTAGGTCCTTAATACATACAGACGGTCACGCTTGTGATGAACAGAGATGTGACAGAAATTGAAAACAAATCATCTCGGTTTAATTCAAAGACAGAAATAATGATTATCTCTAAGTAACAGACAACCCAGCATGCAACATCAAAGTAAATCAAGCAACAATAAAACTGGTTCATCAATTTATATACATTGGAATCTTGATACCAGGAAAAAATACAGCAGAAACACAAAATAGAATAAGAGAAGCAGACATCGCAATATATAAACAAAATAAAATTGAAAACATGCTTTGAAACGAAGCTCTATTATTAGAATTTCCGACATTAGTCCATCAATTATATATATATATATATATATATATATATATATATATATATATATATATATATATATATATATATATATATATATATATATATATATATATATATATATATATATATATATATATATATATATATATAGCCACTTTTGTAGTATGGAAGTGAATTATGGACAATCAATAAACACATAAGTTGAAAACTAGAAGCCACAGAGATGTAGTTCTTTATAATGATGCTGGGAACTCCGTGTTGTTTACCTGTCAATAGTGCATCTAGTGCCTCTGTGGTGGTAACATTGTTTTTACTTTTTTCGTTGTTTTTCACTGTTTTTTTTAAAATATTCAATTCACGGTTGGGACAGTATTTTTTTTCTTTCGGAGGTAAATCAAAATCCTTCCTGTACATGTCGCGGCGTTTGATATGGCAAAGCGGCCTTTATTTCCACAGCCCATAGAAAGTTTCCATGCACTCCTTCCCACCAAAACATGCAGTAACGAAAGTTTTATATATTCATGAGAAAGACCTAACGGTTCGAAACGTTTAAAACGTCTTATGTTTTGTCATGTGTATGTTTGCGTGTTTACACCTCATAACCCCTTAGTCTTAGTGATAGCCCATCTGATGTGTTCAAGTGAAACATCAAAAACCTGTGTTCTACGTCAGTACTATTGTTGTTTCGTTTCGTAGCAATATTACCTTATATTGGGGAAAATATGGACAAGCTAGACAAACTAACGAGGAGCTACTGAGCGAGAAAACCTAGAGAACACAGAGATGTGGGTTTTCAGAAGAATGCTTGGAAACATATGGACAGCTAGACAAACTATCGAGGAGCTACTGAGCGACATAAAACCTAGAGAACACAGAGATATGGGTTTTCAGAAGAATGCTTGGAAACATATGGACAGCTAGACAAACTATCGAGGAGCTACTGAGCGACATAAAACCTAGAGAACACAGAGATATGGGTTTTCAGAAGAATACTTGGAAACATATGGACAGCTAGACAAACTATCGAGGAGCTACTGAGCGACATAAAACCTAGAGAACACAGAGATGTGGGTTTTCAGAAGAATGCTTGGAAACATATGGACAGCTAGACAAACTATCGAGGAGCTACTGAGCGACATAAAACCTAGAGAACACAGAGATGTGGGTTTTCAGAAGAATACTTGGAAACATATGGACAGCTAGACAAACTATCGAGGAGCTACTGAGCGACATAAAACCTAGAGAACACAGAGATGTGGGTTTTCAGAAGAATACTTGGAAACATATGGACAGCTAGACAAACTAACGAGGAGCTACTGAGCGACATAAAACCTAGAGAACACAGAGATGTGGGTTTTCAGAAGAATACTTGGAAACATATGGACAAGCTAGACAAACTATCGAGGAGCTACTGAGCGACATAAAACCTAGAGAACACAGAGATGTGGGTTTTCAGAAGAATACTTGGAAACATATGGACAGCTAGACAAACTATCGAGGAGCTACTGAGCGACATAAAACCTAGAGAACACAGAGATGTGGGTTTTCAGAAGAATACTTGGAAACATATGGACAGCTAGACAAACTAACGAGGAGCTACTGAGCGACATAAAACCTAGAGAACACAGAGATGTGGGTTTTCAGAAGAATACTTGGAAACATATGGACAGCTAGACAAACTATCGAGGAGCTACTGAGCGACATAAAACCTAGAGAACACAGAGATGTGGGTTTTCAGAAGAATACTTGGAAACATATGGACAGCTAGACAAACTAACGAGGAGCTACTGAGCGACATAAAACCTAGAGAACACAGAGATGTGGGTTTTCAGAAGAATACTTGGAAACATATGGACAAGCTAGACAAACTAACGAGGAGCTACTGAGCGACATAAAACCTAGAGAACACAGAGATGTGGGTTTTCAGAAGAATACTTGGAAACATATGGACAGCTAGACAAACTAACGAGGAGCTACTGAGCGACATAAAACCTAGAGAACACAGAGATGTGGGTTTTCAGAAGAATACTTGGAAACATATGGACAAGCTAGACAAACTAACGAGGAGCTACTGAGCGACATAAAACCTAGAGAACACAGAGATGTGGGTTTTCAGAAGAATACTTGGAAACATATGGACAGCTAGACAAACTAACGAGGAGCTACTGAGCGACATAAAACCTAGAGAACACAGAGATGTGGGTTTTCAGAAGAATACTTGGAAACATATGGACAGCTAGACAAACTAACGAGGAGCTACTGAGCGACATAAAACCTAGAGAACACAGAGATATGGGTTTTCAGAAGAATACTTGGAAACATATGGACAAGCTAGACAAACTAACGAGGAGCTACTGAGCGACATAAAACCTAGAGAACACAGAGATATGGGTTTTCAGAAGAATACTTGGAAACATATGGACAAGCTAGACAAACTAACGAGGAGCTACTGAGCGACATAAAACCTAGAGAACACAGAGATGTGGGTTTTCAGAAGAATGCTCGGAAACATATGGACAGCTAGACAAACTATCGAGGAGCTACTGAGAGTTATGACATACACAACAATGTTACTTATGAGCAGTGCCGTATTTAGACTTGATAAGGCCCTAAGCTATTTGAGATATTGAGGCCCTTTATACGTCCAGATATTATATATCAGTGCCAGATATAATTGTTTTGGGGCCCCCAAAACAGTGGGGGGGGCCTAAGCTATAGCTTGTTTAGCTTATACGTAAATCCGGTCCTGCTTATGAGGAATGCAAAAGCATTTATTGGGTTATATCTATTTTGGTGTATGTTTATTTTTTAGTTTATTTTTTGTGTGGTAATCCATCAATATTGATATGATCATGGTATTCCAAAATGTATATTCTGTGCAGACATCAATAGATGAATGTTTGCAGGTTGCCTCGTTTTCTTGTCCATGTTTGTAGGTTGCCTCGTTTTCTTATCCATGTTTGTAGGTTGCCTCGTTTTCTTCTCCATGTTTGTATGGTGCCTCTTTTTCTTCTCCATGTTTCAGTCATCATCATCGCCATGAGCATTAACGTCATTATCATCTTCATCAACGCTTTCACCATCGTCACCACTAAAACCATAATCTTGGTCATCATCACTGTCCATTATCCACAACAATCATCCCCATTATCATCATCATCATTATCATCATTATCATCATCATCATCATTATCATCATCACTATCACCATAATTATCACCATTATCATCGTCATACCAACCATCATCTTCACCATCATCATCATCGTCATAACCACTATCTACATCATTATCATCATCACCACTTGTAGCGTCGGCGAAGGATATTTACGTTTTATAACGTAAGACATGAACTTGGTACACTGGAATACAAGTTAAAAACTTAAGATATTAACGGGATACATTTGAATACAAGTTAAAAACTTAAGATATTAACGGGATACATTTGAATACAAGTTAAAAACTTAAGATATTAACGGGATACATTTGAATACAAGTTAAAAACTTAAGATATTAACGGGATACACTGGAATACAAGTTAAAAACTTAAGATATTAACGGGATACATTGGAATACAAGTTAAAAACTTAAGATATTAACGGGATACACTGGAAGACACGATAGAAACGTAAGATATTAACAGAATACACAAGAAAACAAGTTAAAAACGTGTTTCACTTCCCACTTATTGACTACAATAGAGAGCAACAGGAAGAAAGAGAGACATCTTCAGTCAACTAATGCGGCCACATGCACTTATAAACTATGAAGAAATTTGGATTACAATAGCCAGAATAAAGAATGACATTGTCTCATCACAGCATAGGCATCCTAAGTGGCGGCTAGACCAAAACACACACAAAAACCATACACAAAAAACAGGACTACAATAGAACAGAATGACCACCCTGTGTTACAGAATACTTGTCTAGACAACAGAATGACTACAAGAGCGAAGCACTGAAAACTAATTATCTAACAATTATGTGAACTTCCTTCGGATCTTTCAACATCCAACTTGAAATCAAATTTGCAGCAACGAAATACAAAATGATGAGATCAAGTTTAGAAGATGAACAATAACTTTACTTTCATATGGTAAAGTCTATTGTCTTTCCCTAAGTGAATGCTTGTTTGCCGTATGCATACTTGAGGTTAAGCGTAAAGGTAAGAGCGTCAGTTGGCGGCACACGAGTAAAAAAGGCAGTATTTACATTCACATGGGAAATCTAAATATAGATATAACCCGGAAGAATTAAAAATAGGTTAAAGGTGAAATATTACCATCATAAAATAGACAAAACATACACAAGACCAGATGTGTCGCCTTGGTTTCATTGACTCTACATTAGTTCAATCAGGGGATAAATGTTCCAGTATAGGGTAACAATCCTAAACAAGAAGTAGGTGGCTGAAGTAACACATCGCAAATGTCAAGATAAACAAAAATAGGTAGATGTGTTACCAAAATAAAACATGAAACAACCTAACAACATTAAAAAAAACATACGACGTTTCTAGTAAAAAGCCTTCATTAGGACAAACAAACGACCACAATAAAACAAATCTTACATGGAGACAAATAGAGTCCATGCAAGATTTGTTTTATTGTGGTAGTTTCTTTGTCCTGATGAAGACTTTTTAGTTCTATGTTTGTTCTTCTTCTTCTTCAGCGTTCATTCTCAAACTCCCATTGTACATCTCTTGCAGCAGGACAATGGCCCTACTAGATTTCCAGCAGAATATAGTCCAGAGAATGGAAATGCGTTGTGTCGCCGTTTTATTTGCGCCAATGGCCCGACACATCCGTTTTTGGCCGGCTATGTTTGTTCAATGTTATCTCCATGTTTCCTGTTAATAGTTTTCTTAGTCTATCTTTGAATTGATATTATCCGGATATTATTTTGTTATATTCTCTTATTGCTATTTCTTTTGGGTTCATTCTCATAAGATGAACGGGCCATTTCAATTGTTGTCTTTCGATATGCATTTCTTCATTTCTTAATTTATCGAGTTTAGGGTACAATACAAGAATCAGTGGACAAATCACGTGACAACATACCAACTTTTTAATTTCATATGCTATTGCACTATCTTGGAAACTTAAAAAGTCGTAAGTTAAAATACCGATCTAGCGATTTGAGTGCTATTAACTGGTCATCCACCTCCCACTCAGTGTGCATGTCGAGTGATCAGGGGCTGTCATCGCGCAACGTGTCAAATATTGGATGCGTCGGTATATGCGACTAAATCGGAATTTCGTTCCGTTTAATTATGTTTGCTATTTGTTCCGTAGAAACCTGCCCACTTATTCTTGTATTGTACCGAGTTTAGTAACCATTGAAGCTTCTCTAGGACACTTAATTTTGGCAATTATTAAAATCCCATCCACCTGTTCAACAACTTGTTCGAAATTTATGGACAACCCCACCTAATTATCATCACCTCACACCCCCCCCCCCCCCCCCCAACAAATTGTACAAACAACTCTGATAAGAACGGAATACTTTTTTTGCGTATTTTATGATTATTCCTTCGAATTCAAAAATTTAGTTGGTGAATAAAAAACAGTTTTATGAAAATTCATTCTAATTCACACAATTTAGTTGTTGCATAAAAGACATATTTTTTACATCAACTTTTGTCCAACACCTCCCCCACTGTCAACAACTGTCTAACATAACAGACCCCCCCCCCTCGCAATATCAGGTGTTATGTCAGGCAAAACTCACAATTCTGTCCCTGTACAATAGAAACATCACAGGTGCAAACTGGCCAACATCCAAGTATAAAACTCAATTTTTGCGGGTAACTGGCATTTCACAGAAAGGTGGCACTTTCATAAGGTGTGTTTTCCATAACTCGTATGTAAATGGATGTGCTTTCCAAATAGTGGTTTCGCTTCATTTACTTAGCATCTGTAAATACTTGTGTATATCGCTAACGGAGGTTGTGAAACTGTTAAAAGAACGTGTGGGGTGTTTTGTTTAGACTTCGTGACACTGTTAGACGAACGTGTGGGGTGTTTTGTTTAGACCTTGGTTGTGATACAGTTTGAAGAATGTGTGGGTTATTTTGTTTAGGCTTCGTGACAATGTTAGAAGAATATGTGGCGTGTTCTTGGATGGGTGGGGGGGGGGTGGAAGTGGTAAATGGTTGGACAAGAACGGAAAACCTTTTTACTTGAGTTGCAATACGATTCGGCACCGCTAGAACGGATCTGGTTCAAGTCCCGTTAGTCGTAAGAATAGACAAGATGGATACAAATAGAATAAAAAATAATTTATTAACAGGAGAAATGGTTCTGTTGTGGGGGAAGAAATGAAAAACACTTAATAGAAAGCGGGTTTCTCTCCTTCTGTTCAAGTAAGCACAACTATTCTTAATCGAATTGGAAGAAGTGGGACGAGGCTGATATCGGTGGCATTTGGGACTTGTGATGTATGTTGTCCATAAAATCGTTGAACACATATGTGCACTAAATACTTACAGCTCATTATTGCGCAGTGTCAACACAATTTATTTGAGTGAGTGCACAACTACTTTGTAGACACCCTGTAGAACAATAAGGATACATTCATCCAATGTTACGTAGCAACAAATCATAAGATTGAATCCACTATCAAGAAACTGATTTTGCATAAAATTAAAAATCAAATTGAGAATAACATGCAAAAACAATGTCATTTGTATGAAATAAACATAATAGATAATCAAATGTCATTTCGAATTAATCAAATGTCATGTCGAATTAATCAAATGTCATGTCGAATTAATCAAATGTCATATCGAGTTCATCAAATGTCATGTCGAATTAATCAAATGTCATATCGAGTTAATCAAATGTCATATCGAATTAATCAAATGTCATATCGAGTTAATCAAATGTCATATCGAGTTAATCAAATGTCATATCGAGTTAATCAAATGTCATATCGAGTTAATCAAATGTCATATCGAGTTAATCAAATGTCGTATCGAGTTAATGAAATGTCATATCGATTTAATCAAATGTCATATCGAGTGGCGTATGCGATCATGTTTCTGCACAACTTTCTTTCTCTGGCATTGCTAAGAAGTTCAGCTTCTGACATTTTACCATTCCACAATGGCAACCCATCGACCAATTTCTCTCTTTGTTTTCCTCTGTTTCTTCACCTTTTTATTTTTCCGGTGGTTACTAAATGTTCAAGTATTACTTTTCTCATCGCATTCTCTAAAAATCTTAACTATTTACTTATAATTTTTGCTATAATTTGTCATTTTACCTCATCCTCTCTAAGGATATCTACATTCGTTTTCTGAGCTGCCTTATACTGATCGCTTGATTGAACCTTAATATTGTACGATCTCCTTAAAATACACGGTCAATTACGCGCTAACTAAAATATCGCCGCTAGAGCACTTACAAAGTAGATCATTCGACGATTAGACGAAAATATAATATATAACACTTCCACATAAAAAAAATAAAAAATAACATACGTTAATGAGGAAATCTATCTCTCTATGCTATGGTGCTCTGTACCTCTCTCTCTCTCTCTCTCTCTCTCTCCTTCTATCTTTCCAATCTTTCTCTCTGGCTCATCTGTTTCAATTTCTTGTATGCCTATTTAACTATCTATTGCTTTTTTATTTCTACATACGTTTTATATATGTACACAAAGTGCATTTTTGTGCGTCTAGGCTGGTACACGCCGTTCTCCCATCTTTGCATCATAAATTTGGATGTTTCAAGTATTTGTTTTTTAACAAATTGCGATAGCTGTTGTCATGTGACGTATTCCTTCCAGAACGTTGTCTTCCCAATGAACTCCCTGAACCTCTCGCTGTCTTGGGCGATGTGGCTTGCATTTTCTAGCGATGTATTCATGTTATCTTTAATGTCTTCAGTTCATCGTCTTCTTGGTCTGCCCCTTCTCCTCTACCCAGGTACTCTTCCCTCCATTATTTGTCTTTCTAAACAGTTATGTCTCTTTATATGACCAAACCGGCGTAGTTTTCTTTTTTTTATTGTGTTTAGTAACCAACACTCTGGAATATTCAGTGTGTTTATAATATCTGAGTTTCTGATTTAATCCTTCCATGATATTCTAAGTATCTTCCACTTATTCGCGATAGCAAACAGTTAAATTCAGAGGTCAACTCTTAGCAGTAAATCTGTTGATGCAACTTTTTGATTTCTTGTTACCGTACATAATTGATGCACTTGATGTTGTGAACTAGTTGTTGTATCACAAAATAAACAGAGGTCTTCGATTAAGAAGACGCTGGAGGAGATACGCTGTTTGTATCGTGTTCCTGTTTAAAGTACATCAGTTTTCTCTTATGTCAGTGATTATAACGTATTGCAACAATTACACCTGTTCTCAAACACCCACTCCCCCGGTCATACATTGCCTACTAGCAAAATTGTACTGCGACTTAGGACACACCAGGAAATAAACTATCAATGGCGAGACGAAGATATGATTATCTTAAGGAGGGGTTTTAATTAAGAAAAAGATACGGAACTTTGTTAATTTTTCGTTAGAAAATTTTACTGTTTGACGGGAAATTTGAAGACAGTTTTGTGGAAAATCGTTAAATTTATTAAATCACTATTTAATTTAAATTTAACCCCTCCCCCAAACCCACTTTAACGAATAGCAACATGGCTGTTAGTACTAGGAATTTAGTCAGGACGTCGCTATCACTCTTTCTTGCACCTCTACCCCCCCCCCAATAGCGATTTTACACAGAAAGAGCATCCTATTTTCCATCGAATAAAAATGAGATATTCGCAAACGAAACCGTCAGCACGAATTAGTTTTATTAATTTTATTTTGTTTTGAGGTAAACCTTCGTCCTCCGCGCCTCAAAGAAAACGTGTCTACGGCCCTGAGACTATTCATTTATATTATATATATATATATCCATCCGACGGATGTGTCGAGCCATCCTTTGGCGCAAATAAAACGGCGATACAACGCATTTTCATTCTCTGGACCACATACTGCTGGAAAAGTAATAGGACCATCGTTCTGTTTCAAGAGAGTTCCAGCGGGAGTTTGATAATTAACGCTGAATAATAATAATTATATATATATCTCGTATATATATATATATATATATATATATATACGAGAATGAAGTATGTATAGTTACGCGTGTCTTTTCGTTGTAAGAGATGGAGCACGTATGGAATAATCCGAGTAGAATCAAGGCAATCATCTACGTCTTTTCAAGTTTTCAAAAAAATTATGAGTGAGTGTTTTTGGGTGTGTGAGTGTATGTGTTGTAAAAGTGTGTAGGATGAACGCAAGCAAATAGAACTTCATCAAACGAAAGCAGAGCGAGGGCAAGAACACTCGAACATTTATTAATTCAGACACATCAAGGAATGCGTTAAACTATCAAACATAGAACAAATCTGACGTGAGTACTCCTTGATAAACGTACATTATTTATAATTCTGAACATATGTTTACATAACAAGAATAAAGATAATTGCGGCTAGACTCTCCCTGCCTCTTCATCTACCCATAATGAAATTAGTACCTTATCTTTATATATTCTTGATTCACTTCGGAAATTCCACTCGTCTCGTGATTCATGGTACAGATAAAAGCATTCTTTGAAGATTTGATGGTTATCTTGTTATGAGAAACACAAAACGAACGAATGGCATTAAGAAAAAAGGAGACAGTTAAGAATGAAAACAAGGCTGTGTCAATATAGGCAAAATAACACAATACAAAGAGATGTGAGTTATTCTTGTTGATGGTTGAGAATCGTGTTACTATTCAGAAGTTAAACGTGGCTGATCAAAGAGGTTGGTAATTTATGTCTGTCAAAGACGAAAGTAGTCAAGCAAGATTGGGGTGGTGGCACAATCCTGATTCGCCTAAATCCAAACTAAAAACAGGAAAGTTACTCATAACATTTATTAATGCCGTAGGGGTGTGAGATGTTAGCGATCTCACATTTCAGTGGCTCTGCAAATGAGGGCGGTAGCCATCTCCTCTCCCACGCAGTCTTTACTTCCCGGATGAACTCGGTACCCATTTAAGGCTGGGTCGACCTAGGAATCGTTGCGATCTGAAAAACATTTCCGCCTCTACTGGGGAATGAACACATGACCACTCATATGCGAAGCCAGTGCATACTAAAGTGCTTTAAATTAGTTAAGGTTATATAATGGGAAAGGGGAGGCGGAGCTTGTGCAGGGCGCCATAATTCATAGCTTCAGAGCTGTCTAGTACAGCTCCTTGTACACTACTGTTCTTGATTCTTGATTAGAAACTAACATCGCAGCCCACGGGACATTCCCATTAAATGTTCCGCTCACCGTTCCAACAGCAATTCGAGTGTGTGTAGACTCAAAGTCCCAGTCAGGTGTTAATTACGTGATCTTCGATTCTCTCCAAAAAGAGTTACATTTTGTTACCTCATCTCTAATTTTATAAAGAGTATATTATCTTTATCGACTACAGTGTCCTCGTGAGTATAGTGTCCTTATCGACTGCAGTGTCCTCGTGAGTATAGTGTCCTTATATAGTACAGTGTCCTCGTGTGGTCAATTACCCTCATGAAATCTCTATGGGAACAGCTTTGATTTTTTGGATTCATGTGGGGTTCACATAGATGCATTTATAGCTGGTCACAAACACTCGATAGACACGTCTTTATCCTTCATTCCGTGGTCAATTATTTGTTGTGACCGTCGTGCATCCTTTGCCTTCACGATTCTCCCCAGTATCGAGTTTCTAGATAACCCGTGGAGCACAGAGGCCTTATGGAGTACAGTGTTCTTATAGAGTACTGTGTTCTTATGGACTACATTGTCCTTAAGAACTACATTATCTTTATGGACTACATTATCCTTATGTATTCCAGTGCCCTTATGGAGTACAGTGATCTTATGGACTACATTGTCCTTATACAATACTGTGTTCTTACAGGGTTCAGTGTCCTTGACACTGAACAAGACAATGAAGCAATAACAAAATACATTAAGAAAAGACAGGGGATGAATGCTGAAAACATTTGTTTCACCTGAAGTTGAAAGCCTGTGTTTCACCTGAAGTTGAGTGTTGAAGACCTGCATTTCAGCTGAAGTTGAAAGCCTGTGTTTCACCTGAAGTTGAGTGTTGAAGACCTGCATTTCAGCTGAAGTTGAAAGCCTGTGTTTCACCTGAAGTTGAGTGTTGATGCCCGTGTCACACCTAAAGTTGAATACCTGTGTAACACCGTCAGATAAAAAACGAAGAAGATAATTATTTTACGATTTTTTTTAAATGACAGTGCGTATTGGGGGAGGAGGTAGGGTGTGTGATTCCAGAGCAACAACTTACGTCGATGACTCTACATTTCTTGTTGTCTGGGACTTCGACATTTGCAGGGCCTAAATGAATCAAACAAGTAGGTCTTCAAGCAGAGGGTATACTGTCTAGTTTATTTATCCTAAAGGTGTTCTAGAATATACGTTACTTCTGGATGCAATAGATAAAGATAAATTAGTAACATAAACACGTTTTTCCCCACATTCTGTTCGTAACGTAAAAACGTTTTTCCCACATTCTGTTCGTAACGTAAAAACATTTTTCCCACATTCTGTTCGTAACGTAAAAACATTTTTCCCACATTCTGTTTCGTTGTTTTATTGTTAACAATATTCACAAGTATATTGGTTACAGATGTCGTCGCGACTAAATTACCAGAACCCCGACCTCTATTGTTTTTATGGCTAACGCTCTGATGTCCATACCCATAAGCGTAAAGGCCGTATAGGTAACATATTCGGTGCGTCACCACACAGAGAATTCTCCATTCATTTCTATCTTCACACAGTGGGAACGAACTCCAAACCTTCATCTCGTATGCTAGAATGAAACAAATCGCCAAATTAAGACCTAACATGTAAGCAAAATTAAGTCAAAATTAAGCAGAAACAGCCTTTCTAAGTTGAGTTTTTTGTTAAATTATTGTTGTGTTTTCGTTTGTCACTATTTATATTCTTCGTATAGCACGCGCATTTCTTGCCAACGCCGAGCAACGAAATGCACGGGAATAATCGAAAACATGACCCAAGGGGTTTGATTGTATTCTGTTGGTAAGTCTTGTATTGCCGAATTTTACGGCTAGAAGCTGGCACCGAAGTTCAGGGCAAGAGTTTTAGGGCTAGAACCTGGCGCCGAAGTTCGGGGCAATAGTTTTAGGGCTAGAAGCTGGCGCTGAAATTCGGGACAAAAGTTTTTGGGCTAGAACCTGGCGCTGAAGTTCTGGGCAAGAGTTTTACAAGAGTGTTAGGACTAGAAGCTGGTGCCGAAGTTCGGGGCAAGAGTTTTAGTGCTAAAAGCTGGCGCTGAAGATCGGGACAAGTGTTTTAGGGCTAGAAGCTGGCGCCATCGTTCGAGGCAAGAGTTTTAGAGCAAGAAGCTGGCGCCGAAGTTCGGGACAAGAATTTTAGGGCTAGAAGCTGGCGCTGAAGTTCGGGACAAGAGTTTTAGGACTAGAAGCTGGCGCCGAAGTTCGGGGCAAGAGTTTTACATACATAAGTTCATAAATCATGTTACCGTTTCGAATAATTCGTAGACATGTTGCACCTGGTCTCAGGTATGAAGTGTACGCATAGAAACCAACCTAACTTAATGTGGTAAGTGTTTACACCTGTAGCCAGATCAAAGGTGTGTTGATAACTTAGTGAGACAGGGGTAATTGATATCAGGTTTCGTTGTTTAAATGATACTCATATCAGTAAGTGATATCAGGTTTTGTTTTTTCAATGATACTTATATCAGTTAGAGAGGAACTTGGTCTAGGTAACTCGTGTGTGAGGAGAGGGTAATCTAGGCTATGAGTGTTCTAGAACACGAAATTGAAGCTAGAAAATGTGTGGGTGTACTTCTTGTGGTAGTAGTGTCTGAATAAAGAAAGTGATGGGAATGAGGTATAGTATCGATAAGTCCAGGGAGTATGAGATAAACTGTGCAGTCGAGATCAGGGGGAAACTGCAATAGCGATGTCCAAATTAAAATAACAGGAAAAAAAACTGTTGCACACGGGAACTATGGTATGTTTGTTACGTGCATGTGTGGTCCTAGTGGCGACCTATGGCTACGAATGTAAGAGAATAGAAGCTTTCGAAACGAAGTGATATAGAAGAGTCCTTAGAATACCATGGACAGAAAGAAAGACCAAGCAAGACGTGCTAAGAAAAATGGACGTTCAAGAAGGCTGGCTTTTAAACACCATATTAAGAAGGAAATTAATGTGTTTTTTGTTGTTGACATGTGTAGAGATGCAAATGACGGAAAAAGTGTTACTGGATGGGGCGATAGAAGGCAGTAGAGGTAGAGGTTGACCAAGACGTCGCTGGACAAGGGATGTTCAGGAATGCATGCACGCTAGAGGAAGAGGAACAACTTGCCAGAGACCACGTGGATTTCAGAAGATTCATAAGACTGACTACGTTCTATAAAAAAAATACGTCACATGACATCATCATCATCAAGTGACATATTCTTTCCAGAACGTAGTCTTTCATGACATCATGACGTCAACTAATGTTAATACCCTTATTACAAATCTTCGTTTTATTTCTGCAGCGGAAAATACAGAGCTATTATTGTTGTGTCCAACATGTTTTTCATTTTTATGACTTCTACTAATTCTGATTTTAATTATTGTCGAGTTTCGACTTTTGTCTTTTTGTGTCTTTTTGTGTTATATTTTTATTTAAAACAAATAATTATGTGCCTCATTGAGTCTCTCTGTTTATTTTTCTTCTCATAAACATTATCACAATGTATTTTAGGCTTCCTTCTGCATAGTTGATCAACTTCTTTAATCCCTACCAACGAACAGTTACAGCTGTAAACACATCGATCACCTCTCTACCAGCAGAACTTCTGCTGGATAATCTAATCCCAGCCTGCTAGTGTGTAATCAGTGGTTTCCAAAAAAAATGTCAACCAAAAAAAAAAGAATCAACAACTAAATACAAGCTAGTTCTTAATTATGTAACATTTTTTATTAATGTTAAAAATGTAGAAATGATATAATTCTTGCAAAATATTTGAATGCATTGAAGGAAAACAATTGATTCTCCGCGTGAAAAAAAACAATAACTGTTAAAAGTGTGATTCTTCTTTTATAACAACAATAACTGTTAAAAGTGTGATTCTTCTTTTATAACAACAATAACTGTTAAAAGTGTGATTCTTCTTTTATAACAACAATAACTGGACCTTGATAATTTGAATGCGATGGCTGTGGTAACACACGGCAAATGTAAAATTGAACGGAAATAGGTAAAGTATTACCAATATTTGTAAATAAAACATACTATCATCGAGGAACAGTGACGGACGACTGTGCCTCGTTCCTATTATGTTTTATTTTCAAATGTTGGTATTAATTTTACTTATTTCTGTTTATGTTTACAATTTTCATAATTTAACATTTTCGTCATATATATTAAAATAGATTTATATTGAATTTATCTGATCGTGTCACTTGAATGTACCCTGTTTTCATCAAGTTAACCATGTCCAGGGACAAAGTCGAATAGTTGTGTCACTTCACTGTCCCCTGTTCTCATCAAGTTAACCATGTCACTTCACTGTCCCCTATTTCCATCAAGTTAATCATATCACTTCACTGTCCCCTGATCCCATTAATTCAAACATGTCCAGGGACGAAGTCGAATAATTGTGTCACTTCACTGTCCCCTGTTTTCATCAAGTTAGTCAGCCCAGGGCCTAACGTTGTATTTTATATAATCATATCACTCTTGACCCTTGTCCACATCAGGGAAGTCAGTCCACAGACTGGCCATGCAGTCATATAATCGTAACACCTCCCTATCAATTGTACTCATCCGCTCAGTAGGTCCAGAGACTGGTGTTGAAGTTGTGGAAACGTAGCACTTCTATCTCCCTTACCCCCCCCCCCCCCAAATTAATCAGTCCAGAGACTGGTGATGGCATCGTCTAATCCTTGATTCTTTAGCAATGCCTATCTGATAACGCCTTCCTTTGGTCGTAATGTACCGGCATGCCCCATCTAGTTCCAGCGCCGTTTTCTGACTTCGATCTCTCCTGGTGTCTGTTTGGTTCTTTGCACGTGTTAATACATTCATTCGTATTTATATATGTTTGAATTCTTCTTTTGTGCTTGCTAATGTGTAACTAATATCCTATGTTTATACATGTTACTAAGCAACGTATCCATTGTTTTGTTTTGGAATATCTTTTCGTTCGTTCGGAATCTCCTTTTCACATTTCTTTGTAGATAATTTGCGAAGTCTTCAGAAAGGGAGATCAATTGGTAAGATTTACATTTTTGGGGTGCATGCAAGGTTTACGTGAAACCAACTAAGAAAGGAAGTCGAGAAATTATGCAAACAACTTCAAAGAAATATCCTTGTTGATCCATCCCGAACGCACCAAGCACGAGCTGTTGTTCCAAGCGTCTGATGCGATGATGAATGAAGCGATGGCTTTTGTGCACGCGCCCTAGACTTGGCTTGGTATGAATGCCAGGCGTTTCTGGCCCAGAAAGTCATTTCCACAAATATGACATAAACATTCAGGTCTCCTCCGCACACATTCGATTTTTTGTTTGTTTGGTTGGGAATGCATTTTTTAGTCAAGTTGTGATTCAATCTTGGTATCTCTTTTCGGGAAAGTTATTTTTAATTTAGAAGTTCCTTTTACAAATGTTATTTTATCTTTAGATGTAGTTGTTTTTTTCATGAAAACGGCTTCATGCACAATTGTTCTTGACGAAAAGAAACGGATCCCTTTTAAAATAAAATAACACTTTATACTGTGGTTATGTTGTTTTAATATTTAAAATAATATTTGTAAATGTTGCTTGTTGGTTGATTCCTGACCAATCACAAATAAGGGGGAAAATGAAATAGCTGACCAGAAATTAAAAACTGGAATTACTGTCAACAACAGTTAGAAGATTCGGTATAATTTCCAGAAATTCTTCGTCTTCTTCTGCGTTCGTTCTCAAACTCCTGCAGATTAGCAGGATGTAGTCCGGATAACGAAATACGTTGTGTCATGGTTTACAGCATTGCTGCGATATCTGCGCCTTTTGTCCTGACACATCCGACTTCGGCACGGCTTTGGGTCACTGACCCTATATGGGATGGGACAGCCAACTCCATCCCATAACCTCCTTAGTCGCCTTTTATGACATGCGTGGAAGGTAAACAGTATTGCTATTCTTTGCTCCCCTTGTAGGCCCCGGCAACACACAGGCGATTTCCAGAAATGAATTCAATCATCAAAAGCTCTATCTTCTTCGTCGTTCAGCAACTCTGGTCATGTTATATTGTCAGACCAGTTATCGTAGCGAAGTCCACTGTCTTCTCCAGGGTCAGGGCGGCTGCCCCATAGATTTTTTGCCTCAAGTCTGTATCCTCTGTCAAGGTCTTCTGTCTCTGCCCTTTGTATGTATGGCAATCCTGAAGTATGTGTTCATGAGTCTGGGTTCCGGATCCACATGAACATTCATCTGTGTATAAGATCCTCAAACAAAGGTTTCGTAATCATAGGATGGACCTCAACTTAGCATGGGCCGCTGGATCATCAACCAACCAACCTCAACGTACCAATGAAGTTAAACAGAGGATACTATCAATAAGCTTGGAAGAAAGGAGCACACAATCATTTTTAGATTAAGAACTGGCCACGGCAGAATCAAATAACAAACGTACGGAAAGTTTGGACTTTGTGACTCCAGTATGTTCCGCTGTGCACAAAAACCAGTAAACAGAAATCATATTTTACAGAACGGCCAACTACGTAAAATCACGAGAGAGAAAACTATCGCCATCTGAAACAGCTTTGAACAGTAGTTCGACAGCCTCGTCTTGAAGTGCTGCCGACCATAGGAACAGTTCATTCATTGATCAAACCAATATCAGCGTCTCCCTTCGGATAGTAAAAAAAGTTTCGGTTGTTTTTGTTAGTCACCTTTGGACGCGATTTTTTTAAAACATCTGACACAGTGGCAGACCGGTCGTACAGTGGAAAACCCAGAGTCACAGCTCCTGCCGGATACCGCTTCATACGGCTGCGTCACCTCAGGAATCCATTTGCATCTGCATCCTCCACCTTACAGCCAATTCCAGCAGCTAGTCAAATGTCGGATCAAATGGTTATAAAAAACCAACTGCACGACGCTAGTCTTTGGGCTAGAATAACCTACAGAGGACCCGTTCTTACAGACCGGTATCTTCAAAACCGACTGCAATAGGCGAACCAGCATCGTGAATGGATCGTTAGGAATGACTGGAGACGGATTTGATTAAGTGATGAATTATATTTTATGCTCCAGCGACATGATATGATATGGTTACTCTGTGGTAAGGGTTTACCGTAAAGTCCGTGAGAGCTACGCCCAGAACAGCGGTGGTGCGGATCCTCCACATGGTGATCAGTAACGTGCAAAAAGATACCTGGTACAAATTGAAGAACGCGATTGAATACAGACCGATACGTCCCTGAAATTGTTCATCTTCACGTTCTTGCAATTTTGGCTGCACGAAGGTCGATTTTTCAGAAGGATAACGCTCGACCTCATGTGGCACAAGTCACCACCCAGTTCCTCACTGACAACAACGTCCAGAACATTCTATGGTCGCCTTGTCATCAGACATTAACCCCATAGAGCACTTATTGGATTAACTCAACAGATGACTACGACAGCGAGACGTGGCTCCAGCCAAACTCTGACAGTTGTCTCTTGCATTGCGGAAGAGTGGGCAGCCATCTCACAACAGATCCAGCGGCCAGTGGTATATCAGATCCTTAGCAATGAGATGTCGTTCTAAGGTAGAGGCCAAAGGAACCATACACCTTAATGAAACGGAGACCTTAGTCGCAAAGAATAAAAGTCCAAACCAAACTTAATGAACGTCATTTCATTGTTAAAGTCTGAAAGGTTCGTCTTTTCATCAATCTGCCAAGGTTGAAACATTAATTCCGTAAAATTCCATTAGCGCTGCAATAATGTTGCGTTTCTTTTTTTTTCTTTTTGAACAGTATAGTTCGATCAAAAGTTAACATAAAATTTCATCATAGCCTTCTCCGCATCAGAGGTTGGTTACAAAACACTTCCAACATCTTCTATAGACACTGGTGGTGCACTATGTTAGACTGAAACCTTCACATCTCATGGTGTTTCCCTTCCACTTCTATCTCTGCCTAACACTTGATCACCGCCCCTCATATATACCTTCAAGTAATGTCTTCAACATTGTGTTGTGTAATATGTTCAACCTATTTTATTTATTTGAATTTCATTCATTTCAATTCCGCCGTAGATGGATATGGTGAGTTGCCCGTATGTTGCCGGACCCCGAGAGGGGAACAAAGAATAGCAACACTCTTTACCTTCCATGCATGTCGTGAGAGGCATCTAAGAAGGTACTGGGAAGGAATTGACTGTTCCATCCCATATAGGGTCAGTGACCCAAAACCAAGCTGAAGTCTTATGTGTCAGGCCAAAAGGTGCAGACAACGCAGCAGTGCTGCAAACCATAACACAAAGCATTCCGTTTTCCGGACTACATCCTGATAATAGGCAGCAATTTGAAAATGAACGCAGAAGGAGAAGAAGACGGATGTGTCGAGCCACTGACGGAAAGAAAAAAAAGCGACACTACGCATTTCCATTCTCGGGACTTCATTATCTATAAATCTAGTAGGACTACTGTCCTGCTACAAGAGATATCCAGTGGGAGTTTGAGAAAATTGTCCTGCTACAAGAGAGATCCAGTGGGAGTTTGAGAAAATTGTCCTGCTACAAGAGAGATCCAGTGGGAGTGTGACAACATTGTCCTGCTACAAGAGAGATCCAGTGGGAGTTTGAGAAAATTGTCCTGCTACAAGAGAGATCCAGTGGGAGTTTGAGAAAATTGTCCTGCTACAAGAGAGATCCAGTGGGAGTAGGACAACATTGTCCTGCTACAAGAGAGATCCAGTGGGAGTTTGAGAACATTGTCCTGCTACAAGAGACATCCAGTGGGAGTAGGACAACATTGTCCTGCTACAAGAGAGATCCAGTGGGAGTTTGAGAACATTGTCCTGCTACAAGAGAGATCCAGTGGGAGTTTGATAAAATTGAAAATGTCCTGCTACAAGAGAGATCCAGTTGGAGTTTGAGAATGAACGCTGAAGAAGAAGAATTCCTTTTATTAGTTGTTTTTTTTTACCAGAATATCTTTGTTTTCATCTTCTTCCGTGAATTTCTTCCTATTCTTGTATAGATTCTCATCTTCTTCCATGAATTTCTTCCTATTCTTGTATAGATTCTCATCTTCTTCCATGAATTTCTTCCTATTCTTGTATAGATTCTCATCTTCTTCCATGAATTTCTTCCTATTCTTGTATAGATTCTCATCTTCTTCCATGAATTTCTTCCTATTCTTGTATAGATTCTCATCTTCTTCTTCTTCATTCAAAAGCTAACCACGGTCACGAGTGCTTGACTTTTTTGTCGATGTCTGCATCACTATCGACGTCGCCGCAGCTGTTCTCTTAATTTTCAATATAATTTTCTGAACGTCTTCACCAGGAGACAATTGAAAACACGCGGTTAAAACTTGTTTACTAACTGGAAGTAGCCTCAGAAATTATTTACTAACTGGAAGCACACCACAAAAACTCACAAGAGATGTTACTACAAAAAGACCTTTATAGATATCACAACATTGAACTATACAAGTAATGGACAGCACTGATTAGGCCGCACACAATCGTCGTGTGCAATGTTGTGATTTCGATACAGGCTTTATAATCGTAACGTCGACTTTACTTCTTCTGTGTGCTTCTTTACTTCTACTTCCTTATCGTTCTTCAGCGAGGTATCATGTTACAGCCCCAACTGCTACAGTGAACTGTGTGATTCGCTTCAGGTCTCCCATATGGACCCACAGGTTTAGAAGCAATGCTGTCTATTTTGAACTAGTCCGGATAGTGAAGTTTGTTCTGTCATGGTTTGTAGCTTAGCTTCGATGCTGCGATGTCTGCGCTTTTCTACCAGACAGCATGCGATTGGATGAGAGTCACCACCTGCTGCTCTCGTAAGGACATATACGAGTGCTATGCGAGTTAAACAGTGCTCGCGAGAGCTAACGATTATATAATTATATATGGGCGATGCTAGCCGTCTGAAAAGTTTGAGAACCCCTGTTATATGGGACAGGATAGCCAACCCCTATCCTCAGAACCTTCTCAGCCTCCCCTTATGACAAGCATGGTAGGCAACAATGTTGTTATTCCCTTTATTGACCCGCCCATCACATCGACGAATTACGTCTTAAAAACAAACTCTAACATCACAAATGAAATATCATAAACCACAAGGAAACAATTCATATTAAATTGTAAATTTATTTTAACCTCAGACAAGTCAAGGTCTGTACATTTTCGTAATGTTAACTACACAAGCTTCTTTATTCTTGTAATCTACAACCCTTTCTATCCTCGTTGTGTTTACGAATACACTCACAAAGCTAACATTATTTCTCATTGCTATATCCGAACGTACTAAAAATTCTAACATTTTCAGAGACAGAATTCTACAATACCCCCTTCTATATTTTATTATTAGCCTTGCACGTCAGCATATCCTTTGATCATATTTAGGTTTTCAGTTTCACACGGCTAAATTGCATCTGTCGAGTTTGGCCGCCGGATAATTCTATCTTCTTCCCCCTTTTTTCTGTTATTATCTCCAAATTTATCACACTCCACAAAGCTGTTATCAACTTGTGCAACTCCTCATCCCTACCTCTCAACAACTATTCATCTACTATTTTTTTTCCTGCAATCTCCATCTTGGAAATCTCTAAAAACACTCAGGCAGACGGCAAGTCCTGTCTCCATTAATCTCAGCCGGTCTGTCAGGAGCTTCTCAATTTCCAGCAATCTTCGCCATGTTTGTAGCCGTGATCTTTCACGGCAGCGACGCCTTAAAAAAAATTAGTCCTCCAGCAATGGATCTAATTTTTTGTTCTTGTTAATTTAGCCCTGTCATCTTTCTCTAACCTCATCAACAATATGTACAATCATATTTATACACACGGGTTCTTGTTATTCTCTTGTTTTTTGTGTAATGTAAATACATGTGCTCTAGATTTTCATTTTTTGCAAATATCAATGATGCATCTACAAATAATAAATTAAAAAAAAAAATTCATGCACACGACGTGGCGATAAGTATGGCAATGCACCATTTATTTCCGCAGCCAGAAAAGACTCCTTCCATTCCGTTATCAGGAAAACAAGCAGTGATGAAAGAAGAAGAAATCTACATATATATCACCAAACACGGATGTGCCATATCACTTGCGCACATTTCTAACAGATGCTCTCTCTGTCATAGCAGTTCTGAATCTAGACAGGAACACCGAACTGAATGAATGGAGAGTAGTTCTAGTTCAGACGCCCAATAATTTCCAGAGAGTAGTGTCAGTTGAATTGTTATATTTAAAAAAAACCAATATTATTCAAACAGTTGAATTGTTATATTTAAAAAAAAACCAATATTATTCAAACAGTTGAATTGTTATATTTAAAAAAACCAATATTATTCAAACAGTTGAATTGTTATATTTAAAAAAAAACCAATATTATTCAAACAGTTGAATTGTTATATTTAAAAAAAGCAATATTATTCAAACAGTTGAATTGTTATATTTAAAAAAGCAATATTATTCAAACAGTTGAATTGTTATATTTTAAAAAACCAATATTATTCAAACAGTTGAATTGTTATATCAAAAAACAATATTATTCAAACAGTTGAATAGTTATAACAAAAAACAATATTATTCAAACAATTGAATTGTTATACCGAAGAATAATATTGTTGACGTCAATTTATATCTCATCACCCCTTTCCATTTCTCAACACCTGTCACACTGTTCATTCTCATACCTCTAATTGTTCAGGTAATTTATTGAC
Organism: Meghimatium bilineatum; assembly: GCA_034231615.1. Classification (NCBI taxonomy): domain Eukaryota; kingdom Metazoa; phylum Mollusca; class Gastropoda; order Stylommatophora; family Philomycidae; genus Meghimatium; species Meghimatium bilineatum. Next base: position 49,624,668 of record CM067312.1, on the reverse strand, counting down.
ATCCACCTGCAATCATCAGCAGATTATTTACCTTTCTTCATTGTTTAAATGATGCCTTCTTTAGTGGTTCTAGTCAAATGTGACAGAATTGATGCCTTTGAGATGTGAATGTATAGATGAATAGGAAGAATATCATGGAAAGAGAAGAAAATAAGCAAAGAACTTCTAACAAAACTTGAAGATGAATAAAAAATTATTAAAGGAAATAATTATCAAGTAAATAAAATATTTTCGACATTAAAAGACATGACACTCTTGTTGAAGATCTTACTTGAGGGTAAAGTCGAAGGGTGGAGTGCAAGAAGTAGACAGAGATACAAGTTGAAGAGTAACATGATGGACAGGTTACAGTCTATCCTAGTGCATCACCAAAACAAGAGAGGAGGGTATGTTGGAGGTCTATTGCAGTCAAACTCCGTTTCGGAGACGGCACGTGATGATGATGATAGTACCAAAGGTCCGTTAAAGTTAACCTTCTTTGCGGAGACGACACTCGATAACGGTGAGTCACGCTCGCAATTACAACTACAACCATTATCACTGCAACCATTACTACTGCAAGACCGATAATGAGTCTATCGTTGCATTCAGAAATGCGGACAGAAGACCTGAAGGATGTCTTCAACGTGACTGGCTGAATAGACACCGAGTATTGTTAAAATTTTCTTTTATTGATTCCATTGTCATGTTCATCAAGTCTACGCCGCAGGGAACATGGAACTATGCCGTGTTGATTAAATTGCGTGAATGGTCTTTGACGTTGTGGTATGAAATAACACCTCGGATCATCTTTCACTTCGCGGATATTGCTGCGCCTATATTGATTATATAACACTGTGAGATCACATTAATTGGCTTGTTGACAGAAAGTATGAAGATATAGGGACACAACAATAAGGGGGACTCATCCAGTATATAGTCTAGGCCGTTGCCAGTAAAGACATATGCGCAGAAAGTAAACGTGACCGGAAAGGCTGAATTTTGATTATTTCCGTGCCCTTCAATGGTCGGCCTTGGCTTTTCTGGCATGCTACTCCATGTATATACATAGTGACCAACGCAAATCACGACAATAGTCAAAAACAACACGAATGAAGTCACTTTTATGTTCTGTTAACAGGTCTATAAATGTAGCCCGGTCATGATATAGTTGAGCCATCTGAATAAAATCTAAACCAGTGATTCCCAAACTTTTCCAGATGATGACCCCATTTGACTACAATCTGAAACAACGGCCTTACACCCCTCCCAAAACTAAATTTAAAACAATTACACCTACAATTAGCCCTACTCCCACTTTTGTTCAACCACGTCATAAATCTCAGAAACTGCTCATCAGATTTGGCAAACGACGTAGAGTTGTCAGCAAAGTCTTCGTTCTTGACTTCAGAATGAGATTTTCATGAGAACATAATCAAATGGCTGTACAAGTTATTTGTGAGAGCAGCAATAGTGATTATTTGTTTTAATTTGATTAAAAATCCACTATTTTCAAACTTGTGTATCTATATTTTAAATATGTTTTTACTCAACATATAAAGTTGATGAACTTCTTCTTCAGCGTTAATTCTCAAACTCCCGCTGGATCTCCCTTGTAGCAGGACCATGATCCTACTAGATTTCCAGCAGGATGTAGTCCAGAGAATGAAAATGCATTGTGTCGCCGTTTTATTTGTGCCAATGGTCCGACACACCCGTCTGTGGCTGAGTTGATGAACTAAATTCTCAAATCGATTCACGCCACACGTTGAGATCACCACACACACACACCGAATATGTGATGATGGCAACTCGGGAATTGAGATTAAGTTGAGACTCGAGATGGCGATGGATGACCTGGCAAGGTTGAATATGGTTTGCAACAGTAAAATCAGTATTACAGTAAAGATTAAGCAATTCATATCGCTAGTGATAAATATAATTTACTTTTATATGGATTAGAAAACTGGACACGCAATACAGACACAAAAAGAAGAATTCAAGCTCTTGGAAAAAAGTTTTACAGGCGTTTGTTATAAATTAGTTTTAGAGAAAACCAAACAAATATATCTGTGCGGTAGCAAAGAAACAAACTAGCTAGGTATCAAAATTATTTTAGAAGGAACAGTCAAGAGTTGAAAGTGAGACGATGGCAGAAAAAATCCTGGATTGATAACATCAAGGAATGGTCTAGGCATGATTTTTCTACACTCCTCCAATTGGCTGAGGATAGAGGTGTTTGGAGAGCGTTTTGTGCTGACGTCTCCAGTGTGGCACCCCTTCAGTCGTGACGGGTTCTGGGTCTTATTAATATTACACCACTAAGGACGTGCTGAGAACCACTGGTCTAGACATTTCCTGGTGTACCCATTCGATTGGTAAAACGAAAATCAGACTTGTAGTATTGTATGTAAGTCCAAAAATGTGGTCTCGAGTTGTAAACATTGTTTGAGATGCCAAGCCAGTTTTGTTTTCATTTCGTGTCATGAATATTTGAGAAACTCTGGCTTACTGTTGTTCTGTAGACATCTGGATGGGAAGACACAGTTTTCCTTGACACCCAGTGTTGATTGAGGTCGCCGCCAATATGTTGGTTCTAATTAAAGTTGTATCTCAACAAAACAACCACTCAACAGAAGTAGTTCCCCAAATTCTTGGCCTCTCGCAAATCAAGGGAAATGAGAAAGCAAATCATATGTCCAAAACCGAAAGTAACCGCAAGCAACAACAGAAATATGACTCAGTATCATTTCCCATAATGAAATCCATCAAGGCCTCCATAAACATGGAATGGGACTCAACTGAACCATGCAACCAGAAATGACGATGCTATCTACAACCTTAGAAGAAAGGAACAAACAATTATTTATAGATTGAGAACAGGCTACATCAGACTCAAACACCTCATCGACAAACAACTCATCGACAAACAACTCATCGACAAACAACTCATCGACAAACAACTCATCGACAAACAACTCATCGACAAACAACTCATCGATATGGAAAAGGAGTTTGGTGTTGGTGGCACAGAATTGTACCCACGTGGAAAGTCTTCAGAAAATACAGAACATATTTTACAGAGGCACGTATTGCACGACTTCACTGGAAGAAAACTATGGCAATCTGAAACAGCCCTGACGGAAAAGCTCTGTCGCCCTAACTAGGTCTAGTAACAACAGTCCAGTTCACTGATACAATCCATATCAGCGCCAGCGCCTGACTTCAGCTTCACAGCGGAGAAGAAGAAGAATTCAAGTAGTGGTTACTAATAAATTGAATTCAACACTTTATATCGGTATAGTCAAAACTAACACACATATAAGCCCCCTAGCCATGCTGATAAACCAATAAATCCTCCATTTTTGTGCTGAATTCTCCGCACACAGAAATGTGAGTCTCACTAACCTATCTCTTCAAGTGCACCGGCATGCAACAGTAAATCACTAGCAGATGGTCAACCAATCAAGTGCCATGCCGACTGGCGTAGGTGATCATGTTTCTCTACGACTCTCTGTTTCTTGTGTTGTAAATAAGCTCGGTTGGTGAGCTTCTACCATGCCACAATACAAGTCCATCTAGCAACTTTTCTCTTTGACGTCCCCTATCTCGTCTCCCCTTGATCTTTACAGTGGTTATTAAGTGTTCAAGCTGTGTTCTTCTCAGCACATGCCCTAGACACCTTTACTGGCTGCCCCTAATGTTTGAAATGATTGATATTTTTACGCCAGCATCAATGAGAACCTCTGCATTAGTTTTCTTACCTGTCCATGGTATTTTTATCATTCTTCTTAGAAATCATATTTGTGTAGCCTCTAATTCGTTTTGAATTTTTTGTTTGCAGTCCATGCTTCACATCCATAAAAAAAGAATTGGTTCGAGCAGACTGTAGCAAAACCTAAACGATTGAAATAAACCCCTAAGAGATGGTAGTAAATCCCTAAAAGATGAACGTAAACCCCTTAACGATGAAAGTAAACCCCTAAACGACGGAAGTAAACTTCTAAACGATGGAAAGACCCCTAAAGAGTTGATATGAACGAAGTGTGTAATCTGTTGATTCTAGGCTGAGTTCACATTTGTACATTGCGTCGGTGCGCTGACGCACACTTCAACAGACGGTACCGTTCACAAAATATGTCAACAACGTACATAAGGTACTACAGAGACCTTTTTTAGGTTGCCAATAAATCTAAATGGAAATATTTACCGCTCAAACATCTTCAGATTCGCTCATAAGTGAAGAAAATTAGAGGGAACATTAGGCACACATTTTCAACCTAAGGCCGGAATCTATGTTGGTTTTATCGGTCCGCTGTGGCCAGTTCATAACCTGAAGATACATAATAGTGTATTCATTGAGTGATATTCTTCTTCTTTTTTCGTTCGCTAATAATATCTATATCTGCAGTGTTGTTTCTTGTATAAATTGGACAGTGTTTTCCATTTCTTGTTTTGTACTATAAAGTTTAACATTCATTGGTGAATCAGCAGGCCAGTATGTGCACCTTAATGTGTCATAGTTTGCACATTCTTGAAGGATATGTTCTGAAGTCTGGTTGGCTTGTCCACAATTACACTTTGCTGTTGTGCCAATTAAAAATTTTGTAAACATATGGCTGTTTAGTCTATTGTGTCCAGTTCTCAGTCGAAGTATGATGACCTGTTCTTGTCTGTTAAGTAGGTGGTAGTCGTCCCTGAGGGTAAGTTTGGATTTCGTTGTGCTTTTACCATGGATTTCGTTTGGTGATAACTTATTCGTACATCCGGTTGCTGCATTTTAGAAACTTCCTTGGCCAGTTAATCAGCTCTCTCATTTTCTTCTAGTCCACAGTGTGATGGAATCCATTGCAGTATAACTCTACACCTATTTTGCACTATGAACAATACCTCTTTTAACTCTGGAAGTTTATTGGATTGTAGTGCCTCTAGTACTGATTTTGCATCTGTAAGTATTACAATAGGGTGTAAGGTTCAAATGTTAGCTTGTAATCTGAAAATTCACACAATACAATTGGTCTTTGAAAAAAACTTATCTTGTTGATGTCAACATTTGTCATACAGCCTTCCTCCCTCCCTTCCCAATTGTCAACACCTGTCAAACTATTTTCAGCCCCTTCCCCTAATTGTTTAAGTAATTTATCGTCAGCCCCCAATGTTAACATGATTTCTTCCTGTGTTTTCTCTGCCTTCCACAGCACTATTCGAGATTGCAATAATTGTTTCTGTTACAGAAACTTGGATTGTGACATGTTTACTCTTGTGTGAGTAGGAATATATTATTAGATACAGGGAATTATTTTATGCACGTGCGAATACTTCTTGGTCTTGTCCATGACCGTCTGAATTTGGAGACCTCTGAAGAGAATTAATTAGACCTGCCTTGTTTACTTCTTTTTATTATTGTCGTGAATTCCTTTGGTCATTATTTATATACTCAAGTCACATGACAAAAATAGCCGAGGAGACTCAAAGTGTGTAAATACTGAGCAATGGAGTCCACGACAATAATCACAAACGTAGCGAATGAAGTCTTAATTAATTCGTTGCTAGGTCTTCCATACTGCAGGTGGTCATGCCTCATCTGTCAAGGAAACTCCACGTGTCTAATGCGAGTCAAACATATATAGAAGCATAACTTATATAGAAGCATAACTTATATAGAAGCATAACTTATATAGAAGCATAACTTATATAGAAGCAAGTGGACTCATTGGCGTCCATCATTCCAACATGCAGGTTATCAAGAACCACTTTTGGCAGTTGTGAAACTGCGTAAACTTGTTTAATTTGGACATGTAACGAGACACGTCTCACTTTCTCAAATTATTTTGCTAGGAACAGTTGAGGGTGGAAGGAGATGAGAATCATGGATTCTTCGAACAAAGAAAATCCTGTATTGATAACATCAATCTGGTCTGGACAAGTTGCTCAAGACCGCAGAGAATTCAAGATATCCATAGGAAAGACTACGCTCTGGAAAGAATATGTCACTTGATGATGATGAATGGTCTGGGCATGACTTTTCTACACTCCTCTGAATGACTGATGATAGAGTTGTTATGAGGGGGTTTTTTATGGTGGTGTCTCCATCATGGCACCTCTACAATCCTGGCCGGCTATCTGTGTTATATCTTTCACAAGTGAAGCTATTTGACTTTCCCGAGATCTTCATTGGCTTTCGACTTGGAGTATACACAAAATACAATGAAAATCACAAAGATCGAACAGTCAAATATCATCAGTTTAAAAGGATGAAACGCCTTTTTATTGCGTGGGCCCGAAAGGGAAGCAAAGAATAGCAACACTGTTTACCTTCCATGCATGTCGTAAAAGGCGACTAAAGAGGTTATGGGATGGAGTTGGCTGTCCCATCCCATATAGGGTCAATGACCCAAAGCCATGCTGAAGTCGGATGTGTCTGGCCGAAAGGCGCAGATATTGTAGGAATTCTGTAATCCATGACACAACGCATTCCGTTCTCCGGACTACATCCTAATAATCTGTAGGAGTTTGAGAACGAACGAAGAAGAAGAAAAGGATGAAACAAATACGTCCAATGGACTGTTTAATCAACGAGGGACTCGTATATTGCGTCCTGCTTACTGTGCGTTGTCTGCTCATAATACTTCAGGCTATTGTTTATGTTATGCCCGTGTCTATGCTTGCTGATAGAGATGTCAGATGTGGCCAGATAAGCGGATGTTTACGTTGATTTTCATTTCCTTATAACTGGTTTATTATTCCAGTTTGGGAAATCATTATTTTGTGGATTGATGGAGAGGCGTTGTAATCACGGTAGATTGTAGTTAATGAAGTTGACCAGTTCTGAATGTAGGATGAATTTGAGATTATGTATGTAAGAGTTCAGTAATATATATGTATGTATCAAAATGAACAGAAATAGGTATCAGTGTTGCCAATATAATCAATACACCAAACATAGATTTGTTTTAAATTTAGCTATTATTGGTAAGATTTATTCCTATTTAAGACAATCCGGGTTGTGATTTCTCACCTGATAGGACATCTCCTCCAGTTTACCAAGCTGTAAATGGGTACCAGTATGAGGAAATGGGTACCCGTAAGCTGTATGAGGAAGGGGGAAACCTTGAACATTTTGTTACAAGATTGGAGACATAGAGACATTCAGCATAACCAGTAGGCAATTGGTGGCGGGGAATGAGATGTGATCCCTATCTTGAAGAGGCTCGGAGCAGTGCATAGTATAACCATATCTTCCTAGTGCTTTGATGGTAATTTTCTGGCTCTGGCCCGGAGTGGGTAGAAAATCCACAGACTCCCCAGCGTTCTCAAAGTACATGATCCCATGGATCGCTGAATCTTTTCTGGCTCTGGCCCGGGGTGGGTTGAAAATCTTCAGATTCCCCAACGTTGGTCAAAGTGCATGGTCCCAATGATGACTGAATCAGCAACCAAACCAACCAGCGTATGTGTGCATAGTGTGTACATATGTGCGTGTATGTATGTATACATGTGTACATGTCTTTTTCATACTAAGAGAATCAAAAAATCTATGCAGCTACACTTTCCAAAGGAGACTTTGAAACTAATCTATCATCTTAAGTTATCTCTGGAACAGTTTCCTAGAGATTAATTTTATTTTAGAGCTACGGGAATATCCATAAATTACGTCAACAAGTGGGGGGGGGGGTCTGATAACTAAGATATGGTTTGACATTTGTTTGGATAAAGCTTACATCAACAATAATGTTTTTATGCACCAGTAAAACAGTATGTGGAACATATTTTCCTAAAGTAAAATAACATGTATTGCATATAGCTTTTTTGCACAAAATCATGTTAGGGGGGGGGTAATGGGGTGGGGGAGTGAGTTTTTGCAGAATTTAAACAACTCTTGTAGAGTGTCTCCGATTACTTGTCAGTTGTTGACAAAAAAGGAGTGGGTCTAAAACTGGTCAAAACATTAGTTGACGTAATTTATTGACAGCCCCCTAACAGAACCTAAGAACCTAGGTGGGCGCTGCGGTAGCAGAAAGGTTATTCTGACTACTCTACGCGTATAGTCAACTTTATCGTCTTTGTTATCTCTAATATTTTATTGTAGTCCTTCCTGGTATAACCTAATAGGACTTTTTTGTACGCTGGTTGAAAGGGACACACTTCTCCAAAAGAGAGGTAAACATATTTGAAATACCAGTTAACATTGGAGAAACAGTTTCCTAATGATACTCATATTTTCTGCTAAGTGGACCTGAGTACCTATGTGGGCGTAATAGTTTCAAACTGTAATCAACTCTGGAACAAGTATCCTACAGTGCACTTTAAAACTACATACTTCATCAACAGTCACTGGGTTGTCATGAAAACTGCACAATATATGGACCTCCTGTGAGGAACCATTAGCTGCCTTCAGGAGAGCCATAATTCCTAGCGAGCTTAAAGCGAGTCTAATTTGTCGAGTGTGGGAAACATTTCGTGCAGACAAGTTTTTCCGATTTTCTACCGTCTGCATAATCTTCCTTCCTGATGCCAGTGGAGACCTTATCCACGCGTCCTCTGAGCTGGAAAACATCAAAAATCAATCAACTTACCAAACATTCTCTTCAGAAATTTCTAGAGTAAGTCTCCTAAATCGTGAAACATAAACAGGAAAAAATATATACGTATGTTTCGTTTCTGGTCATTGGACGTGACTGGTCAGTCACGTGTTTATAGCGGAAGCAATTGCGGACATTGTGGACTAACTGATGCGTGCATGATGTCGAAATTTAAGAGAGTGGGTAAAAACACGATGGCATGATGTGAACGATTTGGCATATTTTTTAAATATTATTTGGAAAGGTAAAGTGCGTACGATCGACATAAGTGGACATATCCTTGAGCTATTATTTGATCAGATAATTAAACAATCTTCGCTAAGTGGCTTTATCCTGTGTGTGTTAGTTCACCAGATTAAATATAAATCTTCAGGAGTGGACTTTTCCTGCAACTATTAATTAAAACATTTATTTTTACCGTTTATTGCTGTCCAAAAAATAATGTCAATACAGCATTCTTCTTGTTAGGGAATTGCAAGGAAGTTTCGCTGGACTTGTGTTATAAATAACGAGTGTTTTTACTGTCACCACATCATATTCATGTTTTAATTTTTTTATTTGCACCCGGACATAAAAATCATATTCCTTACCGAAAATCGAACCCTGAACCTCACGGTTGTGAAACCACAGCTCTAACCGATATACTACTTTATTTTGTATCTTATTTGTTGTTTGTCAAATAGGGAATTACAGCATCTTGCAGACACGACTTTGCTACTTTATTTCTTGCTGAATAATTCCATTTATGTGTCTATGTATGCTATATAAGCCAATGGACCGCTGGATCAGCAACCAATCAACCAACAATTAGCAGTAATATTGTGATGTCTCAGAATGACAACTCATTCAATCCACCTTTGTTTTCTTCTGCCTCTTGCTTTTTTCTATTTTCAAGTTGTATGCTGTCGCCGCTGATCAATATGAGTTTATTCTAATTAAGTAGCCGAACTATTTCAGTCTCTGTTTTTCAATATATTTAACCACAGATGTTCCAACAGTTCATGTAATCTCTTCATTTCTCACATGATCTCTTCTTGTTCTGTTTGCTGCTTTTCTTAGACATCTCATTTCACACGTAGTACGCTTTTTCTCTTGTTATTTTGTTAGTGTCCATGTCTGACATCTATAACACAATCTTGTTATGAAACCATTGTTGAAACAAAATGGATGGTTGCAGTTGTCGCAATTTATGAGTAAAATGTGACAAAAACAGCTAGACTTTTGCAGAGCGAAAGAAAAATCAAATCTAGAACTTTTACACTGTCAGAAAGAAACAGTCATAAATATCTAATTAATCGAGTCACTACTTCGAGGAATACGTTCTGAGAAAATGACTTTTCGCTAGGAGTGTAGTCATAAATTTATTGTCTGCTGACCTGTTGCCAGTAACCGGATTATGCTAATTCGGTAATGGACGGAAGATGAATCCACTGAGATTTGGTGTGGGAAGAAAGGTCAAGCTTAACGATGTTTAGTGGTTGAATACCCGCAGGGAAGAACTATATTGTGAAAACTATCAGACACGACCTGACAGTAAATCTAGTTTTCTTATTTCTATTCCTCTGGTCCATATGGAGGGGGAGGGGTGGTGGTTACTAAATGTGATTACAACGGGAACAGAAAGACTGATAATTATCACTGATATATTAGTTTGTGAATACCCACACGGATATATTAGTTTGTGAATGACCACACGAATATATTAGTTTGTGAATGCCCACATGAATATATTAGTTTGTGAATGACCACACGGATATATTAGTTTGTGAATGACCACACGAATATATTAGTTTGTGAATACCCACACGAATATATTAGTTTGTGAATGACCCCACTGATATAATAGTTTGTGAATGAACACACGAATATATTAGCAGGTAGATAGATAGATATAGACAGACAGACGGACGGGAGGACGAAAGGACGGTTGGATGGATGGATGGATAGATAGATTAGATAGATTAGAGATTAGATAGATTAGATAGATTAGATATATTAGATAGATATATATAGCTATAGATAGATAGATAGATAGATAGATAGATAGATAGATAGATAGATAGATAGATAGATAGATAGATAGATAGATAGATAGATAGATAGATAGATAGATAGATAGATAGATAGATAGATAGATAGATAGATAGATAGATAGATAGATAGATAGATAGATAGATAGATAGATAGATAGATAGATAGATAGATAGATAGATAGATAGATAGATAGATAGATAGATAGATAGATAGATAGATAGATAGATAGATAGATAGATAGATAGATAGATAGATAGATAGATAGATAGATAGATAGATAGATAGATAGATAGATAGATAGATAGATAGATAGATAGATAGATAGATAGATAGATAGATAGATAGATAGATATATAGATAGATAGATAGATAGATAGATAGATAGATAGATAGATAGATAGATAGATAGATAGATAGATAGATAGATAGATAGATAGATAGATATATGGGTGCTGTAGCCACTGGTATCATCAATATAAATGTGTGAATACAACCGGCTGACATCACATATAAAAAAGATGATTGTAGAATTGAACAGCACTAACTTACAATGCTGTATTTTCCAAGAAAAGCCAAAGGGAGAAAACTAATTCTGTTACGATCCTTATTACGTTCACACCGGAAGTGCTTTGACTTCATCCTTTCCCTCCAATCAACGTCTGCAATCCTGCAAATGGCGTCTTGACCCATTAGAAGTTCTGTTTTCCATTACGTGCCTGCGGGAACCAAAATTGGCGAGCTCTCAGCGATAACCAGGAATCTGTGATTTTCCATTTCCTTCAAGTGCTCACTGCCCCCTAAAAAATGTGTGTTTCCATCTCGTCTAACATTGGCAATGTTTAATTTGATTTCAATCCAATCCTGCACGTTCTAGCCTGCTCCCCCACCCGCTTCTCATGCCCTGCAGGCATCGACATCCAAACGGACACACACAAAATAACATAATATATCTTTCCAGCCTACGGCGAAGTATAAAAGAAACTCAAAAGTTGGAAATGGTAACAAAGTATAAATGATAATCTTATTGTCTTTTATCCGTATTTATAAATGTTAAATGTGGCTTGGTATTTCAAATGATGATTCACATTTGGTGCAAGCAAATTGGAAAAACATGATTGACTTATATTAGACATGCACATTGTTTGTTTGTTTGCTTAAGAACCCGAGAAATTGCGTGCGATTTGCTCTTATTTCCTATGTGCATTGGGGTGGCTTTTCTGAACTTTCTTTCATACCCTGGAGACTTCAGCTTTTGGCTTTATGCAATGCCTATTGAAGGAGCCTTCTACTCAGAAGGGGTTTATAATTGTATAGATGATAGGCTAAAAAAGCTTTCATAGGAGAATCTCAATATAACGGCATGTCATCTACTAAGGCTTTCTGTTGCATGGGTGGCTTCAAGTGCGTTCATCAATAGTCGAACACTGATATTGCCTATAATCTATTTAACTACTGAACGTAGAGGTTTCATATTTTGCAAAGAGTGTATTATTTTATAACCACGTTCAAGATTTATAATTAATTATTATATACTGAAAAAATTTGTCGCAGGAGTCCGTGAGAATGTTATTTTTCAGATAATACTTGTTTGTTGATAGACATAAACGTAGACTGGTTTACGGTAGAAATTGCTATATATTCTGTCAATGAGGAGAAATGCTTTTTTGTTTATTGTTTTTTTTTCTTTTTCTCCAACTCTTCATTGGCTGTTTTGGCCATATATAAATATTGTTATTTATGTCTCCGTGCTATTTATTTTTACAAAACTGTTCTATCTCTATGTTATTTATGTTTAAAAGAAGGCCATTATGTCCTTCTGTGCGAATAGGAATGTTCTATGTTTGTATTCCTGAGGATACTTTAATACTTGTACGGATGTTCGTTGATGTTGTAATAGTCCTTGTTTCGATTGGTCCGTTCTCAGTGACTTGAGTACACAGGTTGAATGTCTTGACGAGATCACATCTTTTTAGGGAATGTGATTAGCCAAATACAGAAAACCTGGTTACTTGTGTTGCTAAGCGATTCGGTGCTGATAGAATGGACCTGGTGAATTCCCGTCAGCTGTAAGAATATATAAATATACTGATCAATTAAAAGCACGATAAAATAAGAGGACGCTATCAATGATTCAATGAAATTGCTATGAAATATTTTCGTGCACCAAATCGATAAATCTTGGAACGGAATTCAATTTTTTTCATGAGTGCGAAATTTAGTAAGCGTTTAAATAGAGATGTCATAGTGTTATCTTTAAATAAAAGCTAAACTGCAGTTTACTCAAATGTGTATCGCATACTCGAAGTGTTCGTGATGTGGTGTGATTTTCATTTCCAAGTCTACCAATAAATGAGACTACCATGCTGAGTCATATATTGAGTGAGTGGGTAGAGAAAACAGTACTTCCATTTTTAGATAGACCCTCCTGTCTGATTATAGACAACGCTTCCTACCATAATATTGCATCATGTGAAGATAAGATCCCCTACATCCTCATCTAATAAGGAACAGATAAAAGTATGGTTTAAAATAACAGAGCATATTCCATTTACTGAAATGCACTTGAAACTGGAGTTACTGTTGCTGGTAAAGAATGCACCAAGAGCAATGACTATCCTTATTGATTAAATTATGTAGTGCATGGGCAGAGATGCCTAAGATTACCACCGCTACCATTCACAGTTAAATCCATCATAATTTGTTGGACTAAAATTCAGGGAAAAGTGGTAAAGAAAAACAAAACAATCAAACTTAATTACGCTCAGAAAATTCCATATTATATGCTCTCCGAAATGGACAAAAAAATTATGGATATGGATACAATGTGACGACCATAGATTGGAAGTGGAAGAAGAATATTGGCAGACAGATGGGTTACGTTTCGTTCAACCAACTACAATTATCGATCTTTACGATTCATCGGATTATGAATTTATAAAGAAGAAGAATTAGAAACAAGACCAGGGGAAGACCGAGAAAAAGAAAAATTTAGATAACTATCAATATAATAGTGAACGAATATGAAAACAACACAGAATAATTTCGATAGGAAATGAATTTTTCTCTAAAATAATCTTGCAGAGAAAAGTAGATGTAAGGCGAGGAGGTAGCCAACATAAGGTCTGGACTGATAATATTTAAGGTTGCACATTTTGAATTTCTCCACAGAAAATATATTTATGTTATTTCCCACTTTCTTGTTTGTTTATGTTCCCAGACTCACATCCATATGTTAGTATAGGGGTTATATAGCACTGCTCAACTCTCTTCCTCACCTCTAATGATAAGCTCATATTACACAATATATCTTTCATTTTTCTGAATGCTGTTTTTTTTCCTGCCTTATTCTTCTTCTTATTTCTTTTACACTTCTTTAATATGATGTTATCGTTGTACCAACTTGAACAGCTGGACCTGTTTTAATACTATGTTGTTTACTTTAATCTTGCAAGTTGTTGAATTTTCTATCTTTGAAATAACCATCACTTCTGTTTTCTTGCTGTTTAAGAAGAAACCTTTCGTTTTACTTTCTACGACTACTACTTTAATCAGTTCTTGAAGGTCTTCCTCGCTCGTAGCAATCAGAACAGTGTCATCCGCAAATTTTAAATTATTTATGGTATATTCTCCCCCTGATGTTCCTAGGATATTAATTATTGCGCGCATTATGTTTTCATTTTACAAAGATACCATGTCTCGTGAAAGTAAGCATCCCTGTCTAACACCTTGTTTTATTTGTATCATGTATGACTATGAGTCTAAACATCATAGAAGAATTACACACATCAGCATCACATCGCTCGAATTAGAGAGCACCTGTTTCTACCGTATGCACCGTATTCGGCTCTGAAGGAACGTATATACATAGATAGATAGATATGCAGTGCTTTTTTCTGCTGGTAGTTTGGTATACAAGTTACCCCGATCTTGTCTATCCAAATTGTTATTGTTGTTAATATTTTGTTATTTTAATTCCACGCAGCCTAAATAAATTTCACGCAAATGAACCATTCCCCTCTCTCAACGCTCTTTACTGAAAACTTATCTACGGTCCTGCTCTCAAAGTAGTTTATAAACCACGTTGACCTAATGAGTATGACAGTATACACCGCTCCCAAACATTAGTCGCTTCTTGCGAAATGCATGGATGGTCAAAGTGTTGCTATTCTTCGTTCTTCTTTAGGACCCCACTACCGCACTGACGTATCAATAAAATGGAACCAGCAAGAAAGATGGAAACAGCCAACACCTAGAAACACACAGAGAAGTGATGTAATTAAATCTCTGACAAAGACGAAGCTTGTTTAGAGAGATGCTGATATTGCATGTAAAAACAGGTAGGGATAAATGGATACTCTTTGTCCTTGTCATACGCCCTGGAAGATCTTCAAACATACGAGAGGTTATAAGGATTGATTAAGTGATGGATCCGACAATGTGAACATACAGCGTGCACAGAAATTAATATAATAGAAACACAGAAAAAAAAATGGGAGGTTGAAAAAGGAAAGAGAGTGGAAATGAGTATTCGACATTCACACACACGCATACATTGATTCTGCGTCTTCATCAAACGGTCTTTATCAATATATGAATATACACGGAAAATCAAAGAATTTTTGAACATGGTATAACCATAGTGTAAGTTAGTTTGCAGACGAGCTGATGCAATCTGACATCAGTTGGAGATAAGTGATACGAACATGGCAGGACTTATCACGGCTAAACTTTCCGCTCCAAGAGGAGGTTTGCCCTTCCGTAGAAGACATATTAGAATGTCAGATGGTAGGGTTTTATTCCTTACGACTAAGTCTTCGGTCTTCCGCTCTGCTAGATATTACATTCTCAAATGTCCTAGCACCATTCTGCAGGCCAGTTCTTCATGTCTCGCGATCTGTGGGTCAGTCCTTCATGTCTCGCGATCTGTGGGTCAGTCCTTCATGTCTCGCTGTCTGCATGCCAGTCCTTCATGTCTCGCTGTCTGCAGGCCAGTCCTTCATGTCTCGCTGTCTGCAGGCCAGTCCTTCATGTCTCGCTGTCTGCAGGCCAGTCCATCTGATAATGACTAATGATAATTTCCATCTGAAATGTGATAATGAGATTGCAAGTTTCAGCATTAATCTACAATCATGAAATGTGATAATGACATTTCAAGTTTATTATTGTTCTTACCTGAAGTCACCTGTAAACCACAGGTAGATAAAAAAAAAATACAACTGTAATTAGCTCGTGAAGTCATCCGTGTCTGAATGGAGAAAGTATGAAAGTTAATATAAAATATATTGGGGGCATTTATCCTCAGGAGTGACATATGAGACTAGAAAATCATTGGTGCGTGTTGATGAAATAGATGTGGCGTAGTGGAGTAGACACTTTGTGTGTTTAGTGGTGTTTGTAGAAACAGTGTTTTGAAACAAAATATATATTCTTCTTCTTCGTCCTTGATAGCACTCAAACTCCTGAATGTTAACAGGATGTAGTCAGGAGAACGGAATGTATTCTCATATTGTATAGGTCAGCTGCGATGTCTGCGCTTCTCTGTCAGACACGTAAGTATTCAGCACGGGCTTTTGGATCATTTCCTATTGGACTCTCAAGACTGGTCGCGATCAGACTTCGTGCAGGATATAACAGAAGTACTTAAGACTGGTCGCGATCAGACTTGGTGCAGAATATAACAGAAGTACTCAAGACTTGATTCTTGATTAGAAACTGGCCTCTCAACACGTGGGGCTTTCCCATAAGTGCTCAATCCTCTATTCGAGTCTAATACTGCCGAAACAGACGTTGACATCAGGGCACAACTCTGGTCCTTCCGATTTATTTATTTTTTGTTCCGCCCACCCACGCCGTGCCTGCAACTAGTTCAATCACAACGTCGGCCTGTTGGAACAACATGGTAACTGTTATCGAAGGTTACGAAGGTCAAAACTGGTCACAGTGAGACTTCGCGCAGGCTTAAACAGAAGTACTCAAGACTGGTCACGACGAGATTTCGTACAGGCTTAAACAGAAGTACTCAAGACTGGTCACGACGAGATTTCGTACAGGCTTAAACAGAAGTACTCAAGACTGGTCACGACGAGATTTCATACAGGCTTAAGCAGAAGTACTCAAGACTGGTCACGACGAGATTTCATACAGGCTTAAGCAGAAGTACTCAAGACTGATCACGACGAGATTTTGTGCAGGATATAACAGAAGTACTCAAAACTGGTCACGACGAGATTTCGTGTAGGCTTAAACAGAAGTACTCAAGACTGGTCACGACGAGATTTTGTACAGGATATAACAGAAGTAAGTCTTCAACTATTGAATGCTACCAACCTTCGATGAATGTTGTTATGTACATAGCATTGTATAATAGGGGAGTCTGTAGATTCTCTGCACACTCATAGTTGAAGCCATATTTTGACTGCTCTAATACCATGAAGACAGGGTGGATGTCCTCTTCTTCAACGTTCATTCTTAAACTCCTGCCGGATCTCTTGTAACACGAGAATGGTCCTACTAGGTTTCCAGAAGGATATAGTCCAGTGAATGAAAATGCATTGTGTTACCGTTTTATTTGGGTCAATGGCCCGACACATCAGTCTTCGGCAGGGGTGGTTGTCTGTGTCGCTCAATTCTACTTCTGTGTTCATTCTCAAACTCCTGTAGATTGGCAGGATGTAGTCAGGCGAACGGAATGCCTTGTGTCATAGTTTAAAGAACTGTTGCGATATCTAGCCCTTTCGGCCTGACACATCCGGCTTCACTATGGCTTTGAATCACTGACCCAATATTGAACCCTATAGTTAAACAGACAACTCCACCCCAAAACCTCCTTAGTCGCTTCTTACGACATGCATGGAAGGTAAACAGTGTTGCTATTCTTTCCTCCCGTTTCGTGCAGTGGAAAAGAAGGCTGAAATTGGTGTGACAGCCAAATTGTTAAGGGAAATAGATCGTCACTTCCTGGTTCACTGTGCCTTTATAAATGAGTATCGACATTCGCCTTATAGAGAACTATCAGGAGACATGTTTTGTGACTCATTATTATATTCTGTGTACAGCGCCACTATAAATAGGACCATTCCTACAATGTTCATTCTTTTTGTTGGTAACTTATTTATACTTTGTTTTGATATCCTATGAAAAGCACAGCAATAGCTCGATGGACCCTACGACGTAACCTAATATGCGTTGGCATTCAGGCCCGTCTTAAAAAAGATCACGGGTGGTTTCAGGTTAAGAAAATTTTTGCGGATAGTTAGTTAGTTAGTTAGTTAGTTAGTTAGTCGTCGGATCATCATCACTGCAAACTGGACACGTCCATAATTGCTCCGATCTCTCCTTGAGTGTATCCGCCATCACACTTCTGCTGACAGTACCGGTCCTATGCTGGTTGACCATCATTCTTCTGCGCCCTCCAAAATTTTCACAAAATTTTTGCTAGTAATTGTCAGAGGCAAGTACGGTCACCCCTGGCTACTTCGCTGCCCATTTATTGCGGCCTCAGTACATCGTCGATTTCTAAAAACATATTCACAGTATGTTCACTTTAGTTACATCTATGTATGTTACACACACACACACGTATCATATTTATATTATTTATACATTATTTTATGTATGTTATTTATACTATTAATATTTTATTTAGATGTTTTAAACTATTCTTTAATGTTCTAATGATAACATATGCACTTATATGGTTTCATATACACTTATTGATATTATACATACACAAAAAATGTACGTGTGTTAAAAATGAGAGGATGACACTACTTCACGGTTTTTCACTTATCGCGGCCGGTTGTGGTCCCTATTAACCGCGATAATTGACGATTGACTGGATCTTCGTGAAACATTAGACATTATAAATCAATCTTATGATATTGCCTATTTGAATTTGACTTGGAAAACCTCACAACATACAATTGTTTGAGAATTTCAATCTTCTGATTAGGACAGTGTGCTGATGGGCCCGAAAGTAAAGCAAAGATTAGCAACAATGTTTATCTTCCATTCACATCGCAGGAGATGATTAAGGTAGTTCAGGGATGGAGTTGTATGGTCCATCACTTGTAAGGTCAATGTGATTCAGAAGTCATGATGAAGTCGCATTTGTCAGGCTTCGACCTATTCGGCTAATGCTCAGCTATTTCAGTAAAGCTGTAAACCAAGCCACAGAGTATTCTGTTCTCGTGACAACATCCTGTTAATCTGCAAGAGAATGATTTCGAAAGCAGAAGAAGAATAATAGGAATAACAATAATTCCTTTTGCTATTATTATAATGTGTATCTCCGTTATTTTTTGTTGATACTGGACCATTATAGCAGAGAAATATCTAATTATGATGTTTCTTTTCCATGCTTTTCTTTGCAAATTAAATACAAGTTAAAAATGTGCTACATCAGAATGGAAAGCGAGAACGTCTTTCTCCGACATCCGGTCGGGCGACATGTCAAATGCCCAGCAGGGTCATCCCGGGAGTCCACGCATAATAATGGAGCTGACCATACGCCTGTTCACGCCACGGAAAACTTTAATTACAAAACGATGACTATTTATGAGATTTAGACACGCGTGTTGCCTACTCTGCCAGCTTCCGGTATGTCTCGCTACAGAAATGCCGTCTTAAGATCACTTCCTGGGATAAATGTCAAAATTCTAAAAATGTTGGTTTTTAAACAAAAAAATATCAAAGTAGAGTATTGCTATTGATGAACAGAGATGTATGACAGCGTAATCCTAAATATTACACATCAATCTAGGGACGAGTCTAGACATACAAGGTTGAATTTTCAAGAAAGTGAACGGTTGATTGCTGATGAATGACACCTTTTGGAGAAATTAGGCAAATGTAATACTCAATATTGTTAATGTAATGTGTTAAAATCAAGTCGGTAGATTAAGGAGGGATTGGGGTGAGGTTTCAACTCTTCCCTTAGGAAATCATAACATAACGTTTCAAACTAGGAAGCAATCCAAATATCTCTTACATTTCATCTCTTCTGTCTTACTGTGTTTTTTTTCAATTTGAAAATCATATGACAATGTACAAATGCTCATGAAATTGTATAAATACTCACGACAATGTACAAATACTCACGATAATGTATAAATAATCATAAAAATGTAAAAGATATTCACGTAAATTTATAAATACTAATGAAAATATACAAATATTCATTAAAATGTACAAAAACGCGCGGAAATGTACAAATATTCACAAAATATACAAACACTCACGAAACTGGACAATATACGAAATGTACAAATGTTCACGAACAAGTAAACTCACCAAAACGTACAATTACTAATGAAAATGTACAAATACTCACGAAAATGTAGAAATACACATGAAAATGTACAAATACTCACGACAACGTACAAAACTGAAAATTTAAAAAAAATGCAAATGTACATATATGAAAATGTAAAAATACTCAAGAAAATGAAAGCTACATTTTCAAAGTAAACCCTATCTTCTTATATACGCCCCCGGTCACAATATTATGTGTACTCTTTGTTACACGATCACGTGCAGATTGTGGTTACATATGTCCTGAAGTACTGTGCTCATTCACTAACACCCACGCCATCAGAATGTGTTGATCGCAAGAAATATCTACAGTTTAACTCTCATTTAAACAGCAAATCAAATATTTTAAAATGTTATGTGTCTTCAGTACCCATTTAGGACACGAAAGGGAGATAACAGGATAATATTTGCTTTGCGGTTGAAATGAGGATTTGTACCTAAAAAAAGGGTAAAATAAATCGTAATAATTTGCCTATCATATTAATTCATTCCGTCAACCTGTTATTGATTTATATTTAAATGTTTTCTTTACAGTGACAGTTTTTACCCCCCCCCCCCCCTTAACCGTTTACTGTAGTCAATTCCATTGAGTATGGTTATCTGTGTTCGTTCTGCATACTAAATGTCTGAAGGTCTCACTAGAAGCCTATCAGGCCAACCATTATGCAACAGTAAACTCATAGTAAATGACATGACATTATAGTAGTGATTCTTTGATCTTGTTGAAACCCCACAGCATGTGTACTATTACGTTTCCCGTTGATGTGCATTATTTGTTTCTGTGTTGGTTACATTAATGTGCATTGTAGAGTTAGTTGCATGAATCCTGCTGTACAACTTTCAGAGAATCCAGCGTTGTAGATTTGGTTACATGAATCATGCTGTGTAACTTTGAGAGAATCCAGCGTTGTAGATTTGGTTACATGAATCATGCTGTGTAACTTTGAAAGAATCCAACGTTGTAGATTTGGTTACATGAATCATGCTGTGTAACTTTGAGAGAATCCAGCGTTGTAGATTTGGTTACATGAATCATGCTGTGTAACTTTCAGAGAATCCAGCGTTGCAGATTTTGTTACATAAATCATGCTGTGTAACTTTCAGAGAATCCAGCGTTGTAGATTTGGTTACATTAATCATGCTGTGTAACTTTCAGAGAATCCAGCGTTGCAGATTTGGTTACATGAATCATGATGTGTAACGCTCAGAGAATATGACATTGTAGAGTTGGTTGCATGTCTCCTGCTGTGCAACGCTCAGAGAATCCAGAATTGCAGAGCTTGATGAGGGAATCAGGTAAACTCCAATGCTCACTATGACCCTAACTGTCAACTTGTGCCCAACGATGAGCGAGTGACACATGAGATTTCATTAAAGGCAGCAGTTTTTCAAAAATCAATAGTACGTGACAATTCTCTAGGACATCACAGAATCAGACACACATATTAGTCACGCGCATGTAGAGAACCTTCGTGGAAGGGAGATAATGTATAGCTGGCTGCTCCACCTATCTCAGGAACCATGGTCACTGGCTATATTTCTGTGGACCCTCTAAAAGGAAAAGATGATTGACCTAGGACAGGGTGGCTGCAATCTATGGCTCCAACTCCAGCATTTTGCAGGAAGATATAAAAAAAATTCACAAAAGCCCTGGAATGTGTTCATTCTGAGCAGGACGCATTTCTTTCAAAGTATTACGCGCTGCTGATAGTTTAAGTTTTCTGGAAATGAAATATGAAATATGAAATACAGTTCTGAACAACCCCCTTCTCCCAACTGTACAAAGAAAGTAAGAGCTAATTGGTTGTTGTTCCTTCAGATATAAAACCATGCCAATAGAGAAGAACCGGCACTACTCCAATCTTGGAATATATTAAGAAAGACAACAGATCAAATAGTGTACACTTCTCATAGCAGACTACCACTAGACAGAATACCACAGCAAGCTATGCTACACAGATACAGTGAAGGCAGACCTAGAGGCTGACCACGAAAACGATAGACCACCGAAATAAAAGAAGCGACAAATTCCACAATATACTGAACACACACGAGGTCCATCTCCAGAAAACTCTTCTACGCCTGACGCTGAAAGGCAATAAAGGGTTTAGCGAATAGATATGTAGATAGAATAGAGTGGGTCTATAGTGAAATGTACCTCCATTTTGTTTAAGAAATTCAATCACATGACAGTCTACAACATTTTGTTGGTACCAATGTTGGTCACTTTTAACCATACAGACCATATAATTGCATGGCTTAAATACGCCCCACAAATCTCTTCAGTTTTTTGGTTGCTGATCCAGCAGTCCATGGTCTCGTATCATGTGACCCAACAAATATTGTTAACAGTGTCCAGAAAACGTATTTTATTTCGACATCGTGTCAGTTGTTGCCACGCCATTCCACGAAAAACGCTAAATTCTTATGTAAATCATTTACTGAAAGCATGCATTTCCTCATCCAGTTTTCGCTTCGGCTCTGATGTTTTTAAGAAACATGGCAAATATAAGTAACATTTGACAACACAAATATGTCCATATTCTCACTGGCGTAGTGGCTTTGTGCTCAAGCATTGTCTCCCTGGCGTAGTGGCTTTGTGCTCAAGCATTGTCTCCCTGGCGTAGTGGCTTTGTGCTCAAGCATTGTCTCCCTGGCGTAGAGGCTTTGTGCTCAAGCATTGTCTCCCTGGCGTAGTGCTAGCGTAATGGCTTTGTGCTCAAGCATTGTCTCCCTGGCGTAGTGCTAGCGAAGTGGCTATGTGCTCAAACATCTTCTTCCTGGCGTAGTGCTAGTGGCTTTGTACTCAAGAATCTTCTCTCTGCCGTAGTGGCTTTGCACTCAAGCATCTTCTCACTGGCGTAGTGGCTTTGTACTCAAGAGGTGACAGGCTCAAATCACGTTCTCGCCATCTTGTTTATAAAGTGGATTTTTTTCTCCTGAGATTCCTGTGGATTATCGCTTGAAGCATCTAAGTTGTGTGCTACGAGTGGTACTCCCAGCAGGTGGCATGCCTCTTTATTGAGAGGGAGTGAGTTCAATATTTGGTAACATTGAAGTCAATCTCTACACCTATTCAACCTTTTATTCTGTTCATGTGGTCAAATATGTTAGCCTATTATAGGCGATACAACGCATTTACATTCTATGTACTACATTCTGCTGGAAATCTAGTAGGACCATGGTCCTGCTATAAGAGAATTCAGCAGGAGTTTGAGAATGAACGCTGAAGAAGAAGAAGAAATAGATCCAGCGGAAGTTTGAGAATGAAAGCTGAAGAAGGAGAATCAGCAGGATCGAAACATTAATAACTTAAGAACTGACCAGAAATTATCCCATATTTTTGCAGAATGTTGACAATACACTTTCCCCTTGTCAACAAATGTTAAGACTTTAATAACAACTTTGATTAATTATGTCAAAAACATTATTTGCCGATCCTCTAAAATTGGTTTTAATTAGTAAAAGCAACGAAAATAATTTATTTTCAAATTTTATAAATTATTAAGAAATCTAACAATTTAATTATATTCAATCAATCAATCAAGTGCCATGCCGAATGGCGTAGGTGACCATGTTTTTCCACGACTCTCTGTATCTTGTGTTGTCAATAAGCTCGATTGTTGAGCTTCTACCGTGCCACAATACAAGTCCATCTAGTAACTTTTCTCTTTGTCGTCCACTATCTCTTCTTTCATTGATCTGTCCAGTGGTTATTAAATGTTCAAGCGGTGTTCTTCTCAGCACATGCCCTAGAAACCTTGATTGTCTGCCCCAAATGTTTGATATGATTGATCTTTTTGCGCCAGCATCAATGAGAACCTCTGCATTAGTTTTTATATTGAAAATTATAGTGAAAAATATTATTGTTGACTTCAACTTTTGACAACTCCTGCTCCCCAAGTTAACAACTGTCAAAGTAGTTACAACTCACAACCCTCGTATTAGTGATTCGATTTATAGGCAGGGCCTTATGTCTTTCATCTGGTTGTGTCAACGTGATAGGCGCAGATGTCGCAGCTTTTCTATATACAATAACACAGCGCATTGTGTTATCAGAACTCCATCCTGCTGATCTGCAGAAGTTTCTTCTTCTTCTTCTTCCGCGTTCGTTCTCAAACTCCTGCAGATTAGCTGGATGTAGTCCAGAGAATGGAATGCGTTGTGTCATGGTTTACAGCATTTCTACGATATATGCGCCTTTCGAGCTGACACATCCGACTTCAGCACGGCTTTGGGTCAATGATTCTATACGGTATGAGACACCCAACTCCATCCTGTAGCTCCTTAGTCGCCTCTTACAACATGCTTGGAAGGTAGACAGTATTGCTATTCTTTGCTCCCCTCTCGGGCTCCCGGATACACACGGGCGCCAGGATCTTGATAATGAACGCTGAAAAGATTTCTTGGCAATGTATGTCGTAAGAGGAAACTAAGTATTTATTTAGGTTGAGGCGCTGTCCAACCCATAAGTAAACGATTAACCAAATTTCATGTTTAAATTGCTTGTGTCCGATCAAAATAAGCTGATATTGCAGCCACGCCGTAAACTATGACACGGCTAATTCATCTCTCTGGACTACATGCTGATTGAAGAAAGAAGTGGAGGAATAGCTTATTTTCCTTTCTAATCTCTCTCTAGAAATAGCCTTTCTACTATATATATATATATATATATATATATATATAGATTAGATAGATAGGTAGATAGATATATATATAGTAGATATATAGATAGATAGATAGATAGATAGATAGATAGATAGATAGATAGATAGATAGATAGATAGATAGATAGATAGATAGATAGATAGATAGATAGATAGATAGATAGATAGATAGATGGATGGATGGATGGATGGATGGATGGATGGATGGATGGATGGATGGATGGATGGATGGATGGATGGATGGATGGATGGATGGATGGATGGATGGATGGATGGATAGATAGATAGATAGATAGATAGATAGATAGATAGATAGATAGATAGATAGATAGATAGATAGATAGATAGATAGATAGATAGATAGATAGATAGATAGATAGATAGATAGATAGATAGATATATAGATAGATAGATAGATAGATAGATAGATAGATAGATAGATAGATAGATAGATAGATAGATAGATAGATAGATAGATAGATAGATAGATAGATAGATAGATAGATAGATAGATAGAGAAAAATCTGAAATTAGCAGATATTGCAACCAAGCTGCAAAACCACTAGAAATCGTGGTGATAACACATTTTGCTCCCTTGAATATCTGTTTCTAAGTATTTTTTATGGAACTAAAGTTGAAATGACAAGTTTTACCAGGAATCATTTGATATAGACTGATAACATCAACCATCTTGGCAGTTCTTAGAAAACATGTCATTTGTCAAATAACGAGGGAATTACCTGATTGGAATCATGTCAGCTTTCAGTCAACAATGGTACTATCTGATTCAAAGTAATGTCAGCTTTCACACCTGCACTACACAAAATATAGTTCATTTTCCAGGCGACTACTTTTCATTGCTAATTTTGAGATCTCACTGTCAAATAAGGTATGTAGCTTGAAACAAGACATTTATAAGATCTGGCAGTTCACTTTTGTTCACCGAACTAGCGTATTGTGAAACTTGGAAAATTGGTAGGATTAAGTCACAAAAATGCTTGCTGGGAGAGAGTTATAAAGACTATGAAATGAACACAGGTCAGCATTGCATTTATTTCCCTAATCAGGTCTCTACTGGCGCACAAATTACCACTAATCTGGAGAGAGAGGCCTCACATTCCCTCACAGAACCCTTCTATGTTTCAGGGAGGAACATCAATTTTCCACAAGAGGGCGCAGTGTACAGGTCTCTATTGCGAGTATCAAGTTTTTTAACTAGATCTGGTTTGACATTCTCATTGGTTGAGGCCACAGAGCGTGAAGATCTGATTGGACAGACCTGAAAGTCTCACCTCTACGTGCTTTAAGTCTGAATAAAATTGTTTCACTGTCTAGCGCACCTGTCTTCTCAACATTATTTCGCTTTCCCAAGTTTTCTAACTCAATGCAAGTCAATTTTTATCTAGTTTCATTCCACCGAAGACGGATGTGTCCGGCCTTTGGTACAAATAAAAAGGTAGCACAAGGATACTTTCATTCTCTAGACTACATAATGCTTGAAATCTAGATGGACCATTGTCCCGCTACAAGAGAGATCCAATGGGAGTTTGAGAATGAACGCTGAAGAAGAAGAATCGATTTATTAGCAGGAAATCTTGCTACGGTTAAAGTACGGATGTCTGCTGTCACAGGGAACTGAAAGGGAAGCACTGAATAAAAACTCTGCCATGCGCGTCGTAAGAGGCAACTGAAGACGTTTAGGAGAAGGTGAGGTTAGCGTGTTCATCTCATAGAGGGTCAAAGAGATCCAGAAGCCATGCTGAAGTCGGATGAGCCAGTCCGAAAGGCGTAGATATCACAGTGAGGTTGTGAAGCATGACACGAGGTATCTTGTTCTTCAGATTACATCATATTAATATGTATGGGTGTCTTATTCTGCATTAAGTTCTCAAACTCCTACAGATTAGCAGGATGTAGTCCGGAGAACTGAATGCTTTGTGTCATGGTTTACAATTTGACTGCGATATATGCACCTTTCGTCCTGACATATCCAACTTCAGCATCGCTTCTGTGTCACTTTGACCTTCTTTGGGCTGGGACAGCCAACTTCATCCCAAGACCTCCTTAGTTGCCTCTTAGAAAATGCATGGAAGGTAAACAGTTTTGCTATTCTTTGCTATAGTTTTGGGTCCTGGTAACACGCGCATGGGCAATTGAGCTTTTATATCTGTTTGTACAGTTCGGGGAAAAGAGAAGTGGTGTTCCTCCAAGACTTTACATCACATCAGTAACACTCGCTCCCAGTAACACTCGCTCCCAGTAACACTCGCTCCCAGTAACACTCGCGTTTCAGTAATACTCATCCCCAATAAGGCTCACTTCAAGTAATATAAACTCCCAGTAAAGCTCACTAGTAACATTCACACCCAGTAACATTCACACCCAGTAACATTCACACCCAGTAACATTCACACCCAGTTCTTCTTCTTCTTTCGTTCACTTGAAACATGTCTATATCTGTAATTCTGTCTCCTTAATAAAACTCACTGTTTTTTGTAGTTCATACAGTGTCCCATAGAGCTTTGATTCCAGTGTTGTTTCCTCTGGCCAATATGTCTGCCTCAGCATTTCATGCTCAGAACACTCTTGAAGTATATGTTTGGCACTCTGTGCTGCCTGTCCACATGTACACATGGCTGTGTTGCCAATCTTGAACTTTGTATACATGTGACTGCGGAGTCGGTTGTGTCCTGTTCTGAGACGTAGAATTATAACTTGTTCTGATCTGTTCATAATGTGATAGTCATCTTGTGTTGGTGTTTGTGGCTTTCTTATTGACTTGATCATCTGTTTTTTCTGATGGTAGGTGATTGGTATATCTGGTTGGTCTTCGGCAGAACCTTCCTTAGCCAGTTGGTCTGCTTTTTCATTTCCTATTCACACCCAGTAACATTCACACCCAGTAACATTCACACCCAGTAACATTCACACCCAGTAACATACACACCCAGTAACATTCACACACAGTAACATTCACACACAGTAACATACACACCCAGTAATATTCACTTCCATTAATACTCACTACCTATAACACTCATTCCCAGTAATACTCACTCACAGTAAGAGTCACTATTAGTAATACTCACTCCCAGTAACACTCACTCCCAATAACACTCACTCCCAGTAATACTCACTCACAATAACACTTCCATTAATACTCACTCCCAATAACACTCACTCCCAGTAATACTCACTCACAGTAAGAGTCACTATTAGTAATACTCATTCCCAGTAATACTCTTTCCCAATAATACTCATTCCCAATAACACTCACTCCCAGTAATACTCACTCCCAATAACACTCACTCCTAGTAATACTCACTCACAGTAAGAGTCACTATCAGTAATACTCATTCCCAGTAAGAGTCACTATCAGTAACACTCACTCCCAGTAACACTCACTCCCAGTAATACTCACTCCCAATAACACGCATTCCCAGTAATACTCATTCCCAGTAATACTCACTCCCAATAACACTCACTCTCAGTAATACTCATTCCCAGTAATACTCACTCCCAGTAATACTCATTCCCAATAGCACTCACTCCCAGTAATACTCACTCCCAATAACACTACTCATTCCCAGTAATACTCATTCCTGGTAACACTCACTCCCAATAACACTCACTCCCAGTAATACTCACTCCCAATATCACTCATTCCCAGTAATACTCATTCCCAGTAATACTCACTCCCAGTAATACTCACTCCCAATAGCACTCACTCCCAGTAATACTCACTACTAGTAACATTCACTCCCAGTAATCCGCACAGTAATAGTTATTGGCAGTAATACTCACTCCCAGTTAATACTCACTCCCAGTTAATACTCACTCCCAGTTAATACTCACTCCCAGTTAATACTCACTCCCAGAAATGTGTAAGACTTTGAGAAGTCTTCAACTCAAAACATTGAAAGGTAATACTGTTCTGTAAAACTGTAAAACTACTTACGTAATACGCAGGTTGTGTAAAATTACTTGACAACGACTAACAGACTATCACTAAATGATTATGTGGTGTTAACACGAAAAAATACACACACACAAAAAAAAAAGAAATGAATCACAACATTTTCAACGTTTCAACCGTTAGGACTATCAAGAAGACACAAAAAACGTGAACACATAATCAAAACAGTAAAAACAACGTTACTATCACTAGAATGCAGACATTTCTTCATCTTCTTCTTCAACATTTATTCTCAAATTCCTGCTTGCTTTGTCTTATAACAGGGCCATTATCCTATTATATTTCCAGCAAGACAGGGTCAAGAGAATGGAAATTTGTTGTGTCGGCCTTTTATTTGCGCCAAATGCCGACGAATCCGCCTGTGGGTAACCAGCAGACATTTAAACGGTACCAGGTCCATGGTGACAATAATATATGTGTACATCTACTGAAAACGTACTTATACAACAAATAAAAGCAGTTATATGTGGTGCTACGTAAGGAAGAAGACCTAAGCTGGACATCATGTACACAGGATTTGACGCTACGCGGTAGGTGCAGTAGTCTTCAGTCGATAAGAAGGTATATAGCTGGGAGTATTTTTTCATAAGAATATCATAGAAAGATAAACAAACCACTAGCTAAACCTTTTGCCCACTGAAATACTACAATGGATAATCACACACAGAGAATATAAATGCTACAGAAGAATTCTACGAATTTCCTATAGGGAACATAAGACCAATGTGTACGTAAGAAATAAAGTAGAGATGTGTGCAGGTGTCCAGGAGCCATTGCTTTCAATAGTGAAACGACGAAAACTAGCATGGTTCGGACATGTATGCAGGCACGATTCCTTGTCAAAAACAATACTGCAGGGAACTGTCGAGAGTGGAAGAAGCAGAGGAGGACAAATAAAGACATGGACAGACAACATCAAGGAATGGACAGGGCTAGATATTTCCACACTCATCCGCATCGCTGACGATAGAATTCGCTGGAGGACTCTGTGTGCTGAAGCTTCCAATGTGATACCCCTACGACCCTGAAGGGTTATGGGTTTTATTGATATTGATTGAAACAAACCAACGATTGCAGGTCTTCGAATACAAATGTTACAGAAGAATTCTACGAACCTTCTATAGAGAACATAAGTTACGTAGTGTATTCTTTTCGTGCCGAAGGTGGCACATAGGGTAGAGGTTTTGATTATCCGTGTGTTGCTGTCCGCTGCCTGCAGTTTTAGTTCTTGTATGATCTTGCAACCTATTATTTCCCCTTCTTTAAGTAAGGTGTTTTTTAGGGTTGCTATATGTTTTCATCGTTTTCTTTTACCTTCATGTGTCCACATAAGACCTTGTTGATTTATTATGTTTTCTTCTAATTTTAAAACGTGACCCCGAGGTATTTCAATCTTCGTTTTCTTATGACGTTTGAAACATAT
The DNA here is from genome assembly GCA_034231615.1 of Meghimatium bilineatum. Classification (NCBI taxonomy): domain Eukaryota; kingdom Metazoa; phylum Mollusca; class Gastropoda; order Stylommatophora; family Philomycidae; genus Meghimatium; species Meghimatium bilineatum. Next base: position 49,594,692 of record CM067312.1, on the reverse strand, counting down.
TCTTGGTGTGTTTTCTTTCTATACTATTTGGGACCAAATCACTCCATTTTATATTTATCAGTATGGAAGCTGTTTAATTTTTAGTCTGTTACTTGAGTTGATTTTCAGCTTTCACTTACTTCCATACTTTAATACTGAGACAATACAGGAGTTGAATAGCTTTAGCTTGGTGTTTCTTCCTAGATCTTTTGATTTCCAGATATTAGTTAGTTTATTGAATGTGCTAGCTGCAACTGCTATGTGTGTGTTCATTTCTTTCATTGAGTCTCCGAATACAAACATAAGACAAATAACAAAATAGAGATTTATACAGGTCCACAGGGACCATTGCTTTCAAAAGTGAAACTACGAAAACGTGCATGGTTTGGACATTATGTCAACAAGATTTCTTCAAACAAACAATAATGTATGGGAACATTCGAAGGTGGAAGAAGCAGAGAAGTACGAGACAATACATGGACAGACAACATCAATGACTGGACTGATCGAGATTTGTTCTCAACTCGTCCACATTGTTGAATACTGAAAACAGAAGTCACTGGGAGACTTTGCGTGTTGATTCCTTCAATGTGGTACTCTTACGGTCCTGACGGGTTAGGGATTTATAGATATAGGTATATCAGCATGGTTATTACTATTCGGAGGGGTACACGATGTCGGTGAATGACACCTCGGCTAAGAAGACGAAAGAGCCAGGGTCCAACTCTTCTGTTGAGTTCTTCCTCTTAAGGAACCAGGCTCACGGATGAGAAACGGTTCAGTACCCGATGGGCACAGGCACAGCACGTCCAATTACACGAGGCAAGTTCAAAGACAGTGGAACACCTCGTGCGAGACAGACGTGAGCAAAAATCGTCTGGGCGAAGAGTCACCACACACACGCGTGCCTGGCGACAGATAGGTAGGCTGTCACGGGCTAGGGTAGCCCTCCTGAATTGTCAAGGCATGCCGAAATCGTATGTTCTAGGCCTACAAGGCGCATAAGGAAGAACAACGTAAACACGCTCCCGGCGGAAATCGCACGGATATCCATGCTGGTTACAATTGAGCGAACGCAAAACAAACAAACAAACTATTCGGAGAACTGTCAGAAGGCTAGTATTCCCGTGACAGATCAGTGCTAAGGTATATATATATATATATATATATATATGTAAGTTTCCAATGAACGATTTGCCTATAGAAGCCAATAACTGGAAAAGCACAGCTGAAACTTGGGCTATCTGGAGGGAAATCTGACGCAGTTTAGGAACAATGTGATAAAAGATATGGAAGATAAAAGTGGATCACACAAACACAAATCTTCTGTTGCTGTGACATGATCGCTTAGAAAGTTTTCTGTCTCTGTCACAGGATCGCTTAGAAAGTTTTCTGTTGCTGTGACATGATCGCTTAGAAAGTTTTCTGTTGCTGTCACATGATCGCTTAGACAATCTCCTGTTGCTGTGACATTATCTTTTAAAATATCTCCAGTTGCTGTGACATGGTCGCTTAGAAAATCTTCTGTTGCTGTGACATGGTAGCTTAGAAAATCTTCTGTTACTGTGACATTATCTTTTAGAAAATCTTCTGTTGCCGTGACATGGTCGCTTAGAAAATCTTCTGTTGCTGTGACATTATCTTTTAGAAAATCTTCTGTTGCCGTGACATGGTCGCTTAGAAAATCTTCTGTTGCTGTGACATTATCTTTTAGGAAATCTTCTGTTGCTGTGACATGGTCGCTTAGAAATCTTCCATTACTGACAGAAAATTATCCTTGACTGTTTTTGCATTTCTTTTTCCTTAATCATGGTCTACAAGATGCAAAACATCATTCAATCAAATATCCATATGAGCTTATGACCATAACAAATAATGGAAGTTGCGATTCATGTAATGCTGCCACCACCATATATCCATATGAGCTTATGACCATAACAAATAATGGAGGTTGCGATTCATGTAATGCTGCCACAAACATATATCCATATGAGCTTATGACCATAACAAATAATGGAGGTTGCGATTCATGTACTGCTGCCACCAAGACCGTCGAATTCATTTTAAAATCAAGGGTAAAGTGACAGGTTGAATTTGTCACCTTCCTGACACATTCCTCATCATTTCCTTGCCATAATGAAATTTCCTTGCGCGGTTACACGCAAAAAAAAAATAATTTAAAAAAAATCAAATTTTGTTTATTTTTGTAGAAAGCTTCAGTTTCCAAAGTTTAATTTGCAGAGCAGATTTTTTTGATTTTTTTAAATTTTTTTTTTCAATTTAATTTTGTTTCCTTAAAATAAGCAATTTAAGCGAGAAGGGAGTCGCTGAAATCAATCCTGATGGTTGGAACCCGAACGCTAGTTAAATTATGCCAGCGGAATTGTTAATAGAAGTTTGTGAGGGCTTTTATTTTGTCAATTCTTTTTATACTAAAGGTTTAAAAAAAAATTTTAAAGGGGGGGGGGGAACATAACCTTACTAAAGGAAAAATATATTAGGAGGTTGTGGTGACTGGATTACCAGATGTGCGGCCTCCGTTATTTCTTGATGATTGTAAAGCTCTGTTATACCTAAATTGGTCTGAAGTCCGCGGTTGAAAGTAGTTGCCTCATCACCATAAGAGGTGTACTTTTACCTAACCAAACACAACGTGAAAGAAAAGTGTCTGGGAGAACATACTTCATATAATTCAATCTCCCGTGTGTAGCCGGGGCCCGAAAGGGGAGCAAAGAATAGCAACACTGTTTACCTTCCACGTATGTCGTAAAAGGCGACTAAAGAGGTTATGTGATGGAGTTGGCTGTCCCATCCATATAGGGTCACTGACCCAAAGTCATGCTGAAGTCGGATGTGTCAGGCCGTAATGCGTAGATATCGCAGCAATGCTGTAAACCATGACACAACGCATTCCGTTCTACGGACTACATCCTGATAATCTGCAGGAGTTTGAGAACGAACGCAGAAGAAGAAGATATAATTCACTGTCTAGAGCATTTAATCTTCTGTTTCTTTAATCTCAAACTCCTGCAGATTAGCAGGATGTAGTCAGGAGAGCGGGATGCGTTGTGTTATGGTTTACAGCTTAGATGCGATATATGCGACATTTATTCTGACACATCCGACTTCAGCACGGCTTCGTGGTCACTTTGACTATATTCTTCTTCTTCTGCGTTCCTTCTCAAACTCCTGCAGATAAGCAGGATGTAGTCCGGAGAACGGAATGCGTTGAGTCATGGTTTACAGCATTGCTGCGATATCTGCACCCTTCAGCGTGACACATCTGACTGTAGCATGGCTTTGGATCACTGACCCTATATGGGATAGGACAGTCAGCTCCATCACATAACCTACTTAGTTGCCTTTTACGACATGAGTGGAAGGTAAACAGTGTTGCCATTCTTTGCTCCCCTTAAAGGCCCCAGCAACACACGACGTGACTCTATATAGGATGGGAGAAACAATTCCACCCCAAAACCCCCTTACTTGCGTCTTTCAGCAGGCATGGCAAGTAAACAGTTTTGTTATTCTTTGCTTCCGTCTCGGCTTCGGCAATTATCCGTGGCCAAAGTATATTCAATTATGCAATACAATCAAGACATCAGTAGCCGTTAAGAAAACGACTATATGAGAATATGTCGATGGTACTTTCTCGTTGTTTCACGTTTCAACAACTCCTGTATAAGATTCGAATGTGACCCTGGCTTAGCCTGTCACATTTACATTAACGCCTTCTCGCTTCCGTGCTATTTTTCTTCCTTTACCTATTCTGCATCGATGTTTGACTGTGTGGCCATTATCTCTTCTTTATCTACCAATGAATAAACTGACATACCTGGAGACATTCTGTCATGTCATGTGACGTATTCTCCAGAACGATGTCTTCCCAATGAACTCCCTGAACCCTACTCTGTTTTGGGTGATGCGGTTTGCATTTTCCAACGACGTACTCATGTTATCTTTAATGTCGTCAGGTCATCGTTTTCCCTTTCTCCTCTTCCCAGGTGCTCTACCCACCATTATTTGTCTTTCTAAACAGTTGTGTCTCTTTATACGACCAAACAGGTGTAGTTTTCTTTTTGCTATTGTTTTTTGGTAACCAGCACTCTGGAATCTACAATGTGTTTATAATATCTGAGTTTCTGATTTTTTCCGGAAAGTTCATGTGATTTCCTCGATCACTGATACTCAACACGAGAGTTCGTATGATTTCCTCGATCACTTACACTCAACACGAGAGTTCGTGTGATTTAGTCAATCAATGATAACACGAGAGTCCGTGTGATTTCCCCGATCACTTACACTCAACACGAGAGTTCGTGTGATTTCCTCGATCACTGATACTCAACACGAGAGTTCGTGTGATTTCCTCGATCACTGATACTCAACACGAGAGTTCGTGTGATTTCCATCGCGAAAGACACAAAACATGTTACGACGCAGCTTGTTTGAGCCTTCTGACCCAGCATACCTGTGTTCGGCTATATTCTCTCTAAAATGAGACATCAAACGGGGATAGGACGATGGGCTTTGCAGCTACATAATTTCATATACAAATCACTGAATGTATTCATTAAGATGCCTTATTTGTAAACCTCAGTTCTGGATTATGTACGCGGAGTTAACATTTTATACTGGGCACTCATTCAGATACACTGCCGTCCGCGCAGCTTACAGTGAACTTTGATGATCAGCCCAACCGCAGTCGATGAGAAACAAAGAACAGATGTAATAATGTACCTTTTTTTCTCTCTCAAACTGCAAACTAGATCTTCTACCTCTCCTCATACCTACCCCCAAATCCCCCCATGAAATGTTCTTATTCTGTCAGCTAGAACATTCACGGATCGCCCAAGTTGGCAACTGACATCCTGACTCGTTACTGATTTCCTCTTTTTTTATCCCCTTCTTTCTCTCCTCTCTCCTCCTATTCTACAATTTCTTTAACAGCCATCTCTCGCTTTGATCAAACAATATTCCATTTCGCAGATAACAGCTGTACCGTTCTCACTTTTGTTATCATGCGTTTCCCGATCGTGTTTCTTCACTTTTGTGCTCATGTTCTCTTCTCCTTTCAGTAATTTAACCGTCACTCACTTCCCACACAAGTCAAACTTAACAGCTAATTAAAACTTCCAACTTCAAATATTGAGTAAGTGGAAAACTGCAGTAAAACTGTGCTCCAGTAGGTAATTAAATATAGAAATATATACATACATATATATGTGTATATATATATGTATATATTTAATTACAGAATTACACACACACACATATATATATATATATATCTCGTCCGTGTGATTACGTGGCCCAATAGTGGAGCAAATAATAGCAACACTATTTAGCTTCCATACACGTCATAAGAGGCGAATAAGGAGGTTATGGGATGGAGTTGGCTGTCCCATCACATATAGGGGTCAGTGACCCAAAGCCATGCTGAAGTCGGATGTGTCAGGCCGAAAGGCGCTGATATCGCAACAATGCTGTAAATCATGACACAACGCATTCCGTACTTCGAACTACATCCTGCTAATCTGCAGGAGTTTGAGAACGAAGGCAAAAGAAGAAGATATATATATATATATATCTCTTCTTCTTTTATATACATACATATATATACACATATGCATGTATATATTTCTATGTTTAATTGCAAATATATGTGAATATATATATGTATATGAATATCAGTTTTACGTGGCACAATACACGGAATCGACGTTTCGATCAAGCTACGGGAAAATACATCTAGCAGAACTACTTCATTGCGGCAGCCATATCTGCTGAACTACTTCATGGTGGCAGCCATATCTACAGAACTACTTCATGGCGGCAGCCATATCTACAGAACTACTTCATGGCGGCAGCCATATCTACAATTTACCTGAGTTACCTCCAGTGTTGCAGGGCCTCTGAAAGAGTTGCAAAGAACATCGACAATGTGAACTACATATACATGTCGTCATAGGTGGTTAAAGAGGTGATGAATGATGAGTAAGATTTGTCTGTGTCTTCCCTTAAAGCATTGGACGTGTAAGCAGATAAATTACCACAACATGGGTAAGCAGATAAATTACCACAACATGGGTAAGCAGATAAATTACTACAACATGGGTAAGCAGATAAATTACCACAACATGGGTAAGCAGATAAATTACCACAACATGGGTAAGCAGATAAATTACCACAACATGGGTAAGCAGATAAATTACCACAACATGGGTAAGCAGATAAATTACCACAACATGGGTAAGCAGATAAATTACCACAACATGGGTAAGCAGATAAATTACCACAACATGGGTAAGAATTAATTTTAAGAGGTAAATAATGTTATATACTAAGTGTAAATATAATGCTTTATATCAGGTGAGATGTAAGTATTAATTAATGTTGTATGTGCAATATTTTATTTTGTTGAAAGGCTTAGTTGCGACGTTAATACCTCGAATGCTATATCAAGCTGTTCTTCTTCTTCTTCTTCTGCGTTCGTTCTCAAACTCCTGCAGATTAGCAGGATGTAGTCCGGAGAACGAAATGCGATGTGTCATGGTTTACAGCATTGCTGCGATATCTGTGTCTTTCGACCCGACACATCCGACATGAGCATGGCTTTGGGTCACTGACCCTATATGCGATGGGACAGCCAACTCCATCCCATAACCTCATTAGTCGCCTCTTACGACATGCTTGGAAGGTAAACAGTGTTGCTATTCTTTGCTCCCCTTTCGGGCCCCGGCAACACACGGGTGAATATCAAGCTGTTCTATTCAAGCGGAAAGGGAACCTCTTATTTTTCCCCCCTTTTAACTGGAGGTGTAATATGAATGCAAACAAATATATTTCGGGGCAATAGATGAAAAAATATTCCCCGACCCCCTGCCACATAAGCTCAGGTTTTTTTTCAGAAAAACCCCAGAATTCATGTTGAAATATTCTTCTTCTTCTGTGTTTCTCTCTGAAATAATCATAACAAAATGAGTGTTATTCTCACCAGGAGCGTGAGGTACATTGTGCTACCTTCAATGTGAGCCTTGTTGGCACATCACATGCGATGTGGGTTTGTTTTTAATTCAGCTGAGCTACCCTAGCCTGTGACGGTCTTCCTAGCTGCTACCAGACAACGGTGATGTATAGACTCTGAGCTATGACCGCTTATCGCCCATTGTACTCTTGGGCTGTGCAGGCCAAAAGACGTCATCTGGAGGCACTCTCCGTAGACGTGGTAATCGGGGATTTAGACTTGGATCGATTACGTCTATCGCGAACTAGGTGTTCTGCTATCTGTGAACTTGTCTCGCGTAATTAGATGCATTCTCCCTATATCCTCGTGTACTCAACCTTTTCTTGTATGTGAGCAATTTTACAGTTTTGGGAAACACTGTACAGTAGAGTTGCGCTTGGGTACGTTGATGTTCTTAGTCAAAGTTTTATTCACTAACAATGTAAATACCTCATTCAATTATGAACCTCTGCACATATTTAGCATCAGAATGCTTTCCACGATATTCTCTTGGAGGTAACTAGACGCTTGTTCACGAGCTGAACATTGCTGTAGTAACGATTTCCATGCAGCTTTTCTTACAATTTATTTGCACATGGCTCCGCATTGTAATGCTGTGATGTCCTCTCATTGTAATCACTATGTTTGCCTTGCTTCTCCGGAGACTTGTTCGCGATTCTCGTAGAAAGAAACACCAAAAGATATATTGCAAACAACAGACTTAAACAAGTGACATAATTCACATACCTAGGAAGCAATATAACATCAGACGGCAAGAGCAGCTTATAAATACACAACAGATGTAGTAAAGCATACCAAGACCCAGGACAAATGACACCAATCTTCAGAAACATAAAATGTAGATTTAAACACCAAAATAACACTATTCAAAACGATTATTATACCAACGCTATTACCAAAGCCAAACATGGACAACGTCAGCACAAGATAAACGTAAACTTGTGACAGCTGAAATGGCATGCTTGCGCAGAATCCTAGGAATATCGCTAAGAGACAGGGTGAGAAATGAAGACATTCGACAAAGAACCGGTACCACTCCAATATTGGAGCATATTAAGAGACAACAGATAAAATGGTTTGCACACATCAGCAGACTACCATCAGACAGCATACCCCAGCAAGCTATGCTTCACAGATACAGTGAAGGCAGACCTAGAGGCCGACAACGAAAACGATGGACCACCGAAATAAAAGAGGCGACAAATCCACAATATACTCAGTACACACGAGGGCCATCTCCAGAAAACTCTTCTACCCCTGACGCTGAAAGGCAACAAAGGCTTTAGGGAATAGATAGATAGACTATTTGTATACTTGGATTCGCATGCCAAAAATAGCCAGAGTCAACCACCGAAATTCACGGAAATAATCAATGTCAGTCTTTCAGCTTATGTTTACATTTTCTGTTTATGTTTACATTTTCTGTTTATGTTTACATTTTCTGTTTATGTTTACATTTTCTGTTTATGTTTACAATTTCTGTTTATGAATAGTTTCTTTTTATGTTTACATTTTCTGTTTATGTTTACAGTTTCTGTTTATGTTTAAATTTTCTGTTTATTTTTACATTTTCTGTTTATGTTTACAGTTTCTGTTTATGTGTGCATTTTCTGTTTATGTTTACATTTTCTGTTTATGTGTACATTTTCTGTTTATGAGTCTTCTTTACTGGTAACCGGTCATGATTGTAATAACAATAAAATCTATCTCTACCTATATGTAAACCCGTAACCCGCTAGGGCGGTAGGGGAACCACATTGGATGCATCAACAAACAGATTGATCCAGTGATTTATGTCTTGCGCATAAGTGAGAAAAAAAACTTTGTCCTGATCAGTCCTTGATGTTTTCTGTCCATACTTCTATTAGTCCACCTTCGCTTCTTCCACCTACGATGATTCCCTGTTGAATTATTTTTGACAAAGAATTAAGTCGGCATACATATCCAACGCATGCATTTTTGTTCTTGTGGACTTGTATACATCTCTATTTTATTTCTTGCATTATACATTTGTTTTATGCTCTTTTTAAGAGATTCGTAGAATTCCTCTATACCATTTTGTGTTTGAAGACTTGCAATCTCCATGTCCACGGTGAGCGTCCAACTCTCAAAAGTAGATAAAACAATAGAAATCAATAGTGAATCATAAAATGTGATTTTCACTCTAACACTGATGTTACTTTTCAAGATCAAGTTTAGCCTTGACAGTGAAGCTAAACTCATCTCAAACCTCATCTTTAATTCTAATTTGTATTCTCCATCGCTTCCTATTCTCAATGCGATGTAAATATATAATTTATTAATTGCAGCATCCATTCATTTTTTGACATCCCTAATGTGATATTTATATTGTCATCGTAATATAATCGCAGAAATTTGTGATGTATATTGATTTGCAAGAGCAAACACCAGTTTCAAGTAGGTCATCACGTGACCAAATGATTTAGTCTGCCTGGTACATAGCCAGACACGTCAATCAAGTGACAAAGTGGGCTAGTGCCAGGTTTCGACACAAATGCTAAAAGAAGATAATTACTATGACAAAAATCAGTACAACACAACAGATGAGATGGAATAGACCAAATAAAATTCTATTGTATGCTGCCAAATAATCAAATTTGTAAAAAACACAAAAAAATTAAATTTAAATTTAACTGATTCCAGCCGGGGAGACTTATACAAGTCAGTAAACCTTATGTCTTCTGGCCGGAAAGACTTCTATAAGTCATACTCCAATGACATTCATTTTGTTGTTTTCGGTATTTATATCAACATAAGAATGTTTCCAATCGAAAGTGTAATATATCCACATTACTTCTTGCAATATTTTTATGTGTATTGATATCAATTTTGTTAAGTTATTGATAAGTTTTGATAATGGGGGTCTGTGACGTCATTTTTCCTTATATTTTATATATATATTTTCCAATTTACTTATTTTCGTAAAATAATAACTATTTTATTTGCTTTGGTCTCATTTATTATGAAATCCAATCTGGCAAATGCTTCTAGCATCGTGTTTGCAAATTTACGCCATTTTGTAAGAAAAGTTAGCCATATTTTCATTTGAGTTTCGTGTAAAGTTAAGTCTACTGTTTTTGATAGATATCGAAATTCTTTCTAAATAATAAATTTTTGACGCACTATGCATATATATATTATACATTTTTGTGTTCGTAATTGGATTATCTACAGAAAAGATACAGTTTGAGTTGAATTTATTGATTCAAAAATGCGGTAAGGTCAAATATCATATCTAAAATAATATTTATTTGTCATTTACATATTTTCTTTTCTGTCTAAAATAACTTTTATACATTAACATAATTTTTTTTTCAAAATGATCTTGTGATAATCACATTCTCTGTCCATTTCTGTTTTGAAATATATATATTACATTATAATGTAAATATATTTAGAAGTACTATTTCTTGTTTCCATGATGCATGTACACACACAAAAATCGAACAAAATTTAATTACGTTTAAACGCTAAAAATATTCCGGCCAGAATCAGTTAAGAAAAAGCAATAAGTAATATTATGAACATTAAAAAAATGTAATGCATTCCCAAATTCTCACTGCCTCTTGCTCGTTTCAAATAGAGAATCAAGTCACCGGCTCCTGCTGGTTTCAAATAGAGAATCAAGTCACCGGCTCCTGTTGTTTTCAAATAGAGAATCAATAGTCACTGGCTCCTGCTGGTTTAAAGTAAAAAAATCAAGAGTCACCTGCTCCTGTTGGTTTCAAATAAAAAATCAAGAGTCACCGGCTCCTGTTCTTCTTCTTCTTCTTCGTTCGTTCACAAACTCCAGTAGATTAGCAGGATGTAGTCCGGAGAACGGAATGCGTTGTGATGGTTTACAGCATGGCTGCGATATCTGCGCCTTTCGGTCTGACACATCCGACTTCAGCATGGCTTTGGGTCACTGACCCTATATGGGATGGGACAGCCAACTCCATCCCATAACCTCCTTAATCGCCTTTTATGACATGCATGGAAGGTAAATAGTGTTGCTATTCTTTGCTCCCCTTTCGGGCCACGGCAACACACGGGCGACCGGCTCCTGTTGGTTTCAAATAAAAAATCAAGAATCACCGGCTCCTGTTGGTTTCAAATAAGAATCAATAGCCATAAAGAACACGGCGCCTGAGTTTACAATCTCCCAGAGAATTGTCACGTTAAGAGCTGAGCTACATTTCAGCCCTCCCCCATGTGCCACCTGTTGATAGCTCGGACATTACCTACACTTTGGTAATCACGACCGTGAACAGGCCATGAGCTCATCTGTTTTACCAGCGTCATGTGCAATGCTGTGCTCACTGAATGTTGCACTACACAACATTTAATGTTAGTGTACACATGAAATGCTGTTTGCAAGACTTCTATGTGAACGTCAATAGTGACATTCCCGTTCGTCGTTTTGTGTGTATATAGTCTTGATAAAGGTTTTGAGGTCGATACGTCGATATGTATGTGTTATTGTGTGTGTTTCCAGTGATTAGCCAAAATATTATTAATCTGTTTCAAGCTTTTACTGTTGGATTTCAGTTTTTCTGCTGTACATATTATTGATCTTCCACAAGAAGGAAGCCTGACTGTATTGGACGTACATCTACTGGGATCAAAGAGTGTATGATGGTTGGTGTTAAATACTAAAATTCACACCGTCCTACATTTCACGTCATTTACAGAGAGTATATTATTTCTGGTCTTATAACCTAAAAGGAAACCATCAGAACTTAATTGTAAGACCATCAGAACTTAATTGTGACACCATCAGAACTTAATTGTAAGACCATCAGAACTTAATTGTGACACCATCAGAACTTAATTGTGACACCATCAGAACTTAGTTGTGACACCATCAGAACTTAGTTGTGACACCATCAGAACTTACTTGTGACACCATCAGAACTTAGTTGTAAGACCATCAGAACTTACTTGTGACACCATCAGAACTTACTTGTGACACCATCAGAACATAGTTGTGACACCATCAGAACTTAGTTGTGACACCATCAGAACTTACTTGTAAGACCATCAGATCTTACTTGTGACACCATCAGAACTTAGTTGTAAGACCATCAGAACTTACTTGTGACACCATCAGATCTTACTTGTGACACCATCAGAACTTACTTGTGACACCATCAGAACTTACGTATGTCATCTACTGACAATTTAATATTTTACAATGGCTGGTCTGTTAGACGTAAAGTGAAACATTCAGAACATACGCATGCGCATAAACTATATATAAATCTACGTTATAAAGTACTTACTACCGTTTAAGTGTGAGGAAAACATTTGATTGCGCTGGAGACTGAGCTCCTATCTGTCTTTTCCAAACAATACGACGTCTATTCTTTACACATTAAACAATATAGGGTCATACAGAACAAACAATTATACAATTGTTTTCAAATTTGCAACAAATGCAATACAATCTATAACAATCAAATTTGCAACAACTGCAATACAATCTATAACGATCAAATTGACAGATCAGACTGGGAACAGGAGGTTCCCGGAGCCACCAGTCTTCCATTTATTGTCTGAGAAAGCTTTTTTACTAGTAACACTCCTGCTTTGTTCTCACTTATCATCAGGTTCGGTCTGTTTTTGACAGATTCAGGTGTCTCCTCCGCGTATTATCTTCACTATTTATGTGAGCTCTAGGAAGGCTAACCGTTCAACGATTGTTACCGTAGTCCGTAAATTTATTTTCTGGCCTAAATATATATTGAACTGGCTCGTGAATATTTGCATATGCAAATTGGAAGATGTTTATGATGCTGTGTAACATGGACGCATTCACTGAAATAAGAGCTTTCAGAAAAGACGATTTCTTTAGATAGCGTGACACAGGGTTGCCAATTGTCTTTTTTTTCTAATATATGTTGGTTTCTCAAACTCCTGCAGATTAGCAGTCTGCAGTCAGGAGAACGATATACGTTGTTTTGTGGCTTACATCTTCGCTGCGATATCTGCGACTGTTAGACTGACATGCCCGGCGACAGCGTCTCTTCTTAGTCACTTTAACCCTATATGGGATGTGACAGCCAACTACTCCCGAAAGCCTCTTAGTCACCTCGTACGACATTCATGGAACGCAAACAGTGTTCCTATTCTTTTTTCCAAATTCGGTTCAGGCAATACGCGGACGCCAGATACTGCATGGCAGAGATAAGGAAGAGATTGGCAATGGCATGTTGTAAAATAACACGTTTGAAAAACATATGGAGAAACAACAAAATAGAAACGAAACTGCTAATGCTTGTATTAAACCTTTTATTTCTCTGGTTGCAACATACGGCTGTGAAACATGGATCCTAAATAGAACAGGGACAAAGAAGATCAACGTTTTCATGATGAAATGCTACAGAAAGATACTTCGAATATATTTGAAAGGGGGGGGGGTGGAATGAGAAAATTAGATATTATAAACACGTAGAAGGTGACAGAATGTTGGTTACTAAACACAATAGTAGAAAGAAAACTACGCCGAATGAGATATTACAGAGACGTGACTATTTAGAAAGATAAAATATGAAGGGCCGAGCACCCAGAAGGAGAAGAAAGGGCAGACGAAGAGGAAGATGGTTAAACTACTGAACGTATTTAGATTAATAAAAAAAAATCACTACAGCCAAAAAAATGCCGCGTCAATAGCTACGTCATGAATCGAATACGCTACTAAATATACACGTTTATAAAAGGGGTAGCATAGTTTGAAAGTTTAGCATGTTTTTAGTAGTTTCTGCTAAATTTAGAAATTTGTGACATTTTTACCAACAAAATTGACATAAACATTTGAAACCATCTGGCAACCATGGAGTGAGATTATGGGGAAAACAGCTGGTAGAGAGTGGTCAGAGAAGTTCACATGCTAGGTCGTAGATCTATATCTATCTATTGGTTAAACCCTTTGTTGCCTTTCAGCGTCAGAAGTAGAAAAGTTTTCTGGAGATGGCCCTGTGTGTGCTAAGAATATTGTGGAGTTTTTCGCCTCTTTTATTTTGGTGGTCCATCGTTTTCGTGGATGGTCTCTAGGCCTGCCTTCGCTGTGTTGCCGTAGATATGGTTACCTTTAAAGGAGAGGGGTTTGCCTATAAAAAGAAGTCATTCGTTTGTTTTTGTGTGCAAATTTCTCATTTGATGCAAGATATGAAGACATTTAGACATTTCTGTGGAGAAAATCGTTAAAGTGGGCTGGGGGGGGGGTCTTATTCGACTTTTTCGCTGAGTTTCTAGTACTAAATGGTCATGTTCTGATTTACTAAGGTGGAGGGGGAGAGGTTCGAACACCCCAACACCCCGCCGATGTTTAAACCACTATCGATCTGACTCACGGCCATCTAGTTATATGTAAGGTCATACTATTATGTCCCCAAAAGCGTCAGTTGTTACCAATAGTAGTCGGCATGTCTCTTACAGTAAATTTCTTTCAGCCATACACTTCTCCAGAATAGTCACACGAATTAAATTCACCCTGCGGTACTTATCTTGTCCTATGTGACTGTGTATTAGTCACCTTGCATATTCTCCGTAGATAGCCAACTAAAAAGCAGGAAACAAGTGGGATATGCACACAGAAGTGACTATTTATGAAATTACCACGAAAGACTATTCTGGAGAATGGATTGGAATACACGAGACCCGCATATTCTCTAGCTTCACTCGTGGAAATTGGTTCTGAGACGAGACATCCCGGCAACGCTTCTAGATAACCGACTCTTTATTGTAAAGTTGTAGTAGGACCTTATATATATATATCAAGAAGGCCGTGTATCTTGCTACACATCTGAATGTGAAACGTGGTCATACTTGCTTGAATGCCGTGTCTGTGTCGCCATGGATTTGATAGCTAAAGTTCACATTGGGTGAAGTGATCCGTTATCCACAAGATGTGGTTTAAAAGGCGTAGAGAATTGACTTCGTTGTACTACAGTTTCCCGATATGTTCTCATATCTCTTTCATTGAAGCGGTACACGGCTACCACTCACTGTACGTAACACCGTAGCTAAAAATCCCCAGGGATATTTTAATGTTTTAGTCTGTATTTTTTCTGATGAGGGCGTCTTAATCAAAACGTCGCCTATCTTTGTGCAAGGTTGTTTGCTAGTGTGCAGTATCTATAAACATTGGAAACACTTGTACCTATTCATGTTTCTTTTTTTTATGTTGCACTATATTGCCACAGCCCAGACTAATCGCCGAACAAAAACTAACAAGAGAATCAGAACGTAGCAGAATCAGCCTTTTTTTACGTGATGTTTTCGATTATTGTCATGTATTTTCGTTGTTCACTTTTTATATAGTTTTTGTCGTTCAGATGTAGAATGCCAACGCAGACCAACGAAATTCATGGAAATAATCGAAATACGCGATACAAAAAGGCTGATTCTGCTTCGTTTTGACTCTGCTGTGAGGTTTTCTTTGACTATTGGTCACGCTACAGCCTCGTATCTATAGCGCGTCGGGGTTGTATCTCCTACACTGGGGAACATCGACATATATAAGAATTGAGGACTCATTGAAAATCATCCTTCTAAATTAACTTTATTTCATTTTTCCCGAGATTTGTATTAACTGCCAATACAAAATGACCAATGAAATTGGGAATAAGGGAAAAGTAAAATAACATCACTTTAGAAGCATAATTTTCCCTTAAGACCAGATGACATATATTGTGAATGGTCGCAACTAACCCGCAGATAAACAATATTATATAAGATACTTATATAAACAAAAGAAAGAAAACGAGCTGAACATCGCTGTTATTTGCTATCTTTCGACAGAATCTCATTAGTTGTTTTCAATGTCATCTATCTTGCACTTGTTTTCTGCTCTAAACAAGACAGGATGTCTCCGCATATGCTGTTGTTCCGCATAGCTTCTTCAAATTATTGTACAAGAGCTATGTTTATATTTTTACAAAATCTGCTCTCCATTACCTGCGCTCTGTGTATGTTTTGTTTTGACATATGACATTATATTTCTCCTTGAGCGATTTATTTGCTTGTTTCCCAGTTATTTATTTTACTAGTTTATATTCTTCTTGATTTATAGGATCAAGTTTCTATGTTTTAGATGATGATTATTTTTCTCGCAGACTCTATTGCATATTTTTGTTGTGTTTGAACTGTGCCCCCAATACGCAATTTAGTGTCTTTTTGGTGCTCCTGAAGAAGTTACCAAATTGGTGAGAAAGGGGAAATAAATATGATTAGATTCTCTGTCACTTCCGTGTTCATTTATTACACCTTTCAGATCGTCCGTGGGTGATCAGGGCCTGAACGAGGTGCATCAGAGATTAGCAACAATGTTATCAATCAAGAATGTCAACAGAGGTGAATCTTCTTCAGCTTTCATTCTCAAACTCCCACTAGATCTCTCTTGTGGCAAGACAATGGTCCTACTAGATTTTTAGCAGGTTATTGATCAGAGAGCGGAAATTTGGTGTACCTCTGTTTTATTTAAGTCAATGATCCGATACATTCATCTTCAGCAGTGAAAAAAGCGAATAAATACCTAAAAGAAGTGCTTAAGTAGGATGTGCCAGAACGAAATGGGCATAAATCTCAGCTAAGCTGTAAACAATGACACAATACACTCCGTTCTCCTGAATACACGCTGAAAATCTGCATGACTTTGAGAAAGGATTAAGAAGGAGAATAACATACTCTTGCAAACTAAGATATGTCTAAAGAACACAATGTCATGTTTCACTGTTTACAGATGGATTACGATATAAGCGCATTTCGACCCGACACATCCGTCTTCATCGAACTTCTGCGTTACTTTGAATTATAAATGGGAACAGCCTTTCATCCTTTCCTGAAACATCATTAGTCGCTTCTTTCACCATAAGTGGCCGATCACCGTGTTTCGTACCTTCACAACAATCCAGCAATTCACATTCTCGTTAAGCCTGTGGTAACGTGGCCTGAGATGGGAGAAAATAAAGAATGAGCATTGTTACAAAGTTTAAGAGAGCTGAAGAAAACAATGATTTCAGCATGGTATCTGACAGTGGCATCAATAGACGACAAAATGCTCGGCGTCCCTTACATGATTAACAACTTAAATAACGCACACAAATTTATTTATTTACTATCAACATTGCAGAAGAATAATCGCAGGCTCGTTTTTGTTTTGAGAGTTATTTGTCCTTGACGCCAAAACGCTTCAGCGTAAGGATTTGTTCACAGCAGCAGCGTTAATTCGCTGCTGAGGATCTGACCTTTTATCATTTATCATTTAATAATGATTCTTCTTCTTCAGCGTTCATTCTCCAACAACCGCTGAATCACTCTTTTGTAACAATACAATGTTGCTACTAGATTTCCAGCAGGGTGTAGTCCAGAGAACGGTAATTGTTTGTGTCGCCGTTTTATTACTGCAATGTCCCGACACATCCATCTTCGGCGGAAATAAATTTGATTGATTAATTAAAAAATAATATATGAAGATTAGTTCTCAGAACTGGAAACGGAAATTCTCTATCTGTTACAATGTCACGTTATCACAACAACATGACACTGTGTTTTGTCTGTGTTGTAGGGAACTGTATTATTTAGTGACTAATAGTGTGTTAGTCAATAAGTCAATGTGTTCTGGTTAATATCTTGAAAGTTTTCTGTGAACGAATTCAATGATAACACCAAGTGAATGTAACACTAAAGATTAGGAGAATGTATGTGAAATTTATATTTATTTTTCAATGTTAACGTTTGTGAGGATACTGAAAATTTTCGCAGAAAATAAGACCAGGAACCTGGAGCTGCCTTAAAAGATTATATACGTTATATTTTTTAACTAGTTAATATTATATGTAGGGGTGATGTAAATACATGTTTCTTTTGCGAGGAGGGAGAACTATCTACTAACAAAAGTTCACTCGGCTCCCCACTAAAAAAATCGCGATGTCACTTGTATCTGGGTCACTTTGGTCTTATTTGGATTGGCAAAGCCAAATCCACTCCAAAAACCTCATTAGTCCCCTCTTTTGACATACATGGCAGGTGAACATTGTTGCTATTCTATGCTCTATTTTCAATTCTTGTCAACAGTCGGTGGTTTAATTGATCATAGTTTATACACAATTTTGAAATTGAACTACATTGGGCCCATTTTTAGCAACAATTTGGCCGTAAACAGTTCCAACCATCTGGCAACACTGCACGTTATGCACTGAAACATAATTATATACATGTGACTGGCAAAGCCAAATCCACTTCAAAAACCTCATTAGTCCCCTCTTTTGACATACATAGCAGGTGAATATCGTTGCTATTCTTTGTTCTATTTTAAACTCTCATCAGCAGTCGGTGGCTGAATATCTGGCGTACCTGAGAACGCTTTTTGGTGTATCCTGGCAAGATCGCATGACGGACAAAGAGAAAAAGATTTTATTTTATACAAAATTTTGAAATTGAACTACATTGGTCCCATTTTTAGCAAAAATTTGGCCGTAAACAGTTCCAACCATCTGGCAACACTGCACCTTAAGCACTGAAACAGCATTCAGACACAACAGTCTTGTACAATCTTATAATTCTTAATACATTTTCCTGTGTTCCGTTTCTTTCTTTTCACGCGTGTGTATGTGTGCATATATGTGTTTGATGTATGTATATGTTCGTGCATCGCTGACAAGAATAATGCATTCTAAGAATAGAATTAAGCAGACTTGGAATTGCCCTCAGGTTATTCTAAATACTCAAGCTAAAGTCTTTTATCTGCCAGATCACATACTTTCCCGCCTGAGTAACATTTCCTTCTGTCTAAAGCAGAAATGCTAAATCCAATCAACAAAACACATGCACAAGCGGAAAAAAAACCATATGCAATCAAGAAGTTCCAGGTCTTGCTGGTTCTTATGTTAAGACGCCGGCTACCATGGCAGAGAGGTCATTGTTTCAGTCTTTCAACACAACTCTCTCCTAAATACTTGTTATTCCAAGCGTAAACACAATGACTGTCCATATTCTGCTCGCAATGCGCTTTTAAATGTAAAGGTGGTATTAAAATATGCAACAAGTATAACTACGAGATTATTACATCCATATGCCCTTAATAGAGTGTATCCATTTGTCTGCATCTAAATATGGACAACATATGTAAATGTCTATAAAGTTTTAAAAGAATGTAACCGCCCGTATGTTGCCGGGGCCCGAAAGGTGAGCAAAGAATAGCAACACTGTTTACCTTCCACGCATATCGTAAAAGGCGACTAAGGAGGTTATGGTATAGAGTTGGCTGTCCCATCCTATATAGGGTCAGTGTCCCAAAGCCATGCTAAAGTCGGATGTGTCAAGCCGAAAGGCGCACATATCGCAGCAATGATGTAAACCATGATACAACACATTCAGTTCTCCGGACTACATCCTGCTAATCTGCAGGAGTTTGAGAACTAACACAAAAGAAGAAGAAAAAGAATGTAATGAATATTCAACATAAATATTCGATACGGCACAACATTTTTTTTAAAATAAGTCATCTACGCAAATTATGAACTTGACCAGTTTTGGAACACACATCTCTCCCGATTGAAACCAAAATTCATATCATACATTCAATCTTCATTCCAACATTTTGTTATCAATACCAGACAATGCACTATCAAAAGAAATGAGGAGAAAGCTTAGTACGTGTAAAGTGAGATTTTTAAGGGGGAAAAACAAGAAGAGATAATGCGAGGAATAAAGAAATTACAAGAACTGTTGAAACAATTTCGGTGCACAAATATAGTGAGAAAAAAACAACTGACATGGTTCGGCTAGTTAATGAGAATGAACCCTTAGTGGCCAGCGGCGAGAACATACAACATGAGAATGAACCCTTAGTGGCCAGCGGCGAGAACATACAACATGAGAATGAACCCTTAGTGGCCAGCGGCGAGAACATACAACATGAGAATGGAAACAGCAAGATAGAAAGGGCGACCAGAAAGAAGATGGATTGAAGGAGTTACCAAGATATTAAGACGTCACGATATTACTGCATTTCAAGCAAATAAACGAGTCATATGCTGAAAGCCAATCGTCATTTAATCCTGCGGCGTCTTGCGACAGCAGATCCCTAAAAAAAAAAAATTAATAGAATACGGTTACAGAAATTAGTAGAACTAACTCCTTTACGTTAAGGATGACACTTTTTTTTATTACTAACATTTTTTTTCTCCTGTCCCGCGACCAGCTATATATTTGTTCATCTGAACCCTTGGACATTAAGTATTGATGATATCTCATATAAATAAATAAAAAAAACATGGAGCAATTAGTAATGGACGACACAGTTTCGCGTAAGTGTCAACAAAGACAATAATATGGAAGAAACATCTGAAAATGTTTAAACATCCTGATGGCTGCGGAGTCATGTCAACTTACTCAGAATCGTAAGAAGTTCGTGAGCCAATCGAAGCCTCCCTGCAACTCCCTAAAGGAATAATAGAAGCCTCCCTTCAACTCCCCAACGGAAAGATAGAAGTTTCCTTGCAACTCCCCGACGGAAACAATGCTTTATTTTCATTTTTTTTTAAATATTTTAATTTTTACAGACAGTGAGGAGTCCAGAACATAAAGAGAAATATATTCTAGAAAAAAAGATGTGAACTGAATGAATGTGAACATAAATAGAACTATATTCTAGAAAAAAAGATGTGAACTGAATGAATGTGAACATAAATAGAACTATATTCTAGAATAAAGATGTGAACTGAATGAAAATGAATGTCCATAAATTACGTTAACACATATGGGATGGGGGGGGGGGGGTTGATGGAGCAAAGAGGGTCTTAAAATGTTTGACAGTCCTTGATACTAGGAAGGGACTGGAGTTTGACAAAATTTGACGTGAACAGATCCGTTATTTATGCACCAGTTAAATTGTCTTAATTTGATACAGAAAACTAAAACAGTGGACAAAATATGTATTTTTAATGGTACTTCTTCTGCGTTCGTTCTCAAACTCCTGCAGATTAGCAGGATGTAGTCCGAAGAACGGAATGCGTTGTGTCATGGTTTACAGAATTGTTGCGATATCTGCGCCTTTCTGTCTGACACATCCGGCTTCAGCATGACTTTGGGTCACTGACCCTATATGGGATGGGACAACCAACTCCATCCCAAAACCTCATTAGTCGCCTTTTACGACACGCGTGGAAGGTAAACAGTGTTGCTATTCTTTGTTCCCCATTCGGACCCCGGCAACACACGGAGGAATGGTACTTTTTCTGCTAAAAATGTGTAGAGGAGAGTGGGCGAAATTTTGACGAGGTTTGGTCAAATAAACTGTCAAATACTGCATTTTTTTCTTTAAGGAGTTGCAGGTAGTGTATTGAAAAGCTGTGTGATAAAGGTCACATGCTCTTGCTGTCGTCACATCATGTATAGGGTGAGATTTTTTTAAAATTTACCCCCCCCCCCTCAACGACAGAAAAAAACGCAGTCGTTACCGGGGATCAAACTCTAGACCTTACTAGTGTGAGACCAACGCTCTAACCTCTCGGCCATGCACCACCATATGATTAGGTAAGGGATTCCAAATTCTTGACAGCTGTGGTAAAAAAAGTGGTATGGTTAAAAAAAATGACAAAATGTGGTTAAGTAATTTATGGACAGTTTGGTAATTTATCGCATGCCGGTCTCCAATAAAGATCTTTCCAGCTGAATAAATGCTGACCTCTTGTTCGCTATGTTGTTTTATTATTGTTGGGTTTTCGATTGATCACTATTTACATACTTGGGTTCGCATCGCATATTAAAATTAGCCAAGACGACTCCAAGTTTATAGTGACCAACTGAAATCCCAACAGGACCCCTTTCCGGTCACGTAACAATTCTAGATAACAGATCTTATTGAAGACGGTCCTAGTAACAGAAGGTTAATAGCTGCAAGCACTCTTTTAAAATTACTCATCTGAAGAGTTAGAGAAAGTAAATCGACATTCTCAGCCTGAAAACTTCTCAGGGTATAACATTAACTTAGAATCTATTTCGTCTGATGACATTTAGCCAAGATGTCATCCTATCTAATGATGTCTGAAACATCATACATTCACATATTTTTGCTAATACTGATGACGGAACTGCTGCATGCGATGTACTGTGGTCACCTTAGAAGGGCGTCACACATAAAAATGTCTAGATTTTAACCAGAAAAAATGAAACTAGTTCACAAATACAACAACGGCTCGCGTGCATTCATGCGCGTTTGGCAGTTATTTTCTCAAACTTTCGGTCAGACATCGTAAATTGCTGCGGTTACCAATTTTTAGAACCGTTTCGGGATATAAATTGACACTAGAGACGGTCTAATGTAAGCCGCGAGAAAAATAATTTGAGTTTTGAGAACAAGCAAATTCCATTACCGAAGCTGGTAATTGTACATTTCTTCAGAATTTATATAGATATTTCTCGCATCGTCCAATTTGTTTTTAGTTTATTCATCACTTTTCTTCTTTCCCTCAGCTCCACGGTTTATTCCTTCTACTTTTCTTCAGTTCCACAATGTATTATTTCTTATATTTTCCTTTAGTTCCCCAGTTTATTACTTCAACTTTATATTACCCCCCACATTTTATAACTTCTACGTTCCTTTATTTTCACACTTTAAAACTTTAACGTTCCTTTAGTTTCACACTTTATAACTTTTACGTTCCTTTAATTTCACACTTTATAACTTTTACGTTCCTTTAATTTCACACTTTATAACTTTTACGTTCCTTTAATTTCACACTTTATAACTTCTACGTTCCTTTATTTTCACACTTTATAACTTCTACGTTCCTGTAGTTCCATGCTTTATTACTTCAACTTTACTTCAGTTCCACATTTTATTACTTCAACTTTCCATTAGTTCCACAGTTTATTACTTCTACGTCCCATTAGTACCACAGTTCATTACTTCTATAGTACCTTAGCTCCACAGTTTATTATTACTACCTTTCTTTAGTTCCACATATTATAATTTCTATAGTCCTCTAGTTTCAGTTTCAAGGTTATTCCCTCTTCTACTGTCCTTCACCTCAACAGTTTATTACTTATTCTACTGACCTTCAGTTCTACAGTTTATTCCGTCGTCTTCAGGCCTTCAGTTCTACAGTTTATTCCGTCGTCTTCAGGCCTTCAATTCTACAGTTTATTAGCTCTTCTACTGTCCTTTTCCCCCTTCTACTGTCCTTCAGTTCTACAGTTTATTCCCTCTTTTCTGTCCCTTAGTTCCACATATTTTTCTTCTACTACTTTCCTTCAGCCCCCCCCCCCCAGTTTTTTTGTGTGATTCCCCTACTTTCCTTCAGTTCTTTACTTCATTCCTTCTTGTTCCTTTAGTTCACAAATTTATTCCTACTATGATTGATGTATTGAGTCTAGTTTATTTTATTATCTATAACTATTCGAGTGAATTGATTTTCAGGAGCGTCTGGAATCTAATCATGGCTGCATCAGTATCGTAAATGCTGACTTGTGTATACGGGAAGGAATGTTTACATATCTCGTTCCCTGGTTAAGTACTATGCATTTCGATGTTAACATGTCGATGTTAACATTTTACTACCATGTAGCTGTTAAATGTTGTTCGTTTGATTGATTCTTCTTCTTCTTCGGCGCTCATTCTCAAACTCTCGCTGGATTTCTTTTACCGAAGGATCATGGTCCTACTAGATTTCCAGATGTAGTCCAGATAATGGAATGCGTTATATCGCCGATTTATTTCTGTCAATGATCCGATGCATCTGTCTTCGATGAAGTTTGATTCAATTTCTAGCAACCTTGCTGCGATAGCTGCGCCAGTCGGCCTGGCGCATCTGAACTCATCATGGGTTCTGGAACACTTTAACCCTCTGTGGGATTTGACATTCAACTCCATCCAATAATTCCCATAGTCCACTCTGACGATATGCATATAAGGTAAACATTGCTGCTGTTCTTTGCTCTTCTTGGGGCTTCGACAACACGTGGAATTTATTGAAAACAACGATATTACTTGAAAATTGTAAAAAGATAATTGTACAGGTGATGTAATGTGGAGATTCCACACAAGGAATGTCTTCTTCTTCAAGTGATTCAGTCTTACATTGTTACTGATTCACAAGATGTATTTCGGAGAAAAGAATGCAGTTATAATGGTTTCCAGCTTGACTGAGATAGCTACACATTTTGGGCTGATAAACACACGTCAGGATTGTTTTCGTTTCACTTTAACTTATGCAAAGAGAAATTCATCTCCAATGCTCCTTAGTTGTCACGTGCGTCATGTATGACAGGTCATAGTGTTAATATTTGTTTTCACCCACAACACAGTGATCTGTTATTAGGATTTGTAAACTAAATCGTCAGAATGTTGTCAGGCCTGACAGTGGAACAAACAATAACAACACTGTTACCAGCCACACATATCATAAGAGGCGACTAAGAACATTTGGTGGTGGAGTTTATTGTCCCATTCTATGGAAGCTCACAGAGAACTAGAAACCATACTAAGTCAGATGTGCCAGGAAGAAAGACACCGTTATCGCAGCCATGCTGTAAACCACATGATACAAAGTATTTCATTCTCTGGATCCCATTCCGCTAATAGGTAGGCGTTTGAGAACCTGAGAAGAAGAGATAAACGTAAGTAAGCAAATTTATTCTACAGTTTTCATTTGTCTCTGAAAGGGACCCAGCACATAAGGTCTAAATTTTACCGAGTTTCCCACATGTTACCTGTGAACATATGCTAAAACTTTAATTCAGGCAATTGAATTTGAACATCTTGGAAAAATATTTCCTGCGCTCACAAGATAGAAAACAGCCTTTATCCAAGAAATAACAGACCTCAATAAGGCGGGGCGAAACTAAGTCACCAATGGCCCAGTATAAACAAACTCTTTGTCTCACGGAAGAAGTAAATATTGGCCACAGATCCCGTTTGAGACTTGACCGGAAATTCTGTGCCTCTAATGGCCGTCAGAAAACTTCCGATATTATATTGATTCAGAGTTGTCTCAACATGTTTGATCTGTGAAGAACGTTAACTCTCACTGGTTGAACCTAGAATCTCAGAAGGACTTAGCAACATCAATACAATGCCTTACAAGACTATTAGAGTTATGTCTAACAACAACTAAACAAGTGTTTTCTTGTCCTATTCAAGCTGCGTTATTTTAAAAGTGATGAAATCATATTTTTCGAACTGAAAGGCACAGAAATCGCAGTCGATATATGTGGGTATCACCAAAGGCCCACTAGATAAACACCGATACAACAGAAAACCTTAGTAGATGACATGCCGTTTTATTGAGTTTATCTTCTTATAGAAGCTTCATGGCCCGTCATCTATACAATTATGCTTCTCATGCTTTTATTTTGTTGTTACAATGTGTTTTGTGCTTTGTTATTTGTATATATGTATGCACCCTCTGTGGTTGGGAGGGAGTCAGAGATGTACAGCGCAACACATGGAAGGAGAGAACTGACAACGCCTTTTTTTCCTATGGCTGAGGCCCATCATAGAGGAACAGTGACTCAGGACATGACAATCCTTGTGAGGTGAACATTTGGTTGCATGCCTGGAGCAATAGAGAAGTTCGGCACAACCAGAAGTCAATTGGTGGCAGGGAATGTGCACATTGGACCCTATCTTGGCTGCAGTGGCTAGGAGATGAACAGATTGCATAGGTTGAAACCTAACTTCTAGTGGTGTGATAGTTATTCTCTGGCTCGGGGTGGGCCGAATATCCACAGACTTCCCAGCAATGTAATGCCATTTTAATGATATTGGGTCAAAGGGCATGAGCCCATGGACCGCTGGATCAGCAACTAACCAACCAGCTATGTTCCTTCAGTGCAGATTGCGGTGTATAAAAACATAAAGCAAAGCTCTCCAGCTCGAGCGATGTGCTACTACTGTGATGTGATACTATTATGTTGTGATACTGCTGTGTTGTGATACTACTGTGTTGTGATACTACTGTGTTGTGATACTACTGTGATATGGTGTGATACTACTACGATGTGATACTGCTGTGTTGTGTGTAATTCTTGCACGTTGTTAAGATCCATTATCCGTCTGTGATTTTTGTTCTGTGAAGAGTCTCCCTTCGTTTTTCTCTTTTTCTTGTGTCATCTGGTACCCATTTTAATGCTTGTAGTGTCCGTCTGTTTTCATTCATTATTCTTCTACAGCGTTCATTCTCACATTCCCACGGGATCTCTCGTGTAGCAGGACAATGGTCATAATAGATTTTCAGCAAGATATAATCGCCCAAGACAATCAAAATTCGCTGGGTTTTCGCTTTACTTGTGCTAATGGTCCGACATATCCGTCATCAGTGAATCCTTCATTAAAAGTACATGTTCACTATAATCCATCGTTTAATTTTTATTGTTATAGAAACATATTGCTGTTTATGTGTCTTCTCTTACTTGCCTGTTTGACATGAATCTTCCCAAGCTACAGTTGAGAGACATGTATTTTCAAATGAATTTAATTACTTTTCCAGTCCGTTTATTTTTAAAATTTCACAAACATAATTTCCATACGGATATTACATTAGAGTTGAAAAACCATAGTTTGCTATATTTACTTATTATTTTTATATAGTGTAATGAGTGTAGACTCTACAAAATTACAATCACATACAGTTAAGTTCATTTCATCAAGTTCTTTCCGTGGCGTAGTAGCCGATCGTTGATCTTCAAAAGATGTAGTACTCTGCTGATCCCTTAAAGGTGTGTCAACGTTCTGTAAAGAACACGTCACATAGATACAGTGAGGTTAAAAACAATAATCCGCAACCTTTATACATCACAGTGGAAGAAAGAAATGGATATTGACTCGAAATTAGACCCCATATACCAACTTCATAGGCAAAAACAGACCATTATCTTTCGACTTACAACTGGCCATTTAAAGCTACAGTCACCTGTACCGGATCAGAGTCGCCCACACAAATGAATGTCCATGCAGAACAGCTATAAGTAAACCATAACATTTATTAATGCCGTAGGGGTGTGAGATGTTAGCGATCTCACATTTCAGAGGCTCTGCAAATGAGGGCGGTAGCCATCTCCTCTCCATCGCAGTCTTTACTTCCCGGATTAATCCGGTACCCATTTAAGGCTGGGTCGACCCGGGAGCCGTTGCGATCTGAAAAACATTTCCGCCTTCACTAGGGAATGAACCTAGGACCACTAATATGCGAAGCCAGTGCGCTAACCATAGCGCTAACGCGGCTCACAAACAGAACAGGCATACAAACCCCTGAACACATACTCCAAGACTGTTCAGAACACAAAGAACTTCGAGGCAAGACATGGCTACAATGTGCCGAACTGAGGCGAAAACTTTGGGGCAGCCACTCTGATCTGGAGAAGACGGGAAGCTTGGTCTGGCGATCTGGAGAAGACTGGAAGCTTGGTCTGGCAATCTGAAGACTGGAAGCTTGGTCTGGCAATCTGAAGACTGGAAGCTTGGTCTGGCAATCTGAAGACGGGAAGCTTGGTCTGGCGATCTGGAGAAGACTGGAAGCTTGGTCTGGCGATCTGGAGAAGACTGGAAGCTTGGTCTGGCAATCTGAAGACGGGAAGCTTGGTCTGGCGATCTGAAGACGGGAAGCTTGGTCTGGCAATCTGAAGACTGGAAGCTTGGTCTGGCAATCTGAAGACGGGAAGCTTGGTCTGGCGATCTGAAGACTGGAAGCTTGGTCTGGCAATCTGAAGACTGGAAGCTTGGTCTGGCAATCTGAAGACTGGAAGCTTGGTCTGGCAATCTGAAGACTGGAAGCTTGGTCTGGCAATCTGAAGACGGGAAGCTTGGTCTGGCGATCTGGAGAAGACTGGAAGCTTGGTCTGGCGATCTGGAGAAGACTGGAAGCTTGGTCTGGCGATCTGGAGAAGACTGGCGACTGGCCTGAAGATCTAGCGAGAGAAAAAGATTCCTGAGCGCAGAAGAAGAAGAAAATAGATAGTTATCAGAAATATCCACTGTCCTTGTACTAAGGAGCCTCACAGGGGAGCACAGAATAGGAACACTCTTTTCCTTCCATGCATATCGTAATAAGCTATTAAGAAGACTGTGAAACAGAGTTAGTTGCCCTATCTCATATAATGTTAAAGTGACCAAGAAGGCATGCTAAAGTCGGATATGTCTGACCAAAATGCAATGTATTGAAAATTATCTGTAAAATACATTACATTCTCCGGACTGTATCCTGCTAATCTGTAAGTGTCTGAGAAGCAAAGCAGCAGAACAAGAAGATTTGTACATAGAAATTATGAAATAATAATCAGAACTTGTAAACAGAACCGATAAACAAAAACTGGTATGCCTAAACAGAAGTCATAAACAGAAACGATAATCAAAATAGTAGACACGTTTTGCATAAATATCTCATTTAAAAAAAAAAGGCAACAGAAATGAGAAGGAAATAATGCACAGATGTGATAAACTGTAGTCGCAGACTTCTGGTCAGCAAATATTTTAAATAGATGATAGATAATATAGACCTAACGACTAGGCCAGGAAATAGCCTGCGATATATCACGATTGCATGAATCAAGCTGTGACAACGGAAAGATATTGAAAAGAAAACCGATTTTTATGAAGATGACCAAGAGAAATTCTGGGTGGTTTCTCATAGAAATGAAATTACAGACGCAGACGGCGAAGAATGATGAGAAATTGGAATTTGCTGTCAGGACACGAGATGGTCAGTATTAAATTGCAAATTTCTGGTCACGAGACCGTAGTCAGTTTTTATAGTTTTGTCAGTGTGGTTGTGGCTGTGGGAGGAGGGGAGGAGGTAGAAGAACGATTAAGAGGATAGATGGATTGTTGAAGAAGTTATTGCCCGTGGGTTGCCCCCAGCGAGGGGAGCAAAGAATAGTAACACTATTTACGTTCCATACATTTCGTAAGAGACACGTAAAGAAGTTCTGGGATGGAGTTGGCTGTCCCATCCCATATAGGGTCAAATTGATCCAAAGTCATGCTAAAGTCGGATGTGTCAGGCCGAAAGGCGTAGACATAGCTGCATAGCTGTAAACCATAACACAGTGTATACTGTTCTCTGGACTACGTCCTGCTTATCAGCAAGCGTTTGAAAACGAATGCAGAAGAAGAAGACGTTACCAATGTAGATGTGTATTTCAAAAGTTAATTGTTGATTTCGTTGCGGGGCACCGAACGTGCTGGGATATCAGCGCCTTAATATCGAACACATCAGACTTCAGCATGGTTTCTGGGTCACTGTTAACCTATATAGGATTGGATGGCCAACTGAACCTCATAACATACTCAGTCGCCCTTATGCCATGCGTCGGAGGTAACAGTGTTGCAATTCTTTGCGCCTCTTCTGGGCTCAAACAACACATCGCTTGTCTGCATATAAAACAGGATTACAGAATAGCAACACTCAGGGCCGTAGATACTAGATCTTCAAGAGGGTTTGAGGGGGGATTTCCCTATAAATGAATAGTCATGCATTTTCGTCCATCGAATCGTGTTTTTTAGAAAGGTATGATGAAATATTTTGTAAGCAATCGCTAGTGGGGGAGGTCGGGGAGGGGAGATATTTGCTCTCCTTTTGGCCTAGTTTCTAGAACTAGAATTCATGTTCTGATTTGGTATGGAAAAAAAATGTGAGGGGTGTGTTTGAATACCCCAAACCCGAATTGCTAATCTCTTTCTATCTTTACTGAGTAATCTCCTGTTCTGTCGATGGTTGACCCGATATATTCAGAAATGCTGAGATGTTCTAGTTGTTCTTTGTCAATGACTATTGCAGGCATGAGTTTGCTTCTGTTGATATGAATTATTTGTGTCTTATTTTTTACATTGATGTATAAGATTTTGTGCCTCGTTATAATGTTTGACTGACATAATCACGTGTTCTAAACCTGTGGGGTTTTCTAGATATTAGAGTGGTATCATTGCATACCTAATTTCTAAAATCTCAGTTCCGATACTAAAGTATTGAAACTGTTCATAATGTTGATCTTCTTGTACATTTCGCATATTTTCCGCTTATTTGTTGAACAAATATGGTGAGATGGTGTATCCATGTCTAACTCCTTTTTGGATCTCAAACCAGTCAGGTGCTTCTCGAGGCAGAAATAAACCTATTGCTCCTAATAAAACTTTTTAATGAGCTATGTTAGATGGTATGGGAAACTCATTCTTTCCATTGTGTGTGAGTTTCTGGTGTGTTACCCAATAAAAGGTCCTTAAGTAATTACCTCATATATTATTCTGTTTTCTCAATTTGCGACTTCACAATACACTGGTACCCAAATGTTAGATAATTTACAAAAATGGCGATTCAAAGAAGCAACTATCTGTTAATTGTAAAAACAGGCTGAGAAATTCCTTTTATATATTTACTACTAAACAAAATGGAAACTCACAAAATAGCTTAACACACTCTCTGCTCGAGCATGAAGATTTTTTGTTTAAAGAACAGAATATTTCACAGTACTAAGCATTACATCGGACATTGAAGTACCTGTAAAACTGTTTAAGAATGCAACATAAAGTCACACGCAGGAAACATTCCCCCCTCCCATAAGACATGTAGTTTCGCGTATACACAGAATGATCTGTGATTTATAATGGAATCAAGATGGTGAAGTTGGAATCAAGATGGTGAAGTTGAATTCAAGATGGTAAAGCTGGAATCTTCGTTCTGAAACTTTGTGGAAAATCAATAAAAATGACATAACCAACAGACAATCACTCCATTAATTTTAAACCAGAAATACAAGCCATAAAAAAATGCTAACAAAATGGACATAAATCACATATCTTTTCTATTACTGATTCAAAATCAGTGATGTGTACAGTGTAATATTTAATTAAAGAACTCTCACCGTGTTCATTTAAGTAGTATTAGTAGTAGTAGTAGTAGTAGTAGTAGTAGTAGCAGTAGTAGTAGTAGTAGTAGTAATAAAAGTTCTAGTATAACTATGCCAATTGTGACCAATCTTGTCCATATTCATTTTCTTCTTCTTCTTCTTTCGTTCACTTGAAACATGTCTATATCTGTAATTCTGTCTCCTGAATAAAACTGTCTTTTCATATTCATTGAAAATATACATGTTGTAAGTCTTCACTAAAATCACATCCTATTTATCAATGCGGCATCGTCGAGGAATGAAGACGTGTTGAATCAGGTTGCGGTGCGAGTAAATGCGGCATCGTCGAGGAATGAAGACGTGTTGAATCAGGTTGCGGTGCGAGTATGTGCGGCATCGTCGAGGAATGAAGACGTGTTGAATCAGGTTGCGGTGCGAGTATGTGCGGCATCGTCGAGGAATGAAGACGCGTTGAATCAGGTTGCGGTGCGAGTATGTGCGGCATCGTCGAGGAATGAAGACGTGTTGAATCAGGTTGCGGTGCGAGTATGTGCGGCATCGTCGAGGAATGAAGACGTGTTGAATCAGGTTGCGGTGCGAGTATGCGCCATCTGTGCGGACCTGGTTCAAATCCTGTTTGATGTATTATGATGTTCTTCCATTGGCGAAAGTAACGATATAGGGAGATGCGAAAGTCATGATCTAGGGAGATGCAAAAGTCATGATCTAGGGAGATGCGAAAGTCATGATCTAGGGAGATGCGAAAGTCAAAATCTAGGGAGATGCGAAAGTCATGATCTAGGAAGATGCGAAAGTCAGGATCTAGGGAGATGCGAAAGTCATGATCTAGGGAGATACGAAAGTCATGGCCTAGACAGATGTAAATGTCATAGTCTAGAGCAGGGCTATTCAATTGGCGGCCCGCGAGCCAAATCCGGGGCGCAGAGGCATAGTACGTGGTCCGCGGATCATTGCTAAAACAGTTAAATAAAGTTATAAAAAAGGCTGGGATTCGGACCTATGACCCGTGATGATTCCCATTTTCTACATTTTGGCCCCCGAGTGAATATAATTGAATAGCCCTGGTCTAGAGAGATGCGAAAGGTCCAATAAGCCGCGAAATATTGGTCTAGAGATCCGTGATTCATCTCTAGGTCATGATCAAGTTCAAACAGCCCAGTGCGCAAACACTCTGCGTGGCTACAAAATAACATACCCCATCACTCTGCGTGGCTACAAAATAACAATTTATAAACAGTATTTAAACATGTCAAGCTAAACATGGCCCTTGACAAATGTACTAGAAAAAACGCTCGCAGTATGTGAAATAAGATGTTTGATGAAAACTATAAATGACATTCGATGAGACCAACTGAAAATTGAAGATATTAGGAAAACAAAAGTCCTATCTCTAGAGAACGTCATGAAAATGGAACCAACACAATCAGCAATTTGTGCACACAACAGTATATATGTATTAATTTTTCTTCTTCTTCTTCAGCGTTCATTTTCAAACTCCCGGTGGATCTCTCTTGTGGCAGGAACATTGCCCTACTAGATTTCCAGCAGGATGTAGTCCAAAGAAAGGAAATGCGTTGCGTTGCCGTTTTATTTGCGTAAATGGCTCGACACGTCCGTCTTCGGCGGATAAATCAATGTAATATATATATGTATATCAATTGAATTGCGTGAAGTCGAAATTTTGGAGAAAAATATGTACACATCATGCAGTCTTTCATCGTACTTTCGCATAATAATACTGCGACACAATGCATCTCGATTCTCTGGGATACATCCTGCTGGAAATCTAGTAGACAATTGTCTAGTTACAAGTTACAAGAGAGATTCAGTTGGAGTTTAAACATTAACGCTGAAAAATAAGTAGAACTACCACAGTAAATTGAATATCCCACCAGATGTCTAACCACTATGAAACACATTATCTATGTTAATAATGTGTGAATAAATATTTTCAGTACTCGTCTGACCCTCGATGTTAGTAACGGCCAAGTAATCTGGCTCCCAGACGACAACAACTTTCAACTTCTACTACAACACAAATTTCTTTGCACTCAACGGTCAACTTGAGCCAGATGGATCCTCTAACTATGACCTTTTCCTTCGCTTGAATAGGGTGGTCGCATACCAATGTCGCTATGGCTCCGGTCTGTGCAAAGCTGGCATCAAATTTCTTCCAGAATATTAGAAATTCGTGTTGGAATCGTCCTGCTCTTATAATACCTTATTGTTTACTTAGCAGAACTTAAACCTGTAAACAAGAATCAGCTTCTTCTTCCTTACATACAAATTATAAATAAATTCGGACCTTTTGGACTCACCAATGCCTGGCGTTGAAGACCTTACTTTAAGAAAGAGTTAATGGAAGGTGAGAGAAAAGACAGAAAATATATAAATGAGAGGGAGAAAAAAAGAAAACTGTGCGATGATAACCTGCAGGAGTTCGAAAATGAACGTTGAAGAAGTAAATAAAAAGAATAATAGTGATTGGTTATTATGATTTACAGGAAGATGTATTACGTGCGTTCAGTACGGTACCATAAACTTTTTCAATATTCACTCCTGCAGTTTAGCACGGTAAACGGAGTATGTCCCACTGATATAGATGCGCGTATTGGCTGAACATATCCGACTTCAACATGACCTCTGGGTTGCTTTACCACTCTAAGGATGGGACAGCCAACGCCATCCCGAAAACCAGCTTTATCTCTTCTTGCTTGACAGGTAACGTCTGCGGAACAACAGGATGAAGTCCAGAGAATGGAACGTTTTGTGTCACAGTTTACATCTTATTTGTGATAATCGCGCCTTTCGGCTTGACAATCCATCTTCATCAGGGCTAACATTAGATCTTATATTCGAATGGTAGAGCCAACTTGTCCGGCTCTGTGGCGAAGTGGTACAGGGTGCGTCTGTGACGACCAGAGTTCGATCCCCGCCACAGACATTTCAGCATCGGGACCGTTCAGAAAGGATAGCAATCTACTGAACGTATCTATATTATCTAGAAAATAACTACAGCCAAAAAATGCTGGTTTGATGGCTACGTCCTGAATAGGAGACGCTACCAAAATTAAAAAGAGCCAATTTTACTCTAATCCCTTCTTCTTCTTCCTCATCATCGTTCTTCAGTCAGATATACGGATACAGTATCAATAGCTTAAGTCAGATATCAGGTTACAGTATCAATAGCTTCAGTCAGATATCACTTTACAGTATCAATAGCTTCAGTCATATATCAGGTTATAGTATCAATAGCGTCAGTCAGATATCAGGTTACAGTATCAATAGCTTAAGTCAGATATCAGGTTACAGTATCAATAGCTTCAGTCAGATATCAGGTTACAGTATCAACAGCTTCAGTCATATATCAGGTTACAGTAACAATAGCGTCAGTCAGATATCAGGTTACAGTATCAATAGCTTAAGTCAGATATCAGGTTACAGTATCAATAGCTTCAGTCAGATATCAGGTTACAGTGTCAATAGCTTCAGTCAGATATCATGTTACAGTATCAATAGCTTCAGTCAGATATCAGGTTACAGTATCAATAACTTCAGTCAGATATCAGGTTACAGTGTCAATAGCTTCAGTCAGATATCAGGTTACAGTATCAATAGCTTCAGTCAGATATCAGGTTACAGTATCAATAGCTTAAGTCAGATATCAGGTTACAGTATCAATAGCTTCAGTCAGATATCAGGTTACAGTATCAATAGTTTCAGTCAGATATCAGGTTACAGTGTCAATAGCTTCAATGAATTGTATCATTCGCTTTAGGTCATCATTGGAACCCCTCAAGTCTGGAAGCAGTGCCGTCTCAGTAGGCCATATTTTCTCCCTCTCTTCTTGGTAGAGTTGACAGGCATGAAGAATGTGTTCTGCAGTCTCTGGGCTCAGCCCACAGTTGCACAGTAATCCCTTCTTAATGACCTCGTACAGCATGCTTGACAGGTTACACTTTCGTTAATTCCCTTCTCCTGCCCCGAAAGTACGCGTGCTTTTAATATGACTCTCTGTTTGCGTTTATCAGTTTACCAAAAGTGATTGGTTGTGTTCTACCATTCCCTGGAGAAATAATCTCAATTTTCCTTCTTCACTACACCCAAATTGAACTTAACAATGGCTACATCAGCATAACACGCAAGCAAATTCTTGCAGGTTGATGGCGCCGAGATGTGTGCCGGAGATCGTTTGTTATTATTTTTATGGTCAACATATCTATCAATAAGTCTTCGTCAAGTAACGCAAAGTCAAATGTAAGTTGTTGTTTTTTTAACAACTGAAATATTTTCTGAGGAAATGCTCAACATATACAACTTAGATCTGTTTAGAGAAGAACAGAGAATAAGGTAATGTTCTCTTCCTCGTTCAATCACTTGAACATGGTCATTTCTCTCATATGATATTATAAAGAGACATGGTCATTTCTCTCATATGATATTATAAAGAGACATGGTCATTTCTCTCATATGATATTATAAAGAGACATGGTCATTTCTCTCATATGATATTATAAAGAGACATGGTCATTTCTCTCATATGATATTATAAAGAGACATGGTCATTTCTCTCATATGATATTATAAAGAGACATGGTCATTTCTCTCATATGATATTATAAAGAGACATGGTCATTTCTCTCATATGATATTATAAAGAGACATAGTCATTTCTCTAATATGATATTATAAAGAGACATGGTCATTTCTCTCATATGATATTATAAAGAGACATGGTCATTTCTCTCATATGATATTATAAAGAGACATGGTCATTTCTCTCATATGATATTATAAAGAGACATAGTCATTTCTCTCATATAATATTATAAAGAGACATGGTCATTTCTCTCATATAATATTATAAAGAGACATAGTCATTTCTCTCATATGATATTATAAAGAGACATAGTCATTTCTCTCATATGATATTATAAAGAGACATCGTCATTTCTCTCATATGATATTATAAAGAGACATTGTCATTTCTCTCATATGATATTATAAAGAGACATAGTCATTTCTCTCATGATCTTAAATAGAGAGCTTGAATACATACTGCATCTATTTTAGTTGTGTCACGTAGGTCTAGCTCATCCGTTGTTGTTTGTTTATTAACAATATAATGACATAAAGTTGTGGAGAAACATTATCGCCTGCACAAGTTGGAATGACACTTGATTGATCTCACAGCCTGTGAGATTCTGAAATAGAAACAGAAGACATACGAGATTTGGATTTGGGTACCTTACGTCTATCTAGGACAAGTTTTTCAGATGTCTTTACACAAGTCTAGCGTAATTTGATTCTTTTGCGCATTGTGTTCATCGACACAAACTTTTCATCAGCAGAGAGTGTGTTTCTGATTGAAAAACGTTCAACAGAAAGACTCGACTAGGGTTTGGTCGT
Organism: Meghimatium bilineatum; assembly: GCA_034231615.1. Lineage (NCBI taxonomy): Eukaryota > Metazoa > Mollusca > Gastropoda > Stylommatophora > Philomycidae > Meghimatium > Meghimatium bilineatum. The sequence continues at coordinate 49,558,409 of CM067312.1, read as the reverse complement.
CTTCTTAGCAGAGGTTCTCTTTAACAGAATTGTGTACACGTCGCTCAAGTTCAAGTTTCTCCGTTTATCTGTATGCAGAATTTAACGATTTTACTATAAGCCATACAGCCCAAGACGCTTTTGTTCGGTCATTGGAGCAAAAAATATGGCGACAAACTCCATTTCTATTCTGTGGACTACATCCTGCTGGAAATCTAGTAGGATCTCCTCATGCTACAAGAGATCCAGCAGGAGTTTGAGATTGAGTGCCGGAGAAGAAGATTATATACCATAATTACTCTACGTTACCATGAGCTGATTAGCTGGTGAATAAAAGCATGTTCTCGGTTGCAAAGATAGCAATAGTCATGGCTTACGTATATTCTTCTTCTTCCCTCCATCTCGACATACTCCTGCAGATTAGCAGGGTGTAGTCTGGAGAACGGAATGAGATGTGCCAACTGTTTATTACGCTTCTGTTTATCAGTGTAGTGTTGTGAACCGTTTCGGGCCTTTTGGCCTATAAATTTCAATAAAGTCTTATCGAGGCCAACTCCATGAGGTGGTAATGGGGCTTAGTCCAGCCAAAAGAGACTCGAAATTAAGATTTCTCAGGTCATCCCTGACAGGAAGCAAGACCAGAGTCCTGCCCTTGGAATTACTGATGCTGATGTCGGAGATACCAGAGGCGTACCAGCATCCATGATATCACTTAACTCGACTAAATAACATATCCTCACAACAACAACAACAACAACAAAACATTCCGATAACTGGATTTCCGTGCTTGTCTTGTAACACTAATGAGACAGTTTTGTGGGCAGTTAAGATCTTACGGTACCGACTGGAGATGTGGCTTGTATAGGTGCGGTCAAGTCTCATCCCATCGTCGTCTACACTACCACATTGTAATCCCTAAGATAGTGGATATTTTCTCCACACAACCTCCGAAACTACTGTTACCGGAATATACCGCATAGAGGTGCTTTTATGTATTTGGTTATCTGCTAACCTTGGCAATCGCTGAAGAGCAAACCAAACTGTTTTCGTCCCGAATAATCTTCTTCTTCGTTTTTCCTCAAACTCCAGCAGAGCTGCAGGGTGAAATCCAGCAAACTAAATGCCTTTTTTATGGCTTACTTCTTCGCTGCGATATCTGTGCCTTTTGACTTGACACAATCGATTTCAGCCTGAATTCTTGGTCACTCAACTCTCTAAGAGATAAGATATCCAACTCCACCCACAAAACCTTCTTAATCGCCTCTTACGATGTGCATGACATGTAACCGGTCCTCGACAACACACGTGTGAACCCAGAAAAGAGATCATAGCAGCGGAAGTTAGTTAAGACTCAAAACAGAAAATTAACAGCGACACAAGGGAACAAGTTCTTTATTGCTGAACTAATCATCTATTACGTTACTTGATGGCAAAGAATCGACAAAGACAGGAGGATTTAATTATAACCACTGTCGATTCCCAAGACAACTAGGATCAAAATTGTCCATTTCCTTTGAGAATTGTGGAAAAATGTTTAATAGACAACGGATTTTTACTATTGACGATATGATGATAGTGTGCTGTAATTTAATTGGACTTTTCATATATAAACATAGGCAATATAAACATAGACTGAGTGCAAATTTTACTATTGATGATGTAGTTATATTGGTTGCAGTAATTTAATTGGACTTATGTATAAACATAAACTGAGTCAAAATTTCGAATCTTCTTCTGTTTCGTTCGTTCTCAAAGTCCTGTAGATTAGCACGATGTTGTCTAAAGAACGGAATGCGGTATGGCATGCATGGTTTTTAGCTGCGTCTTTTGGCCTCGTACATCCGATTTCAGCATGACTTTGGGTCACTCTCTCCCTATAAGGTATGGGACAGCCAAAATTCACCCCATAACCCATTAGTCGCCTCTTACGTCATGCATGGAAGATAAAAGTGTGTCGCTATTCTTTGCTCCACTCTCGAGACCCGGCGACACCCGGCATAATTTAGACTATCTTTCGGAGTCATGGTGACAGGGTTTCCTGAACCATGATCTTCAATATTTGTTGGTGGTTGTAGAGCTTTGATATAACCAAAATGGACTAACATTTGTGGTTGAATGAAGTGTACCTTACCGTAAGAGATACATTTTACTTATTCAAAATGTTCTAATATGTTTAAAAATTGTAAGGGTTAATTACAATCTGTTTCTAATGCAGAATTCGTTAGTTATCATGCATACTTTTGAGAACCGTAATCACCCTTTATCCATCGAAGACGAATGTGTCGATACGTTAGTGAAAATAAAACGGCGACATAGCGCGTTTCCATTCTCTGGACTACATCCTGTTGGAAATATAGTAAGACCATCGTCCTGTCATGCTACAAGAGAGATCCAGTGGGAATTTGAGAATGAACGCCCACATGTCCCGGTGTACATTCATTGTGTATGTTTGCAGTAACTACAGACGTTTGAATATTGCAGTCTCTACATTCATTCCGGTGACATGTGTTTTCCACAATGAAGTCTTCCTTATGGATGTTCTGTACTCTCTCTACATGATAGTTGACATGCTGAAACCAATAACATCACTTCAACAAACTAAGCTGCCTCTTGTGCATAGTCATCTTGGGTGACCATACCTCCTGTACCAGCAACCGTTAGTAATGATATTGTTAGTTTTTTCAGCATCACATTGCGAATTTCTGAATGTTTTAGATTCATTGAAGAACACTGAAGTTTTCAAATTACTGAAACTAAATGAAAAGTAACTTCTAAATACCATCATAAGAAGGAAGCTACAGTATTTTGGACACTTAAAACGATAAGAGGGTATCGAAAAGCTGATTCTAGAGGACAGAGTGCCGGGAAAGAGAAGAAGAGGAAGACTAAGAAGACGATGGACTAACGACATCGAAGAATGTATGCACATGTCTTTAGCCAATGCAGATCTGCTTGCCCGGAACAGAGAGGTGTTCAGAGTATCCACGACGACGACAACGCTCTGGAAAAAATATGTCACTTGATAAAAATTGTTAATTGTCACATCGTTTGTTACTCATAGTTTGCATTAAACATTTCTAGCCCCAATACTTTAGTAGTTTACCATTGCTTTCGTTCGGAAGGAAATTTGTTAAATGATCAGCAATATGAATATACTTTCCATGTCACATGTCATCTTCTACACATGTCACCTGTCATCTTCTACACATGTCACCTGTCATATTCTACACATGTCACCTGTCATATTCTACACATATATTTCAATTTTAACATTTTATAACTCTTCCATTTGTGAACGATTTTGATGCGTTCTTCTGTGAAACACCACACACATCAGAGTACACACGTCACAGTCAGAGAGTCGCTGTTCATAGAACGACAGCCATACCAACAGCAGCTTCTCTGTAAAACAAATTGTACGGATCCCTCAACGACCTAAAACAAATTGAGGGGAACCCTCAGCGACCTAAAACAAACCACTAATTACGTAGCCATTGTCGGACATGGAGTATCACAATTGAGCAGAGGAGAAGAGGAATAGCTGTGTAATTTGACAAGTAAACGATGTTATTGATTTCGGCATTTTTCAAACGAAATACGATTATTAACTACTTAAAATATCAGAAAGTGATAAGTACTTAGGAACCAGGACAGGAAAGTTATACATAACAGCGCGTGAGAGAAAATCACAGCGCGTGAGAGAAAATCACAGCGCGTGTGACCTGGTACTCGTGATTTTAAAATACAAATTATCAGAATAGTGAAGAAGAACTAGGAAATAATTGTGTGATTTACCTGTGTACATAATATTAGATGTCGTTTTGTGCGTGCCGACAAGGATTTTGTATGATGGTCTCACCTGTAAGGTGTCACAAGTTCACCAGGTGAATATGCGATCTTTTATGTTGTTCGTCCATCACAAGTGACGATGACCATCTGTTACATTCATTTTTTTAAATTCAGTTAAAATGTTGTCTTTGACTACGAGTTCACTGATGGCTAATAAGCCTTATTCTGTCCGCAAGTGTCTTTGGACAGTTCGGACATTGGATGACCAATGTAGATGGTGATTGATCTATCAGTAACTTTCTAGCTGCCCTCTGAAGTTGAGCTGCTGAATTTCTCCTCTTCTCACAAGATTCTCCACGTTTTGTGACTTTAGAGCGCCATGTAACTATATTTAGTGCAGCTTCTACCAATTAATCTTGGTCTAGTTCAAAAGCTTTTAGTGAGGTTTTTAACGAGTCCTTTTGGTCCTCTTGGGAACGTATGTCCTTCTGTATGTAAATCATCATAAAAAGGTTTCTTTGTCAGGCGATGATCTGGCGTACGTACGAAGTGACCTACTCATCGAATCCGTATCTGCGTCAGAATAGTGTCAATGCTCTGGATACCAGCCCTGTCAACGACAGTGGTATCCGGTATCTTGTCTTACCATCAGATACTTTTCATAACTGATCTAAGACACGATCTTCTATACTTGACCTGCCAAAGACTACAGTGCATTCAGATCTTCTATACTTGACCTGCCAAAGACTACAGTGCATTCAGATCTTCTATACTTGACCTGCCAAAGACTACAGTGCATTCAGATCTTCTATACTTGACCTGCCAAAGACTACAGTGCATTCAGATCTTCAATTCCAACTATAATGACGTGGAGCACTATCACCGCTGCCAGTGCCAAACAGACAACAGTGACCATAGTTAACATGCAGCAGTAACAACTACAGGCTACAAAGCACATTGTGGAGGAGGGTTTGACTGCTCATTCCATAGAGGATCAAGGTGACACATGCTGAAGTCTGATTTGTCGGGCCGAAAGGGGTAGATATTGCAGTGAATCTCTAAGCCAGGATACGGCTCTTTATAATTTCTTGACTACCTCCGGATAGTGCTGATGGTAGTTAGAAAATGGTCGCAGAAGTAGAAGGTGGTGATGATGATGCTGGTGCTGAAGATGTTGATGGGGATATTGGTAATGATCATTATGATGATTTATTATGATGATGTTGGTGATGATAATTGTGATTATAATGTTGTTGATGGCCAACATGATGAGAGCGATGGTAATAATGATTATAATGAAGATGGTAATGATATAATGTTTATAATGAAAATCGTGATGATGATGATGAAGGTTATAATGATGTTCATGATGTTAATACTGATGTTGATGAAGTTGATGGTGTTGGTTATGGTGAGGACGACAATGATGATAATGATATTGATGATGATAAAAGCGATAATGATGATGATCAGATGATGATAAAAGCGGATGTGAAATTTAGAAGTAATCGAACCCATCTTGGCAAACAGGAAAGACTCCACCGAAGACGGATGTGTCGGGCAATTGGCGCAAAAAAACCGGCGACACAACGCATTTCCATTATCGGGACTACATCCTGCTGAAATTCAATAGAACAAGAGAGATCCAGCGGGAGTTTGAGAATGAACTCTGAAGAAGAAGAAGAAGACAGAAAAGAGATGATATGATGAATTACAACTATAAATACATGTCATTTTAATATCAGGATGAGCGAACGAAAGAAGAAGAAGAATATCAGGATAGATAGATAATTGAACAAGTGCATTGTTTAGTAGATATTATTATGGGATGTTCTGGACACTCGCGGTCGCATATGCTAACTGACAAAGGCAAATGAGTGGGAGAATCATGGAATCCCTGTCAGATGCAATCAAATTTGCGGTCTCATGCAGCTGACCAAACGTTCACAATGAGACAGGAAGACACGTCGGAGAATTGAAGCATCAAACTTCATGCATTTCCTACGGGACATTATGACGGATTTAGCTCTGAACTAGACAATAACCAGGCCAGGGAGAGCGAGACTTTTCGAAATATCTGAATACCGTCTGAAGTGATTTGCACCAGAAAATTTGGTATGAACTTTGTCACTCCCATAGAGAGTTTTAAATAACAGAACCATATTTTGGGTCTTGTCATGCAGTGCATTTGCTTAAATGCACCTTTAGAGCCGTGTTTCAAAAATCTACGTATTTACACAATTAAATCTACGTATTTACAATTAGTGTTTTCTGACCTCAGGGGACAGTGTGTGAGTACTTTTAAATCAGAAACGCGGGCCCATGAAAATTGTCTTTTCGGACCGGATTTCATCCGTTTGCTCTATTTTGATTATCACTGCCAGACCGTCGGTAATATATAAGACCTGCTCGCAGAATTAGTTATGCCTTCATTCGTTCCTTTTCTTGATTATTCGGGGCCTCATAGCACAGTGATAAACGCACTGGCTTCGCATATGAGTAGTACTGGTTCATTCCCCAGTTGTGGCGGAAATATTTTCAGATCTCAACGGCTCTCGGGTCGACCCAGTCTTAATTGGGTACCGGAGTAATCCCGAAAGTAAAGACTGCGAAGGAGAGATGGCTTCCGCCCTCATATAGCAGAGTCATTGATATGTGAAATCCCTAACATATTCTACCAATATTCCATTAACAAATGCTACGAGTTAACAACTTTTTCCTTTGATTATTCTCGTGTTTTCCGTTGGTCATTATTTACATACTTGAAATCGCATGCCAATTTTAGCCACGGAGACTCCAAGTATATAGTGACCAACCGAAAAGACGGCAATACTTTAAATAGTTACAAATGAAGGCCTAATTAATTGTGTTGAAATGTCGTTATCGGGAATGGTCATAAGTATTCCTACTCAGCGTGCTATCTTTGTGTACAGGAATTCATAAAATTACGACACAACACATTCCCATATCTGGACTACACCCTGCTGGAAATATAGCAGGATCATTGTCGTGATACAAGAAAGCGGGAAAGATCCAGCGGGAGTTTGAGACTGAACAATCAAAAAGAAAGAAGGGGTCTGAGTAAAGTGCAGCCTAACAGTTATGTTTTCAGTTCTAACCAGTCTAAAGAAACATGTATAAGATTTTCTTGGAAAGTAAAGACGTCTTTAGTTTCTAAGAAAATCTTATACATGTTTGATGCTGATTACTTCAGTAGGTATGCTGTTGCCATTCTTCTTCTGCGTTCATTCTCAATCTCCTACATATTAGCAGGATGAAGTCCGGGATAATCTTTAGGATTGTGTGAATGAATGCATGAGAATATTAACTGAAGAGGTGAAGCACTGGTAGTCATTAACAAAATATGGGCACTGTGTTTCCCAAAACGTCTCAGCCGTGAATGAGGAAAACATGTTGTTATACTTCACATGATCTATAACCCTGGCTGTATGATTGGCATCGTAAATCCGTGTGTTGGCTGAGCCATGAATTTTTCCGATCATGATCTTCCAATATAATTAATTACCCTCCCCCCCCCCGCAAGTTACGTCTTTTAATTATTGGTTGGCTTTCGGTTGGTCCATATTTACATACTTGGAATAGCATGCAAAAATATCCAAAGCGACTCTAAGTATATAGTGACCAACCGAAGGTCAAAAAAATAATCAGATACTAAACGAACGAATTAATTATGTAGGAAGGTCTTCTAGAATCCAAGAAAGGATAAAAAAATATTAGCACTCTTATTTACCGCACATGTCGTAAGAGGCGACTAAGACTATTGTGAGGGTGAATTTGACTGTCTCATCCCATAGATGGCCAAAGTACCAGAGAATCCGTTCTGAAGTCGGATGTATCAGGTGCAGATATCACAATTATTCTGTAAATCATAACACAGTGCATTCAGCTGCAGGAGGACTTCGCACACAAATTAGTTGAAAGTTTCAGTATTCCTAGCCTGAGATCAGAGCAATATAACACTCCATCTATCCTGCCTAACTAAAACACACAAAAGGCAAAGATAGACAGTGAAGATAGTCAGTGCTGGTGATCCTGCTTTGCATTTTCGTGACAACGTAAGCCCACGAGTCTAGCTGTACCGGTCTCGTATTTGCATTAAGATCGAAAGATTAGTTTTTTTTTTATTTCGAAAAGACCTTCATCCTTGAGAAAATTACAAGTTGTATACCCAACCTGGCTACCTGCGAAACACTTCTGAGCAGGGATTTTAGTGGGGAAAATGGGGTGTAAATTTCAGGTGCCCCCCCACCTCCAAATCAAAGCATGTATCGTTTTATAACCTAAAACTGCTTATCAACGTAAACACTCGTAAAACTATTTCTCGATTTACTAACGTAAGTACTAATAGCTACAAGAGATGTGTTATATGACTGTTGAACACAACTTAAAAAATATATAAGCTGTCGACCCAAGTCTAACTTCTTACTTATGATTTCCATCTAGAAAAATGTCATCTAGGAATATGTATTGGCTTGCAAAGTCAAATCAAACAGTGGGTGATAAACTACTATAGCGTAGAACAGATGCACACGAAGGCTTTAAAGATTACAAGGATGTCACAGGGTAAAGAAGTCAACCTGAATTAAGGGAATAGCGAAATCGTTCGTGCTGGGCCCAGTACTGAAACTAGGCAGGAGCGTCCTAGCCCAAATCTTAAATGTCAAAAACGATATACAACGTGCGGCACAACCGAAATCTAATAACAATTTGTGTGGTACGTTTCTTCTTCAACTCCACCGGATCTCTTGTGTGGTAGGACAATGGTCCTACTAGGTCCTACTTTGCAGCAGATGTAGTATAGGAAAAGAAAATACGCTGACTCGACATTTTTTTTGCGTCAGTGTCTCGATACATCCGTGATTTAGGCGTGATAACTAATACATTTAGTGATTTTACCACTTCCGCCGAACGGCAGAAGTCTGTAGCCATATTGCTAGTAGGCAAACCGTACAAGAGAACTGGTTCCAGTACAGTACTCTGAACACCAACCTGAAAGCTAACCACAATCAAGCTTGCCTGATATATTTTAGGTATTAGGTATGTTGATTTTCCTCTTCGCACACCAAACATTCCCATAGATGCTCAGATCTCCCCTTCAGTAACTCTCAGAGTATAGCGGCTGATGGTTCCGGTTCTATGTTGGTTCAGTAGTACTTTTGTTGCAAAACTTTGTTAGGTTTCCTCTACAGGCCACGTCCATCCTCACTTCCAAATAACTAATTCCTGACGGTGATTCATGCGGATGTATCTGATGTATGATGCACAACGAAACGCAACACCCCTATATATTTGTATAGACATTCTGCAATAGCAAGATACGAAGATGTCAAGCTTGTACTGATGGTGCCGAGGGGTACATGTGACAATCATGACAACTGAAGCTTGATGACTGTGAAACATTTGTTACATTAAGTGTAGACAACTGCTTACTATTCGGTCCCAACCATTTTATTAAATACTGCAGATTTCATTCAAGATATCGTTTCATAAATGTGAAAAAATACTTTCAATTTAAATCAACAGCTACAGTGAATCATGTTAAAACATACTGATGCGTTTTTAATGGTTCCTAAAATACACACACAGTGTTATCCACGTTCCCTTTCAGAGATCACGTCTAACACATGTCCACCTGTATTTCGTTGAGTTAAGTAGTCTAAGTCCTTTGCCATTTGTCTCTCCTTCTGAGCAGATTTTAGGATTAAATCCTCATACGGCGGGGATATGAGCTTTAAGCCCTGAGCTGCACCGAATACGTATACTTTAGGTCGCATTGACACCACGAGTTTTGTTTTCGATCTATTGATGTACGTTTCACGTATGTTTCAAAATGTGTGCCGCTTTTTAAAAATGTATATTACATCAACGATTTCAGTTAATCTGAAATTTTCAGTCTATTGATTATTTCCTATTCCACGGTGGGTCATCTTCAGAATATTCAGAATAATCCACTTGCCATTAAGCATAGGGGTTGTAATTGGAGCTTTAGTTATCTATGTTGGCATGGCTGCGTTGGCAAACCATGCTGAAGTCGGATGTGTCACGCTGAAAGGCGCAGATATCGCAGCAATGCGGTAAACATGACATAACGGATTCCGTTCTCCGGACTACCATGAACATGATGTGGCGACAACAATGGCATGCGACCTCTATCACACATGATACTCGAAATCTCTAACCGTAACTGATCGGCCGCAGAAGTCCTGTTGTCTGAGTCAACTAGGCATTCATTCGTTCCTTTTCTTCATTATTTCCGTGCGTTCCTTTGGTCAATATGTATATACTTGGAAACGCCTGCCAAAAATAACCACGGCTACTACAAGTATATAAATAGTAACCAATGGAAATCGTTACAATAATCAATAAGGTACAGAACTAAACATAATTTCCTTTTTACAGTTAGGTCTTATAGCACTGTCAATGGTCACGCTTCAACTCCGTAACGGAAAAAAAGGCTACGTTGAATTTAAATTTATTTTTTTTACAGTTATGCAGCTATAAATAACTCCTGTCACTTTTATTGACAGAGTCATATTACATAGTGGGTTCTTCATTTTTATGAATGCTGCTTCTGTCTACCCTATTCTGTGTCTTATTTGATTATTATGGACTATGTGAAATATCTCAAATTCAATTTTAGTTATTTTCTATTTGTTGGAAATCTTTAACTCTTTCTGGACTGTCTTCACGGGTTTTTGTGAAGTGTGTGTGTCTACAAAGATGTAGTGGTGAGATGCTATTAGCTTCGGCAAACATCACTTAATAGTGTCAACAGTCACTAAACTGGGCGGCTTGGAAATGCCTGAGGATAGTAACTCCTCAACAATAGCCGGACATATTTTCAGGATTACAAAGAGCGCACATGCTATGACAATATTGTGTGGCGCCATCTGTGTATGTGGACTTCTGTACGTGTATGTATATATATATATATATATATATATATATATATATATATATAAACATGCGCATTTATTCACGTATATGTGTGTTTCTAAGTGTGATGTGAGTGATGCTGGGAAGAGTTTTGAAGTGATGTTTGAAGATCAATGAGGTATCGTGGTTGATAACCTAACAGCACTTGATTCTGTAAAGGTCGTCCAATCGTCTACTTGGAAATCGGATAATTTTAAATCAAGAACCATTTCCACACAGACACACTCGTAGATACAGGGCATACAGTAAAACATTTATTTCTAAAGGTCCCTAAAGACTGAGTTCGTTTTTGTATATGAGTATTCTCCTTCAGGGTTCTGCATCTGCTGTTATGTCTTATTGTCAGACCTGTCTTCAGGTTGACTCATCCCATATGAATGGTTGATTTTTAGACAATTTTCTTCTTCTTCTGCGTTCATTCTCAAACGCCCACTGGATCTCTCTTGCAACAAGACAATGATCCTATTATATTTCCAGCGGGATGTAGTCCAGAAAACGAAAATGAGCTGTGTCGCCTTTTTATCTGCACTATAGCCCGACACATCAGGCTTCGTTTGTTACTACCTTATTCTTCTCCTTTTGTGTTCATTCTCAAACTCCACAGCTTCACAGATTAGCAAATTGTCCAAAAACATAATTTGTTGTGTCATGGTCTATGCTGCGACAGCTGTGCCTTTAAGCCTGAAACATCCATTAACGTGACGTTTCGTTCACTTTTAAACCTATTGGACAGAGCTATCAGTTCTTCTTCTTCTTCTTCATCGTTCTTCAGTCAGATATCAGGTTACATCACCAATAGCTTCAATGAATTGTGTGATTCGCTTCAGGTCATCCATGGAACCCCTCAAGTCTGGAAGCAGTGCCGTCTCAGTAGGCAATATTTTCTCCCTCTCTTCTTGGTAGAGTTGACAGGCATGAAGAATGTGTTCTGCAGTCTCTGGGCTCAGTCCACAGTTGCACAGGTCTGTCTCACCAATCTTCAGCTTTCGGAACATGTGACTTCTCAGTCTGTTGTGACCAGTTCGTTTGTGCTATCAGTTCAACCCTGCAAAACTGTTACGTCACATCAATAGTACTTACAAAAACAAACACAAGAACGATTAGCTTTATAATGAACGCACAAACTAACAGACTATAGGGTATTGTTAGGGGAAAAAATATAAATAACAGTATGCAAGACATTTTCAACGTTTCAACCTTAAAGTCTTTCTTTCATTACAGTTCAATTCATTCAACTTCGTTAAATCTTACAACATACATGGTAGATCACAGTAATGCTATTCGTTGCTCTGCTTACTGACCCCGGCAAAAGAATGACCGCACGAATGCTATTATGGGGAGTCACAGATAATGAGAGATAGATAATTACAGATACAAATGAAAATGAGATAGCAATAATAAATTATATATTGCAAGGTAGAAAGAGTGAAAAGATAAATAATGGAAAGATAGATAGTGGAAAGAGAGATAAATGTAAGATAAGTTTCTTTCTTCCGTATTTGTGTTCGTTGCGTGTTTTTATTTTGTTTGTGTTTTTATTTGTTGCGTGTTTTTCTTTGGTTCGTGTTTTTCTTTGTTTCATGATTTTCTGTGGTTTGTGTGTGTGTGTGTGTGTGTTTCTTTTTTAAATTGAATGATAAATAAATGAAAGATAAGCAATGAAGAGATAATAATGAAAAGATTAACAAAGGAAAGATAAATAATGGTAAATAATTAATGGAAAGATAAATAAAAGATAAGCAATGAAAAGATAAATAAGAGAAAGATAAACAAAGGAAAGATAAATAATGGTAAATAATTAAATGAAAGATAAATAAAAGATAAGTAATGAAAAGATAAATAATAGAAAGATAAACAAAGGAAACACAATAATGGAAAGATAAATAATGGAAGGATAAATAATGGAAAGATTGATAAATGAAAGATAAATAATAAAAGATAATCTTCTTCGTCGTTAATTCTCAAACTCCCGCTGGATCTCTCTTGTAGTAGGACAATGGTCCTACTAGATTTCCAGCAAGACGTAGTCCAGAGAATGGAAATGCGTTGTGTCACAGTTTTAATTGCGCCAATGGTCTAACACATCCGTTTTCTTTGGTACATGATAGATAACAAAGAGATAGTAACGGAAAACATTGGAAAGATAGATAAATCCACTGAGAGAGAAAGAGCGAGAGGAGAAATATATAGAGAGAAAGACTTACATCTCAAGCAACTTATATTTAGAACACCAATATTTTACGACCTAAGATGGTAATTATCGGCTTTCGGTTCGTGTCCTGAGGGGGGTACTATTTTCTGACTAGGGATCAATGTGGTCAGATCTTGAATGATGGATTGGGTATGCATGCTCAGATTAATTTAGCTACTTTTGTTGAAATAAGATTACGCAATAAGATTTTGCTACAGATAATTTTTGGGGGAATGTTCGGGAAATTTTCTACAATTATGAATTCGATGGTTTCTTTTTCTTCGCTTCGTGTTTGTCTTTGTTTCCTTTTTTTTCTGTTATTCTTGTTTTTATTTGTTGCGCGTTTGTCTTTGTTTCTAGTGGGTTTTTTTAATCAATATTTTTCTTTCATACTTGTTTGTCTTTATTTTGTGTTTTTCTATGTTTAGTATTTTGTGTATTTCTTTGTTTCGTGTTTTTCTTTGTTTTGTATTTTTTCTTTGTTTCGTGTTGTTGTTTTTTTGCATGTTTTTCTTTGTTTCGTATTTTCCATTTTTTTGTTGTTATTGTTTTTTTATTCACGTTTTTCTGTGTTGTGTTTTTTGTTTGATTCGTATTTTTCTTTGTTTCTTGTGGTTTTTCTGTGATTCGTGTTTTTCTTTCTTTGTGTTTTTCTTTGTTGTGTGCTTTTCCTTTGCAGAATCACAAATCTTAAATCAGTATGATACAGTCCAGAGAACGGGATGCGATTTACTTTCACATAGATATCTTCTTCTTCTTCTGCGTTCCATCGCAAACTCCTACAATTTAACATGATATGATACGGAGAACAGAATGAGCTGTGTCATGGTTTACAGCTTAGCTACGATATCTGCTCATTTCAGCTTGACACATCCGTCTTCAGCGTGGCTTCAGGATCCCTTTGATTTTATGTGGGATGTGACAGCCAACTACACCTCATAATGTCCTTAGTAGCCTCTTACGAAACTCATCATTTATGCTATTCTTTGCTGCCCTTTTGGAACCCGGAGGCACACTGATGGCAACGGCATTTCTGTACCCGAAACACCTTACTTCAGACCGTCATTCTCAAACGTCTGCTTGATTGCTGGATATTGCTTGAACAATTATATGTTTTGTGTCATATTTCAAGATTGTTTGCGACATCCTCGCCTCTTGGCCTAACATATCCAATTTCAGCATAACATTTTAACCTACAGGATACGACAAATACTCTACCTACAACCTCAAATCTTCCGTAGTCGCCTCTTACGACATGTATGGTAGATGATAAGTGCTGCTAGTCCTTGTGCTCTTTACAGCCGCCGATAATATATGAACGATATAGAAGTCTGAACTCAAAATAATGATTCTTCTTCTTTTTGTGTGATGTAGTCCTGTGATTGAAGCGTGGAAATTGATACCTGGTAGTGATGCGTAGTTTTGCACAAAACGAGCGGTGTATGCAAATCTAAAGAAGGATAGCCCGTGAGTTTCCGAGGTCCGAGAGGGGAGCAAAGAATAGCAACACTGCTTACCTTCCATGAATGTCGGAGGATGCGACTAATGAGGTTATGTGATCTTGTTGGCTGTCCTATCCCATACAGGGTCATAACCCAAAGCCATGCTTACGTCAGATGTGTCAGACTGAGTGGCGCATATATCGCAGCAATGTTGTAAACTATGACATAACACATTCCGTTCTCCGTACTACATCCTGATAAGCTGCAGGAGTTTGAGAACGAACACAGAAGAAGAAGAAGATCTATCAACCAACACAGAAAACAACAGTCAGTTAAAACATGCTGAAGGAGGTACTGAATGTAAGATCGGGGCACCGATTGATTTGTCCGGAGTGTCCCCATGATCATCTGACGACTATATAACTATAAATATTAGCCCGGAGAACAGAATCTGTTGTAATGTGACTAACTTATCTTATCTCTGGTTCAACTCCTACGGTTTATTGTGTATAAATACTCCTAATCAAGAATGAATCTCCCAATAAAATGGTTCACTATTTGAAGAATATGTAAAGTGAACGTGAGCGTATTAGTACAGAGATAACGCCTGTGTGTTGCCTCGCCCGAAAGGGGAGCAAAGAATAGCAACAATGTTTACCTTCCACGAATGACGTAAAAGGCAACTAAGGAGGTTATGGGATGGAGTTGGCTGTCCCATCCCATATAGAGTCAGTGACCCAAAGTCATGCTGAAGTCGGATGTGTCAGGCCAAAAGGTGCAGATATCGCAGCAATGTTGTAAACCATGATACAACGCATTCCGTTCTCCGGACTACATCCTGCTAATTTGCAGGAGTTTGAGAACGAACGCGGAAGAAGACGAAAAAGTACATAGATAATATACTGTTGCTGCACCGTACACGGGAATCTGGTGTAATGTGACCAACTTACCCGTAAGCTGATTTAACTCCTGCGGTTTATTTTGGCTTCGCTGCAAGGTCTACCACCTTTCTTCCATAACATTTCGACTTCAGTATGGGACACTCAACCCCATCTCCAAAAACATCCTTAGTCACCTCTTACAACATGCATGGTGGATCACAGTTCTATTATTTGCCACCTTTCGAGTCCCTATAATATGTGGGTGGAAGAGGAATTGACCACATTGTGGGCAAATAACATCTTCGGCTATCATCATTCAGTCAGGTTGGGACTCCAGGTTCTATGGTACAGATCATAATTCAGTCAGGTTGAGACTCCAGGTTCTATGATACAGATCATAATTCAGTCAGGTTGAGACTCCAGGTTCTATGATACAGATCATAATTCAGTCAGGTTGAGACTCCAGGTTCTATGATATAGGCAGTTGTCTGTTTTATAGTTTCCACTGTGCCGTACAGTTTCTCTTTGAAGCTGGTTCGGGTGGACTATGTCTTGTTCCTCGGGGCTGCATATTGGTGACATTCTTGTAAGATATAGTTAAATAACAACACGAATTGTTAAAATATACACTAACGGTTTTATAGCATGCTCTGCCTTGGGGGTAGTGACTACAATATTTATTACGTCAGAAATTTATATCACCCGAAGACAGTCGGTTGGTTGGTTTGTGATCCAGCGGTCCATGGGCTCATGCCCTTTGACCTAAGACCATTAAATGGCATTATATTGCTGGGAGGTATGTGGATTTTCGGCCCACCCCGGGACAGAGACAGAGAATAACTATCACTCATCCTGGAAGGTAGGTTTCAACCTATGCACTGCTCCTAGCCACTGTAGCCAAGATAGGGTTCACTGTGCTCATTCCCCGCCACAATGTCACTACTGGTTATGCCGAACTTCTCTATTGCTCTAGGCATGCAACCAAATGTTCAAGTCAAAAGGATTGTCACGTCCTGAGTCACTGTGCCTCTATGATTGGTTTCAGCCATAGGAAAAAACAGTGCTGTCAGTTTCCTCCTCCCCAGTTTTGCACAGTACATCTCTGGCTCCTCCCAATCACAGAGGGTCACACATATATATTCAGGTGAACATGAAACACATTTCAACAACAAAATACAAGCATAATTGTATAGATAACATGCCATGAAGCTTCTATAAGAAGATAACCTCATTATACCGGCATGTCCTCCACTAAGGTTTTCTGTTGCATGGGTGGTTTATCTAGTGGGCCATTAGTGAGACCCACAGATGCAACCACATACGTAAGTAAGTTAGTCCGTTAAACTTTAAAACAACAAGCAGCCTAACAATGAAAGTGATTGCTGTAACGCAGGCACTAGACTAACTGGGATCGCAAGCCTATTTCCATTTGTGCATACTAAGTGACTCAATGAATATGATTCAGAAAGTCAAAACAGGTGATGTACGTAAAGGATGGGGTATTTATTAGAAAGAGCTTCTTCTTCTTCTTTCGTTCACTTGAAACATGTCTATATCTGTAATTCTGTCTCCTTAATAAAACTCACAGTCTTTTGTAGTTCATACTGTGTCCCATAGAGTTTTGATTCCAGTGTTGTTTCCTCTGGCCAATATGTCTGCCTCCTCAGCGTTTCATGCTCAGAACACTCGGTAGCACTGGTAGCCTCTGATTTTGAAGGCTATGTCGCTGCTGATGTGTGTTTCTTGGATACAGCATATATTAACTTGTTCTTCACTGAGGACATTTTCAAGTTCCAATTTTTTACTGTATCCATTTCTTTTACTGTTGACATCCTCAGCATTCCAGTGCATTATTTTTATTGGTCGTTTAAAGTTTGTTTGGCCAGTAGCTCTATTCCCTTGCCTCCTGGCTCCTCGAGGCAATTGAGAAGGACTTTCAGTAACTGAGGTTGGGCCCTTTCGAGTTATAGGGCCCGGCACCGTCCCTGCCTGAACGTCCGCCACAGGGCAGGCACCATAACTTTTTATAGATACAGACATTTTCCCATTGTGTTTTGTGCGTGGCATCCTGATTATCTGTGCGCCTTTTGGCTGGATGCCTCCGTCTTCAGCACTCTGCTTACTTGGGCAGGACTATGGTCCTGCTCGAATGGGACTGCCCGACCAGTCTTAGTTTCCAGCCCCTGATGGCTGAACTAAGCCCCATCACCACTGCACGGTGCTGGCCTTGATGGGGTAGAAAGAGCTGAAGTGTGGGACTCACTGCGGGGGAAAACGCTTATCATTATCCCTGGACACGCTGGTGCGGAGGAAAACGAACGGGTCGACCAATTAGCTAACTTCGCTACCATAACAGATGGTTATCCAATTGACCGAGAAGACATACTCAGTGCTAGCCATGCTCTTCGTGAGTCTGAGAATACATACTCAGTGCTAGGCATGCTCTTTGTGAGTCTGAGAAGACATACTCAGTGCTAGCCATGCTCTTCGTGAGTCTGAGAAGACATACTCAGTGCTAGGCATGCTCTTTGTGAGTCTGAGAAGAAATACTCAGTGCTAGCCATGCTCTTTGTGAGTCTGAGAAGAAATACTCAGTGCTAGGCATGCTCTTTGTGAGTCTGAGAAGACATACTCAGTGCTAGGCATGCTCTTTGTGAGTCTGAGAAGACATACTCAGTGCTAGGCATGCTCTTTGTGAGTCTGAGAAGACATACTCAGTGCTAGGCATGCTCTTTGTGAGTCTGAGAAGACATACTCAGTGCTAGGCATGCTCTTCGTGAGTCTGAACGATCAGAGATTTGAGATACATGAGCATGATTCTTCTCCTTCATCTTCGGCATTCATTTTCACACTCCCGCTGGATCTCACTTGTAGCAGTACCATGGTCCTACTAGATTTCCAGAAGGATGTAGTCCAGAGAATGGAAATGCGTTGTGTAGCCGTTATATTTGCGTCAATGGCAGGACACATCCGTCTTCGGCAGAATCATGATTCAATATCGAGAATAAACAATTTAGTAGTGTTCATAGGCGTGGTCTATACATGACACCTAATCGAGATTTCAAAAAGGGCATTCAACAAACATAGAAAGGGAATCTTCAGCCGTTACCCTAAGAGATTTACTGTGGTGGCGCTCTGAACACCTCTAGATGCGTCCCGTGTTCGAAGGCGATAATTAACATACTTAAACTAACCGAACCTATAACTGCTTAAGGCGCCTACAGGGAAACAGTGAAGAAGAAGAAGTGATAACAGTAATTGATACCTATTTTCGGATATATCCAAACTTTCCAAAAATAACGCAACTTAACTGTTGGCAATCTCCTTGACCAGTAAGCTATCTTAATTTCATCTCCCAAAATCTGAAATCCTTGGCCCTAATGTTGATATTTGTGCTCAAGTAGTTAACACTATGAACTCGTCCCAGCTGACCTTTCAAGAACATTGTCCAGAGTATGTGTTTAGTGTAATGGAGGTATAGATGAGACCAGGTTTCAGACTCTGGGGAGACCAACTTGTCTTAAGCTGGTTCAACTCTTGTCGCTTGTTCAAATATTTGTAATCTTATCTCGACTCGATGTACATTTAAAAGGAAGTAAACTTTTCAACATTTCCGAGATGAGGCTGTTTCATTTTAGCATGGGGTTGTTGATACAAGTTATTTCCTATAATGTTCGTTCTACAAGCCAGTCAGACAGTGTCGCTCATTCTGGCTATACTACTGATTTAAGTTGTCCATCGATCAATAAACGTATAATGTGTATCGCAATGTAATGATGTTCAGTCATCACAAATAATGATGACAGCTCTTGACATCATAATCATTAAAGGCCGTCTCCGTAAGGTTAGATGCAGCAGACCTACAACTTCCCTTGTCTCTTATCTTGGTGGTGCACTCTGATACACTCTAACCTGCCCATCTCGTGATGTTACGATTCCTCTTGTATCTTTGTCTACCTTTTTCTCGCCACCCCTCAACTTTACCCTCACGTAAGGTCGTAAGGTGTCACGTCTTTTAATATGTCCAAAATGTTGTATTTTCTTGATCTTTATTTCCTTTAATAGTTGTTATCCATTTGACGTGTGATAGAACCTCTTTTCTTGTTTTCTCCTCTATCCATGATGTTCTCCAATTTCTTCTATATATCAACATCTCAAAGGCACCAATTCTGTCATGTAATTACTTGTTTCTTGTCCATGTTTCTGAACCATACATTAATGTAGAATAGATGTAGCATTTTATAATTCTCACTTTTAGCTTGTTTATAATTTGTTTTGGCGTAATATGTTGTTCATGTCATTAAAAGTACTCTTAGACATTTCTATTCTCTTGGTCCGTTGCTTGGCTTTGAAATGTATGTGGTAAAGTCCTGAGACTAACGGGAATTGAACCAGGTATGTTTTAACGGCACCGAATCGCCTTGCAACTTGAGTAAACGAGTTTTTACGTACTTGACCTACCGCATCACCAAAAAATGTTGGGTTTTGTCAAGGCATTATAAATGTGTACGGAAGTCACAGACGTAAAACACACCAGGAGATGTTACAAACATAATAGTCCAGGAGGCTTGACTTCTGAACACACTATTAAAGAAAAAGCTATTTTATTTCGGTCACATTAAGAGACATGACAGTATGGATAGTTTTACTGGAAGGAATGATAGAAGGCAACAGGGGCAAAGGCCGCCAAAGACGCCGTTGGACAAAAGACATTCAGGAATGCCTGCGCATGTCACTGAAAGAGGCAGGACAGCTTGCTCAAGACGGCGAAGAATTCAAGAGATCCATAGGAAAGAAAGACTACTCTCTGGAAAGAATATGTCACCTGAGGATGACGGAAATCACTGCGAACGGACCAACACGACAAGGACTATCACAATAACAACGAACATTCCGTACAAGTACAGAACCATCATCAGTATTTATGTTCTTAATGTGTACATGAAGACCTATTGGTCTTTGTAGTACGAATACGGATATGTGTGTGTTACTGATGATACTCTATGCAGACGACCAAATACTAATAGCTACACCAGAAGAACAATTGCGAGAACATATGAACAGACTCCACACAACGTGTCAAAAATTCAACATGAAGATTCAAATTGAAAAGACCGAAATAATGGTAAATAACTATGACAGAAAGAAATATTACTATTCTTAATCAAGTAAAGAGTTCACTTACTTAGTAAGCATTATAAAGAGTGAAGGGAAAAACAGTAAAGAGATACAAAATAGATGCGACAAAACATATCAGATCCTAGGACAGATGACACGTATTTTCAAGAAGAAAAATGTAAACATAGACACTAAAGTTGCATTATACAAGACTATTGTTGTCTCATCACTGTGCTACCAGTGCCAAACCTGGACAATGACAGCACAAGACAAAAGAAAAATAGTGACAACAGAAATGACATGTCTACAAAGAATACTCGGTCTGTCATTAAGAGATATAATTAGAAACGATAACAAAAACAATATCAGTATTGGAACACATCAAAAGACAACAGATCAAGTGGTTTTCACACGCTTCCAGACTTCCAACAGATAGCATGCCACAGATGGCCATGACACATAAACATCACTGCTATAAAGCTTATATGGTCTGCCTCAGAACATGTAAAAGATGGATCACAGAAATCAAAGAAGCCACAGGAACACGCTTACAAAGGGAACACAGAAAGACCATCTCCAGAGAACTCTTCTACCCTGGCGCTACAAGGCAAACATGGGATACAGCGTATAGATAGATATTATTACTGTTGTACTATAAGGATGAAAGAATGAAAAATATACTGAGTAATATGACCTTGTCATTAGAGGTGAGAAAGAGAGTTCTGCAGTGCTATATAACCCCTATACTAACATATGGGTGCGAGTCTTGGTCAATAAACAAACTGGAAAGTGGGAGATTGGAGGCAACAGAGATGTGGTTCTACAGAAGAATGCTGAGAATACCATGGACTGCCAGAAAAACTAATGTAGAGGTATTAAAAGAGTTAAATGCGAAACGGACCTTAATCAACAATATAAGAAAAAGGCAATCTTCTTTTTTTGGCCACTTCATGAGACAGGCAGGTTTAGAGAAAATAATCACAACAGGCAAGATTGAAGGCACCAGAGACAGAGGGCGACAACGTGAGAAAATATTAGACAGTTTGACAACCTGGCACGGCAAAGAAACAACAACGACTTTGATACATAATACTGTGGACAGAGAGCTGTGGAGAGCCATGACCGCCTACGCCACCCGGCATGGCACCTGATGATGATGATGACTATAAGGAATATCAACCACGATCCACGGCAATGATGAATATTATTTACAAGACCAATCTAAGCCACAAATAGTATATATTCTTCCACAGTATATACAATGTACCACAGACCTACTTGTAACATTGTACCACAGACCTACTTGTAACATTGTACCACAGACCTACTTGTAACATTGTACCACAGACCTACTTGTAACATTGTGTGCTGTTGTGTGTCTTCTTAGACGTGCATCCCTTGGGCTATCTGCTGTCACTTTCTCCTTTGCCTTTATACCACTAGTGATCTATCTCATCCATACAACAAGATGCATGACATCTTATTCTCATGACTCCGTATCAATGCCTGTATCATACAGATAGCGTTTACATACGTCTGTGTACTAAAGTACAGGATGTTCATGAGATATTCCCCCAGACTAATTTATCCACCAAGCAGATCCTTTGGTATTGGTCAATCTTCCATCCTCCAAGCTCCTTGGTCCATCTTCAATTCTCCTAGCTCCTTGGTCCATCTTCCATCCTCCTAGCTCCTTGGTCCATCTTCTATCCTCCTAGCTCCTTGGTCCATCTTCTATCCTCCTAGCTCCTTGGTCCATCTTCAATCCTCCTAGGCCCTTGGTCCATATTCCATTCTCCTAGCTCCTTCGTTCATCTTTCATCCTCCTAACTCATTGGTCCATCCTCCTAGTTCCTTGATCCATCTTCCTAGCTCCTTTTCCCACCCTCCTTGCTTCTTGGTCTATCTTCCATCCTCCTAGTGTCCCAGCCATCCGAGTCAGCATAGACTCAGCATAGAAAGAACTACAAATTAAAAAAGGATAAAATAGCTATATTTATCCTAGTTCATAAATATCGAACACCTGTCGAACTCCTACTACTGCAGTGTCCAACACTAACAGACATCTGACAAGAACGTTTACCACAGCTTCCAAATATACACAACACACTCTACACAACTACACCACAACTGAGTATAACATGTGCATCGCCAGAAGGGCTATGTGCTGTCAAGAGCTTCCCGCTCAAAGCGAAAGGGGCTGAATCCCCATTATAATCATCATACTAATTCATTTGGATACAAACAAGAATGCCTTAGCAGAAATCCCACAACCCAACAACGGGCATGAATAAAATCTCTCTCAACAATCCAGGTCCAAGTGTAATATTTTTTCGAAGGCTTAATTCTCGACGTTTTTAAGAACATTCTTATAGCCGACTTCGGGGAAGCTTACAAACGCGTAGGAACGAACGAAAAAAGGGAATTAGCAGAGGTGCCTCTGCAAGCCTAAGCCATTGATTTCTCCAGCAGTCAATGGTAGAGGCTCTTGGCTTCCTGAATGATTCGTACAATGGAAGGTTTAAACCGCTACAATAGAAACCCGTGAATCGGCGGAATATGAAAGGGAAATCTATGGAAGTGTGACCTGTTCCCGGAATATTTCTCCTGAAACAGTTGTGTTTTGTCGATGTTCAACCTTACAACCACATTTATCTTTCTTTCCAAGAATGTAGTCTGTTTCTGGAGTGTCACGTTTCCATTTGTCTACTGTGTTATGGACTCTTTGTACTGTTGTCACCATTAATTCGATACTCTTAAAGCGTTGTGTATTGCCATTTTGTTTTCTTCAAATGGTCACTTGTCTGTTTGACCAAACGTCATCCGTGAACTTCGTCAATATAAGACTTACCAACAGAATTCAAACAACAAACCATCACTTGTGATTACCTGATATCTATCTATCTATCTATCTATCTATCTATCTATCTATCTATCTATCTATCTATCTATCTATCTATCTATCTATCTATCTATCTATCTATCTATCTATCTATCTATCTATCTATCTATCTATCTATCTATCTATCTATCTATCTATCTATCTATCTATCTATCTATCTATCTATCTATCTATCTATCTATCTATCTATCTATCTATCTATCTATCTATCTATCTATCTATCTATCTATCTATCTATCTATCTATCTATCTATCTATCTATCTATCTATCTATCTATCTATCTATCTATCTATCTATCTATCTATCTATCTATCTATCTATCTATCTATCTATCTATCTATCTATCTATCTATCTATCTATCTATCTATCTATCTATCTATCTATCTATCTATCTATCTATCTATCTATCTATCTATCTATCTATCTATCTATCTATCTATCTATCTATCTATCTATCTATCTATCTATCTATCTATCTATCTATCTATCTATCTATCTATCTATCTATCTATCTATCTATCTATCTATCTATCTATCTATCTATCTATCTATCTATCTATCTATCTATCTATCTATCTATCTATCTATCTATCTATCTATCTATCTATCTATCTATCTATCTATCTATCTACCTATCTACCTATCTACCTATCTACCTACCTACCTATCTACCTACCTACCTACCTACCTACCTACCTACCTACCTACCTACCTACCTACCTACCTACCTACCTACCTACCTACCTACCTACCTACCTACCTACCTACCTACCTACCTACCTACCTACATACCTGTTTGTCTGTCTGCTTGCCTGTCTGTTTGCCTGTCTGTCTGTCTATCAATCTATGGCCTTCACCACGAATGATGTTATGTGTCGTGGGAAATTGAAATTAAAATTTTTTTAGGCCATTACTAATGACTTCACAGTCATCAGTGTGACAGATTAGTGACTTCACAGTCATCAGTGTGACAGATTAGTGACCTCACAGTCATCAGTGTGACAGATTAGTGACCTCACAGTCATCAGTCTAGGAAGTCTATCTACGTTGTTAAAGTGATCCGCTACCGTTGAATATATAAAGCTTTCTGAGTAATGGTAAAACAAGCCTTCGTAATGACTAATATTTACGTGATTGTCAGTAGTCACTATGAGAATACTTTGTGTGACACGACAGACAATCAGGCACATAAATAAATGCGGTGGGATTTCAAGGCCCCACTCCCCTACACAAAAATGGAACATGACATTATCACTAAGAAATTTGTCGAAAGGCAGCCATAAAGCCACCCCCTCTTAGCAATTTTTCACACACAAAAATTCTTCATTATAAAAACGATATGACATGAAAGCCAACGAATGAACTTTGTTTTAATCAAACCCACACTCCCTTAAGGAGACAATATCCACGGCCCTGTAGCCAATGAAAATCAAGGTGATAATCATTTTTAGAAGGACTGTTTTCTCATTAGCCATAGGGTCTTATATTGTCGATGGTCAGGAGTGATCATTCAAATGGTGTGAGGAGAGATTTATGTTCACAACTTGGACCAGCTATATCACAGAGGAAATAAAACTGTTTTTTTTTTTCTAGTTCCTAACACTCCCACTCTTTCAAGTGTCCCAAAAAATCGTATTTCTACCCTCAACCTGATGACCAAAGGTATCCGCCCCCTTCTTCCCCCTGTTTCCGCCAAACAATGAACAATAAGAAGGGAGGACACAATAGGAACAGGGGCCTAGGTACCAACTCTAACGTCAACACTTCAGGACACGGCCGAGCGCGTTTGAACCTTCCAATACAAGACCTTGTTAGATCATGTGATACCAAGCTCGAAGGGAACACGTTTTGTTCCATAATTTCTAGTTAAAATTTTTAAACAAGCAAGTTCTATATTGCAACTAATAAATGAATTTAGTATAAATTACACATAATCTACTAAATTTGACAAGGCTGTTTATATAAATTTTATAACAAAAAGCGGATTGTTATCTTAATTTAGGAACTAATAAAGTGAGTATTTTGTAAATCAAACAAAGATCCTGACGAGCTAAGTGTGGAAGTAACCCCGAAGAGCTGTAGCGAGAGAATTCGTTTCAGCGAGGGAGCTGGCGAGGGCAAGATAGATACCGTTGTGTGTGCTTACTGAACGAGGAGAGAAAGTTTTTCTCAGATTCCATGTGAACGGTTGTGTTTCTCTAACGGGGATTGCTGTGTTTAGAATATAATAAGGTGTGTAAAAAATATGCTCTTTTCCTCAGTGTAATGTGTTTCTTTAATGTAAAGTTACTTTGCATTTTTTTAAATAATAATCAGAAACAATGGCATAATGTGCGTTTTGTGCATTGAGGATTACAAAACATTCCTGTTAACTTATGAAGTTTATGTCAGCCGAGTTAAAGTTCTGAGCTAGTTGTGGATAACACATTCAACACAGTCTTATGTCGTTTCTGAAGTGTGTTCTAATGTTGAATTAAAGTTACTTAAAACAACATTTTGAAATTTATACTGGAGAATCCTGTTATAACGAATTCTTTTGTAACAAATTTCCCTATATAATATTTCAAAATCACCATTTTATTCTGTAATTTATATAGCGAATTTCTGTAATCACAATTACATATATATTTCATCGGTCCGTTCCAAGTTGTTATAACGGGATTTGACTATCTTTTAGGTCTAACACTTTATTGGAATATATTATTTTTAAAACATTGACACCTTTGTCCACCACTAATGCAAGGAAGGAGCAAGCAATGTATAAACACAAATATGACTAGAATGTAGTGCCTACAGTCCTCTTCTTCGTTCGCGTTCTCAAATTCCTTCACACAAACAAAATGTAGTACAGAGAACGGAATGCGTTGTGTCATGGTTTACAGCATTGCTGCGATATCTACACCTTTCGGTCTGACACATCCGACTTCAGCATGGCTTTGTGTCACTGAACCTATATGGGATGGGGCAGCCAACTCCATCCCATAACCTTCTCATTCGCTTCTTACGACATGCATAGAAGGTAAACAGTGTTGATATTCTTTGCTCCCCTCTCGGACCCCTGCAACATACGAGAGACGCATACAATCTAATCACATAACTCAGTTGGATATATCTCTACATGATGTATTTATTTACGTTGAAGACGGATATTTTGGACCATTAGTGCAAATAAAATGGCGACACAGCGTATTTCAATTTTCTGGATTACATCCTGCTGTAAATCTAGTTGCACCATTGTCCTGCTATACGAGAGATCCAGTGGGAGTTTTGAGAATGAACGTTGAAGAAGAAGAAGATGGATTTTAGGACTAGATTCAGTATAATGCATTGCCAAACGTAATTCTAACTTCCAAGTATGTGACAATACAATTTTCTGGAATAATTAGTGATAGTAACTTGAAAATATGAACTATTTACTGCTTGTATGAACAATAATGTTGTATGGGTCTGACACCATATAATTACTGAAAATTACTGATTGGTATAAAGTAGTATTTATTCTAGATTAAGATAGTAATTTTTTATGTGATTTCAATTTATCATATTTAATAGTTGCATAAACTGTGGTTCTAGAACACTGAGACATTTAAGAGTAGCATAAACAATGCTTGTAGAACACTTTAGATCTTCTAAAGTAGCTTAAACCCTGCTTCTTGAATAAGTTAGATAATTGAA
The DNA here is from genome assembly GCA_034231615.1 of Meghimatium bilineatum. Lineage (NCBI taxonomy): Eukaryota > Metazoa > Mollusca > Gastropoda > Stylommatophora > Philomycidae > Meghimatium > Meghimatium bilineatum. The sequence continues at coordinate 49,531,473 of CM067312.1, read as the reverse complement.
AGTAGCATAAATTGTGATTCTTGAACAAGTTAGATAATTGAAAGTAGCATAAATTGTGATTCTTGAACACTGAGATGTTTGAAAGTAACATACATTGTGCATTATAGAAAACTGAGATATTTGAAAGTAACATAAATTGTGCATTCTAGAACACTGAGATATTTGAAAGTAACATAAATTGTGCATTATAGAAAACTGAGATATTTGAAAGTAACATAAATTGTGCATTCTAGAACACTGAGATATTTGAAAGTAACATAAATTGTGCATTATAGAAAACTGAGATATTTGAAAGTAACATAAATTGTGCATTCTAGAACACTGAGATATTTGAAAGTAACATAAATTGTGCATTATAGAAAACTGAGATATTTGAAAGTAACATAAATTGTGCATTCTAGAACACTGAGATATTTGAAAGTAACATAAATTGTGCATTCTAGAACACTGAGATATTTGAAAGTAACATAAATCGTGCATTCTAGAATACTGAGATATTTGAAAGTAACATAAATTGTGCATTCTAGAAAACTGAGGTATTCGCTTATTTCTGAGTTACATATACTTTCCTAGAACTTCTAATGTTCTATGTTATTTGGGGTCAAAATCATTTCCAGCAATCCTTAATACCTTTTTACAATACTAATGTAACGTTGCAATTTCACTAGTCTTTCATGACGTCAACTCCTTGAAGTGGAAAAGTAGCCTAGTCCAGCCAACATAAGCTGTAAACTAAGATTGTTCGGGGCAAGATATGAACACGATCACAATCTGCCCAAGCAAGCACACGTGCTGAAGTCGGAGATAACAGGCAGAGAGGCGCACCAGCATCCATGGAATCAAGTAACCCGCCTAGTAGACATTTTGCGAACTAGAAGACTAGTCTTTGCTTCTATTTAGAGTAGTAGTGGGCAAAGATACAGTCCGAGGGCAAAATCCTGCACTTTAATAATTTTTTTGGTGTGTCTTGCCAGGAAGTTTTCTTCTTCGTCTTCTTTTTAATATTTTTTCTTTGTAATAAATCATCGGTGTTTCTATATTATATTACCCGTATATGTGTTTCGTCATAAATTTAAAGAAGAGAATGTCAACCTTGTTTGAAGAATTGACTGGATTTTGTTTTCACGTGGTGTGGGGCCAATACATTTTTTCGTAGTCCTATGGATGTGGAGCTCAAGTTAGAGTGTTCTGTGTTCGGGGTCCAGCGGTCTCAATACTTTTAGATCAGCTTCTGACCCCATCCCATATAAGCTCAAAGTCAACAAGACACTATGCTGAAGTCGGATGTGTCAGGTAGAAAGATGCAGATATCGCAGAAAAGCTGTAAGCCATAACACAACTCATTCCTTCTTCACGTTCGCAGTTTGTCTGCACAGTTTAACCTGTCTGCACAGTTTAACCTGTCTGCACAGTTTAACCTGTCTGCACAGTTTAACATGTCTGCACAGTTTAACCTGTCTGCACAGTTTAACATGTCTGCACAGTTTAACCTGTCTGCACAGTTTAACCTGTCTGCACAGCATATATTTTGTTGTGAAGACTTGTTATTTAGTCGTGTTTCATGACACCTATTTTGATTGTGTGCCGGATCTTGTTTCGAACCCATGTACCCCTATATCATTATTTCCCTTGGCTATGTTTACCAGTTTATGTTTTTGAATTATTAATTTAAATATAAATTTATTTATAGTTAAGGTTTTTAAATAAAGCATAACTAACCCATAACCATAAAAATGAATATTTAAATTAACTATTGATTCGTCTTATTCAGCGTTCATTCTCAAACTCCCACTGCATATCTCTTGCAGCAGGACCATGGTCCTATTATATTTCCAGAAGGATGTAGTCCAGAGAATAGAAAGCGTTGTGTCGCTGTTTTATTTGCACCAATGGCCCGACACATTCTTTTTCGGCGAAACTATTGATTAATTATTGATATAATATTTAGATTTATTAATCATAAAAAAAGCAGAGAGACAGGGGTTCAAAACAAGAACCCAGAGATGGCGCAACAAATTTTAGTTTCCAGCCTTTGTTGGCTTGGTTAAGCCGCCATCTCTACTTCAATGAGTTGGCCTCGATGGGGACAACTCATTAGCGATAGCTTTAGTGTCTAGTAACATTCCGGAACTGGAAGTGAGGTGCCTGGAGTAACACATGGTATATATGCCTATATCGAAACAAACGAAAACAGGTATAGTGGCCTATGTATTTCACTCGTTATTTCACTTTATTGTCTTATATTGGAAACACATATACCTATTTTCGTTTATTTTGATGGAGAACAAATTCTTAAAACTACAGTCTGTCAATCTGCAGAAGAATAAACGAGAGGAAGTATCCACATTCTCTGGAACACACCCTCCTGGAAATCTTGCATGAGTATTGTCCTGCTGCCAGAAAAATCCAGCGAGATTTGGAGAACAAGCGATGACACCAGTAAAAACAAAGCCTGGCCCAAAAATTAAGATCTTGTTTACGGAAATTGAATTGACAGATTTTAATCAATTGATTTTTTTTTAAATTTTGGATTGTTGCAAGTACGGAAAGTTATATACGTATCGTGTGTCAATATTATCGATTAGACTAATATGAATCATCATAAGCGATACTATGCGGGGGTGACTACGCGGTCATCTTGGCTGCGATACCAAAGGGAATCATACAGTGACACCTCAACCATGAAGGTCTGCAGTGTAAGACCCATTGAAAAATGGGAAATCAAGTCTTCTTATTGACTTATTTCATTATTCTCGTGATGTTTGTTGGTTACAAGCCCGTATATCAGGGAGGGGGAACGGTCATATCCCCCTCTTTTATCAAATCGGAACATGACCCTTAGTATTAGGAATTTAGCCATAAGGTAACATTTTTCCCGCAACAATTGTTCACAGAAAGGTCATCACATTCCTCAAGATGGAATTTACGCAGGTGAGCAGGAAGAAGGACTTTATTTTTAGATGAAATCCCCCTTCTTACTGTTAACATATGTACGGTTTTGATTGGACACTTATGATTATATTTTGTACAACATCCAATGAAAATCTAGGGAAATCAAACGACCCATTTTATGTTTGATTTGTGCATTTACCGATAGATCTTATATCGTAGACGGCCATGCCACAATTCAATTTCTGTCTAAGAAATGTATCATTTTACAAATTATATTTAGAGCACTGCCAAAATTGTCTGTGTCGAGCCTTTTGTGCATATAAAATGGCGACACAATGTGTATCATTTTCTGGACTACCTTCTGCTGAAGTTCTAGCCGGAATGGGATTATTGTTCTTCTATAAAAAAAAAGATTCAGGTGGTTTGGAGAGGGGGGGGGGGTTTGGGGTGAGGGGATATGAATAAGATGCAATAAATAAAATTAGGATTTGAAGATTCTTATCATTTGGATACTTAACTTTTGAACGCTAAACAGTTGGAAACGTAATTATTGAAAATGTAACACCTAGAAATGTAACTGTAAGTTCAACACTAAGAAATGTAACTGTAAGTTCAACACTAAGAAATATAATTGCTGTAAGTTTAACACAAGAAATGTAACTAAGTTCAACACTAAGAAAGGTAATTGCTGTAAGTTCAACACTTATAAATGTAATTATTGGAAGTTCAACACTTTGAAATTTAATTCCTGATAATTCAACACCTAAAGAAGTAATTATTGAAAATTTAACACCTGGATAAGTAATTAAAAAAAATTTAGTACATGGAATTGTAATTATTGGAACTGTAATACCACTTTGAATTGTAATTATTGGATCTGTAATACCACTTTGAAATGTAATTATTGGAACTTTAATACCACTTTGAAATGTAATTATTGGAACTGTAATACCACTTTGAATTGTAATTATTGGAACTGTAATACCACTTTGAATTGTAATTATTGGATCTGTAATACCACTTTGAATTGTAATTATTGGATCTGTAATACCACTTTGAATTGTAATTATTGGATCTGTAATACCACTTTGAATTGTAATTATTGGATCTGTAATACCACTTTGAATTGTAATTATTGAAAGATTAGCATTTAGACTAATTAATAAGGAAAGGGTGGGCTATTGATGTGATCTAATTAGTCTATGCAATGTGTTATTATTTTCAATAAGACCGATTTCAAACGATAGGTCTTAGAAACTTATCGCACAAGAGACTTTAGACCACACGCATATCTTCGCAAAGTAAGGATTGTCCAAAATGACCAATGTCCGTTTTACATGAGCTCTCAGACTAGACAACACAGTTTGCAGACATGTCCACTATTTGATGATTTCAGGAATAAGATTTGGTCACCACCCCCCACCCCCGCCCCAGGAGACAGATATGAAAGGCGGGGTGGGGTGTCACTTGAAGAGACCTTTGGGACAATCGTGAGAACCTACATCATACGAGTGAATTCACGGAGGCAGGGCCGGTGTTCGGCCATTGCAACCTATGCGGCCGCATCGGGCCCAGCACTTCATATGCCCATAAATTCATATTAGAATTTATTTTATTATCCTCTTTCTTACCCAGACTGGGCTCCGTGCAATCCCTTTCGCTTTGGGCCCCCCAATTGTTAGGGCCGGCCCTGCATGGAGGCGGCCCTTTTCCTGTATATAGACTTCTGAGCATAGTGAACAAATCACATAAGAAATTTAACTAATGGTGGTTTAACACTTTTAAATGTAATTTCTGCAAGTTCAATACCTGAAAATATAATCATTGGACATTTACCATTTGGATATATAATTCTTGGAAGTTGAACATTTAGAAATATAATTTTTGGAAGTTGAACATTTAGAAATATAATTCTTGGAAGTTGAACATTTAGAAATATAATTTTTGGAAGTTGAACATTTAGAAATATAATTTTTGGAAGTTGAACATTTAGAAATATAATTTTTGGAAGTTGAACATTTAGAAATATAATTTTTGGAAGTTGAACATTTAGAAATATAATTTTTGGAAGTTGAACATTTAGAAATATAATTTTTGGAAGTTGAACACTTGGAAATCGAATTCTTGGAAGGTTAAAACTTTGAAATATAAGTTTTGGAAGATCAACACACGGTTGGTTGGTAATGCAGTGGTCCATATGTTCATGACAATTGGCCTAAAGCTGGACAGTACAAAATGTATTCTTGAAAGTTCATAACTTGGAAATAAAATTATTTCTTCTTCAGCGTTCATTCTCAAACTCCCGCTGGATCTCCCGTATAGCAAGACCATGGTCCTACTAGATTTCCAGCAGGATGTAGTCCAGAGAATGGAAATGCGCCGTGTTGACATTTAATGTGCGTCAATGGCCCGACACATTCGTCTTCGGCAAATAATTCTTTCAAATTTAACAAGGAAAATATATAAATAAAATGTTGAAATGTTATTCGAAGAGTAAAATTCTCCAGAAAATTAACACTTTGTATTTTACACTTAGAAATTCTAGTTTTAAAAGTTTCATATTTCGAAATTTGACTCCTCGAAGCACTTCGAAAATGAACTCTCTGAATAGGCCTATGTTATTTTAATTAAATTTTGTTTTGGGGGGGGGGGATGTTCATGTGTGTAGATGTTCTTAAAATAATCATAGCAGATCGCATCGAATTTGTTACACCTGACTTTCGCACCTTGGTAAACTATGGTTTAATTCACCCCACCCCCTCTCCGAACTGATTGCATGACGTAAGGTTAATATTACTGGAGCCGAATTTCCACATTTACAAGTAATTTAACACTAAGAAACTTCTAAAATATTTATTTATACAATTGTGTTTTTACAACCGGAACAGTTTCTTATTTAACATTTAACTTGTTTGAATTACAATATTTATTTTTGATCTATTCCATGTGTATAATATTTAGTGTTCCATCTGCGTTCTGTGTCGAACTCATAAAGTAGCATGACTGCCAGATTTTACCAGTTTGAAATGTCACTGGCCGGGAAATGTATACTACGTCAAAAAAATTTTTTTTGGCCACTTAGAAAATGTATTGGAAATGTAGTTTTGGCCACATGGACTATATTTTATCTGAAGCTTGACTGTGATCAAATTGTACTATATGGCACCCCTGTGATCAAGTCAGGACTGAGTTGGATCCTGGTTTACAATATAGTTACTATATCTGTGTGATTTTCGGCCTGACACATTCGACTTCTGCAATTCGTATTTAGATAACTGATATTTTACAACATATAGCATCCACAAAAGACGAATGTGTCTGGTCAATGACGCATAATTAAGCAGGGTTGTCCCTAAATTCTTAAAACAGTTTGTTGACATGATGGAGGGTAAACAATTAGCAAACAATTGTTGATATAATTTATGGACAACACTCCAAGGTGCACAAGAGGCCTCCTAGTCTTCTTTGTTTAACTTTGTGGTCCTGTCACACCTGGACGAGTTATCTATATAAACATGCAACCATGTTACACCAAGTCCATCTTCAGATAATGCTGAGTTATGACCCCACTTATCTAGGCTGTTTGTTATTATGTGTGTCTTTAGTGACTAGCACAATTTCATTACCATATTGCTGGATTTATCTAAACCAGTTATCATTTGTCACTTTGCGCATATTTTGTCGCCAACCATTGAAAAACGCGGAAAAAGCCAAATCAGTTACAATAAAATAGTCATCAAGGCTAATCAGGAAAAGGAGGAAAAAACAGAGATATGTACAGAGCTATATATTCTGTTCTTGTCGTATTGATTTTTTTCTCCTCCTGTTTTTGCCTTTTTTATCTTATCTCCTTTGTCATCTAGTTTTACTATTTTCTTACATAGCGATTCTCTGTAATAATCATTTCATTTCGTTTGTTTTTGTCCTGATGAAGACTATAGTCGAAAAGTCGTTGGTTTCTGTTGATCACGGTAGTGTGTTTTTATTTTGCTGCAAGATCTTTTCCCCCCATTTTACTACTCTGTGCTGCAAAGCCCTCACATCTTTAGTAAAAAGTTAACCCATATCATTTAACTGCAGTAGAGGGTATGAGATGTTAGCGATTTCATATTTCAGTGGCTCGGCTATATGAGGGCGGTAACCATCTCCTCTCCCTCACAGCCTTTACTTTCCGAACGGATCCGGTACTCAATTCAGTCTGGATCGGCCCGGGAGCCGTTGAAGTATGAAAAACATTTCTGACTCACTTGGGGAATGAACCCATGACCAGACAAATGCGAAGCCTGTGAGCTACCTCTGCGCTACGCGTCCCTAGTACACTAGATCGTTCCCTAATGCTGAGGATATATTCTCTTAGGCTAATTAAGGGAAGGACTTGGCTATATAGATGCTACTGTATTCTGTTATTTACCCTTTAAATCTTCTTCTTCAACGTTCATTCTCAAACTCCCGTTGGATCTCTCTTATTGCAAAACAACTGCCCTACTAGATTTCCAGCAGTCCAGAGAATGGAAATGCGTAGTGTCGCCATTTTATTTGTGCAAGTGGTCCGACACATTCGTTTTCGGCGGTACCCTTTCAAAAATTAGTTTGTGTGTTTGGGAAGAGATTTCAATCTCCTGCAGTAATGCTCACAAACTCCCGCAGATTGGCAGAAAGTAGTCAAGAGAAAGGAATGCGTGTTCTCATTTGTACATCCTGTCTGCGATATCTGCGCCTTTCGTCCTGACACATCCGACTTCAACGTAAAACATTTCAGTTGTCTGTGTGTATTTCCTTTCGTTTACAAGCAGAACAATTTATTGAAAAAAAACCTACATGGGGCAAAGGGCGTTGGTTTATAGTTTAGTTGGATAATCAACCAACCAACTAGAAAACAACCAACCAACTAGAAAACATCTCAACCAACTAGAAAACAACCAACCAACTAGAAAACATCCAACCAACTAGAAAACAACCAACTAGAAAACAACCAACTAGAAAACAACCAACCAACTAGAAAACATCCAACCAACTAGAAAACATCCAACCAACTAGAAAACAACCAACTAGAAAACATCCAACCAACTAGAAAACAACCAACTAGAAAACAACCAACCAACTAGAAAACAACCAACTAGAAAACAACCAACCAACTAGAAAACATCCAACCAACTAGAAAACAACCAACTAGAAAACATTCAACCAACTAGACAACATCCAACCAACTAGAAAACAACCAACCAATTAGAAAACATCCAACCAACTAGAAAACATCCAACCAACTAGAAAACATCCAACTAGAAAACATCCAGGAGATAAAACCATATGTTGATATATAGTATGTTTACTTTTCTATGGAACACCGTTTGTCAAAACAAAATTTGATATAAACGAAAGACGCAAAGTTGGAGTAAACGCTCTAGCTTGTTACAGAAGCTGGTTTGAAAGAAAATGTTGGAAGTTAGTACCGTACAGTTGGAGATAATATACAGTGTTATAGAAAAGTAAAAAAACCGAGTTGAAAAGATGAATATTTGTTTAAAAATTCATAAACAGAGTTATAAAATTTGTTGACAAATTGCGTTAAGTTTTTGCACATAGTCTTGGAATGTATATGACCTTCAGAAATATTTATTTCTGTAAAAACTCACATCGTAAAGGATTTTGCTACTTAAGAATATATTTTTAAAATGCTCCATCATTTGAGACAGCGCTAACACATTTAAGAAACTGTTTGACTCTTTGATTTCAAATTCTCGCTTCATTGAGATTTTCTTTTCATATGAACATAAAAACAATGTAATTTATGCAGAGGAAATGCATATAACGCATTTTGCACAATTCATATATTCAGCGGTGTATAGTTTTCCTGACTGGATGGTTACTGAACTATCGATCAGTTGGCTTGTGTTCTGCGGCCTAATCCATTGTGGTATCTGTTTTTGATATGTTTCATTTAGTCATGTTTATACAATTTCAACCATCTATTCATGTGTGCAATAGTAAAATAATCTTGCCTCGATAATACTATTTAAACCATTGATCCATGTTTGTACTATTTCAACCATCTAAAGTAACGTATGTGCCTTTTTTTCGTTATTGTCATTGGCCACTTTGTGTATAATTTGTGTCAGCAGGCAATGGAAATGGTCAAATGACGTAACTGTTGAAGGATGAACCGACGTATCCACATGGCTGTAAAAATCATTGCCTTCAATGGTATAAGACCTGCTAGCTAATAATGCAGCCTTCTAAAATGGCTTATTTGGTTATTCTATTGATTTTCATTTGCTGGAAAACAAAGTATAATAATTTTGACCAATGGAAACACTGGAATAGTCTTCTTCATTGTTTTTCTATCAGTTATTAGATTACAGTGGCAATATATTCAATGATGCGTGTAATTTCCTTCAGGTCATCCATCCACGGAATGTATCACCAGGTTTGGAAGTAAGTGTGTCAGTATGCCATTTTTTCTTCCTATTTTCTTGGTAGAGTTGGCGTGCATGAAGAATGTATTATGCAGTTTCTCGGTTCAGTTCACAGCTGCACAGGTCTGACTTACTAACGTTGAGCTTTTTAAACATATAATATTCCAGTCGGTTGTAACCATTTCCTAGTCAGAAAATAATAGTTTGTTCTTTGTGTAATATTTGGTTGCTCTGCAGTTGGGTGCATCTGCTTCCACTTTTTCTTAAACTATGCTTTTATTATAGTCTTACATTCCATAGAATACACTATCACTTTCTGTGTTTTCTAGTCTTCTCTTCTTCTGCGTTCGTTCTCAAACTCCTGCAGATTTGCAGGATGTAGTCCGGAGAACGGAATGCGTTGTATCATGGTTTACAGCATTACTGCGAATCTGCGCATTTCGGCCTGACACATCCGACTTCAGCATGGCTTTGGGTCATTGACCCTATATGGGATGGGGCAGCCAACTCCATCCCATAACCTCCTTAGTCACATTTTACGACATGCGTGGAAGATAAACAGTGTTGCTATTCTTTGCTCCCCTTTCGGGCCGTGTTTTCTAGTAATTCCCTCTTTCTTTGCAGATCATCCTTTTAATTTCTAAGTATCACCAAAGACGGATTTGTCGGGCCATTGGAGAAAATTAAATAGCGCAACTCATTTTCATTCTCTGGACTGCATCGTGTTGGAAACTAGGAAGAACCATTGCCCTGCTGTAAGAGAGATTCAGTGGGAGTTTGATAAAGAAGAATGTCCACGTATGCTAAGGACCATGGTTCCACTGCAGTATTGTTTCGTTGGTGGTACGGGAATAGCCAAATGAGTCATTTGATTTTCTATTAGCCAGTAGGTCTTCTATTGTAGACGTTCATCATGTTGCAATTGAAGATATATTTCTACGTCATATTACGCGGAGAAGCTAGCGAAAAATAGAGCACAATTTGTTTGTTAAATCTGAGGCTAAAGACTCTGGCCGAGGCACGACGCTTTCAACATAAGACCGAAGTCTTGTTCTTATTTTACGCGCGCTCTCTTATAACCACAACGAATAAATTGTGTGATTTCCCCGCCGGGGAGACCGAAGTCTATATTGGTTATATAAAAGAACTATTGGGCCGTAGAGAGGAGAAGCAGAAAGACGGGCCAAGGGTAGACTTAGAGTACGCTGGATCGACAACATCAAAGAGACATAACACCAAATAACATTATCTGAAGCTGCCGGAAAAGCGAGAACAAGAACATTGTATCTCCCTCGACACCCGTAAAGGGTAAAAGAGGAATGAAAGAAGAAGAAGAAGAATAGAGCACTTGAGATTTATATTTCAGAAAGAATTGAAAAATCGTATTATATTATTGTCACAAACATACTCTAAGTTTACTTTCATATTTGTTTTCTGCTATATGCTGAGAATAGACAAAGCTTCTATTCTATTGAACAAATTGTTACAAACATTGAAACATTCGAACCAATGAATGCCTCTGTTTAATCTAGGCCAATATATATTCATATGTGACATTGTCTGCACCTTTGACCCTGATAAAAAACTTTTGTTTTCAATTATCGGTAAATAGTGTAGATTTGTTCAAATCATGCTGTTTTATTGATTTGATTAATAAAATCGATAACTGTACCATATTTATAAAATCAATTGATTCGTCGCAGGAAAGTTGTCAAAGGTTATCATTTATTTCACCGTTTGGTAAACAGGAATGAATATATTTTCACCATAAAAGGTGAGTCTTGGTTATAAGTCATTTCGATCACTGAGAAATCTCAGAGGAATTGTGCTTGTACAGAGCCTCAAGCAAATATGGATTATTTCCTGCACTTACCAATCTCCGATACCTATTTAATGTTGATTAGGCTATGTTCACATGTCCCAAACCCAATTTAAGTAATTACAAGGTATAGAAACAGAGAAATTACCCGCGACTCCGATACATAAAACAAGCTATAGAATCATATAACAGAAAAGGAGCAAAGAGGTTCTAACAAAACATATTAAAGCATATTATTTTGGACATATTAAAAGACTTTACAGCTTGTTGAAGAGCTTACTGGAGGGTTAAGTCGATGGGGAGAGAGCAAGAGGCAGGCAGAGATACAATTGGGGGAGCAACATCAGAAAATGGTCAGGTTACAGACTTGCAGAGTACCATCAACGCAAGAAACAGAGGATATTGGAGGGACGTTGCCGCCAACCTTCGTTACGGAGGCAACACATGATGATGATGATGAACAGAAAACGCATCGAACATTATCAGTACAATGTATAAATGTCGATAAATGTCGATAAATATAACATAAACATATAAATCATCTATGGCCACATATAAAGTGATCTATATGAAAACATATAATATGTGACGTGCACAAATAACAAGAAAAGTCAATATTGTCTCTTTAGAAAGGTGATTCCCGATGATGCCCACCGCTTATAGCGTACGGAATTATAAAGGTGATTATCACCGAAGACGGATGTGTCGGGCCATTGGCGCAAATAAGCAGAAATGGAAGCCATAATAGAGGCAGCCAAAATGCTCATGAATTGCTTGCCGAGTCACAACAGACATGTAGTATTTCTAACGGATGCAAATTCAGTATTGAAGGCATTGAAAGATAACAATATTACTAATGTAACCACATGTACCACTTGATATTATTACTCATGTAACCGCCTGCACCACCTGACATTACTCATGTAACCACATGTACCACCTGACATTATTACTCATGTAACCGCCTGCACCACCTGACATTATTACTCATGTAACCACATGTACCACCTGACATTATTACTCATGTAACCACATGTACCACCTGACATTATTACTCATGTAACCGCCTGCACCACCTGACATTATTACTCATGTAACCGCCTGCACCACCTGACATTATTACTCATCTGTTCATCTTTACCACCAGGACATTAATACTTATGTACCCACTTCTACCACTGTGCTGAAATTATTACTCATGCAACAACCTGTACCACCTGACATTATTACTTACCTGTACCTCGGTGCTGACATTATTACTCATGTACTCACCTGACATTATTACTCACCTGTACCTCGGTGATGACATTATTACTCATATAGTTATGTGCATTTATTTACAGGTACTATCACACAGAAGGCAGTTAACTCTACTGTTGATAGGAGACTGGGAGTTTACAAACTTATTGAACAATATCCATGTTGACACAAAGCAACACAGACTATGATGTTGCACATCAGCAAAGAGGATTGGAGAGATTGTGACCAATGCTTGACTTGTCTCAAGCAGAGTCATCGCAATATTGCACATTGCAGGAAAAATGACTTCTCTCTTTCATCAGTCGCAAGCTTCAAGTACTCGTGTATGTACGATCCTAGCCCCTGCCAGGATTGTACTTATGTACATCTTCTTGATTCCTTTAGCTGGTGGACAGAAGGGGTCGCTCGAGCAGTTCAATTTCAGCTTGAGTGTCCGAGAAAATGTTCCAAATGGGACTCTAGTGGGGGAAGTAAAGAGTCCTCAGTTCAGTCCACCATATGCAAAATGGATGCCTCAAGCAACAGATAACAGAACTATCAACAGTTTTAATGTGGATTTGCAAACTGGACGGATAACTACCAAGGGAGAACTGGACAGAGAGGAGCAGGATCTTCATACAATCATAATCAGCACATCTTTTGGTAGCCCCAAACTGGTTATCGTTGATATTCGTGTGCTGGATGTGAATGATGTCACCCCTACTTTTCCCATCTCAGTCATGAACTTCACTCTCCCAGAGTCTGCTCCCAAAGATCACAAAATCCCCCTTGGGAGTGTCCGAGACGAAGATCTTGGCGAGAACTCTACCCAAAAAGTTGAGATTGTGTCTGGGAATGAACACGAAGATTTCCTTCTTCAGGTAAAAAATAGCAGTAATGTGGATAAAATTCTAGACTTGGTCGTCAACACATATCTATTGGATTATGAAAGAACTCGCATGTACAGTCTTCTTATCCGTGCTACCGACGGAGGCGGTAAATTTTCTGAGATGAAAGTCAATATTAACATAATCGACCAGAACGATAATGAACCGATCTTCAACACAAGCAAGTATTCAGCGAAAGTAAATGAAAATATAACAGTTGGCACCTTAATTCTTCAGGTGCATGCTACGGATATCGATTCTGGTGAGAATAGTCGAATATCGTATTATATTGATCATAAATCCGATCCGGAGGAATTTTTTACTATAAATGTTACAAACGGATGGGTTAGGGTTAACAAACCTTTGGATTATGAGACCCGGAATAGATTCTCGTTAACCCTTGAGGCAAAAGATAACGGTGTATCTCCTCAGATGGGCACAGCTGCTTTGGATATCATTGTCGAGAATATAAACGAACAACCAGCTAATATCAGCATTCAGTTTTTGTCACAGTTCAGCAATGGCCGTGTTCGAGAGGACACTTCAGTTGGGACATTGTTGGCATTGGTCAGCGTTGATGATCCAGACATCGATGTGAATTCTGATGTGGAAGTAACCCTGTATAGTGGTGATGGTTACTTTACTTTAAAGAAAGTGGATGACCAGCTTGGACTCTATGTAAACTCCCAGCTGGACAGGGAAACAGTTGCTAACTTTGAGGTGTCACTTCAAGTTACAGATAACGGAAACCCACCTCTCAGGGCAAACAAAAACTTTAAAATAACCATTGATGATGTCAATGATAACCCACCAGTTTTTGAAATGTCGGAATATACTGCTAAAGTCGACGAGACAGCAGAAATTGGTAAGGAAGTAGTTAAAGTGTCAGCAACAGACAAGGATATTGGATCAAACGCGCGGATTACATACCACATTCAGGATGGCTCTCATCGCATGGGATGGTTCTCAATCGATGCTAGCACTGGTTTTATTACAACAAGAGCAACGATGGACTGTGAGTTAAGTCCACAACCAATTCTGATCATCGTAGCCACGGATGGAGGTGATCCTCCAAGAATTGGCAGCTGTCAGGTATACATCAGTATTCGGGATGTCAACGACAAAGCACCAGAGTTCGAGACTAGTTACTACAGTATTAAGATTGCAGAAAATCGACGAGTTGGGGATTGTGTTCTCACGGTAAGTATTTTCTATTGCTTTCAGTAAACATATGTGTTTGTCTGTATATCTTCCTTCAGCAAAAAATATGTATAGAAGCAGAATATATTGGTAAAATATGCATTCCTTTTTGTGTACTTATGAAACACAATTCCGGGTTGAGATTTTTCGCCTGCACGACCATGATGACTCCTCAAGTCGACTCAGCTGTAAATGAGCACCTGACGCATGAGTTAGGGGAGGTAAAGACAGCAAGGAAGGGAACTGGTCACCCTACCTGATAGTCGATGCTGTCTAGTACATGAAGAGTTATCTTCATCCCCGATGGCAGATGCCACGGGACCTACCTTTACCTTAGCTAGCTAGCTAGTTAGTTATTCCTCTAGGACCAAAAAACGGTACATAGGACGGATGTCATAGATTCCCATGTCTCTCGTTCCATTGCAATTTGCTGTAGATCTTCATTGTGTCTGATACCGATGGTGAATCGTTCAATTGTGTAATAGCAGATCAAGTGGTTTTCACACACTTCCAGACTACCGACATATAGCATGCCACAGATGGCCATGACACATAGACATAACGGTTATAAAGCCAGAGGCAGACCATGTAAAAGATGGATCACAGAAATCAAAGAAGCCACAGGAACAAGCTTACAAACAGCGCACAAGAAGGCCATCTCCAGAGAACTCTTCCACCCCTGATGCTGCAAGGCAAACAAGGGACACAGCGTATAGATAGTGTAATAGTTCTACTTAAAGTTTCTTTTTGTCTTCCTCGTTTCGAATTAAATAAGGTCGAACCAATCATGATGTTTACGGAAATCCTTTAATCCTTTTCAGTAACACAGATATTAAATTTTTACGATATTAATGTGTTAAATTAATGATCAACCAGTTGTTGATTCAGAAAGAAAGAAAAAACATCCCTCCATTACTTAAACCGGAACCGGAATAAATACCTTTACTTTACCGTATGCAAATAATACTAAACAGAGAACCCGGAATCCAAAAAACACTTAACAAACGATACGAAAACAGGAGACCTATTGGACGCCCTCGTAAAAGGTGGATAGATAGTGTATTAGAGACACTCGGAAATATAACAGCAGAGGAGGCAAATAGAAGGGCAAAGGACCGTACACTCACTTTCCCCTCAACACTGAAAGGTACACGAGGACAGAAAGAAGAAGAGAGAACCACTAAGGCAAAAGACGGAGAGTTTTGGATGTTCGTTTCAGCCAATATTCGTTGCGGAGACGGCACTCAATGATGATGGGGAGTATCAACATTCGAAACTAACATTTATTAAGGGTTGGTAGTCTTTTGGGTGAAAGTTCTGTGTCGTATAATTGGGATTTCCTCTTGTTGTCATGGTACACTGAATTTTCTTAAAATCAAGCTCATGGATAACGGTCGGTACCTGAGCAAACTGTGTGCAAAGCATCGACACATTAAATGAAACTAGTTCACTAACAGCGGATCACTCCGTATGCGATAGACATACTTAATCCAAGTCCAAATCCCTTCCTATCGTCTCCTCTTAATTTGCACACAGGGAATGCTTTGATCTGTAAAGTGCAAGGGCACAGACGGTGATAAACCGTCACGGCAAGAGCGTATACATATTCGTTGCCCATAAATAGGACAAGTGTCACAAGCAAGGAAAGCTCATCTGAAGGAAGAGCGTACCGAATTCGGATGTGCTGTTCCGAATGGCGCAAATAACCCAGTTCATTCATTCTCTCCTGCTGAAATCACACGAATAATTGTAATGTTTATCTGATGAAATCACACGAATAATTGTAATGTTTATCTGGTGAAATCATACGAATGATTGTAATGTTTATCTGATGAAATCACACGAATGATTGTAATGTTTATCTGGTGAAATCACACGAATGATTGTAATGTTTATCTGGTGAAATCATACAAATGATTGTAATATTTATCTGGTGAAATCATACAAATGATTGTAATGTTTATCTGGTGAAATCATACGAATGATTGTAATGTTTATCTGGTGAAATCATACAAATGATTGTAATGTTTATCTGGTGAAATCATACGAATGATTGTAATGTTTATCTGGTGAAATCATACGAATGATTGTAATGTTTATCTGGTGAAATCATACGAATGATTATAATGAGCACACGAGAAGAAGAAGAATTTTCATAGATTTTACTTTCTTTGGGCTGGAGTAATCAACCTAACCATCCTGTGTCACCGCTTACGTCATACATGTAGCAGTGAGATTAATATTTAATCCTTTAATATGATCAGTTGTTAGTCAAATCGCTAGTTTTCTGTCTTATTACCGAAACGTCAGTGTTTGAATTTTTTTAACCATCACTCTTCAATCATCCTAGCTATACCAATGGGTTAACCCGATACATACAGTTTAGGAAGATAGTGTCATATGGTCATTTTATTTGTGCCTCTATCGTCTGCGTTAGTTCTCACACTAATGTAGATTAGTTCTCACACTCACGTAGATTATTTCTCACACTCATGTAGATTAGCTCTCGCACTCATGTAGACTAGTTCTCAAACTCCTGCAGATTAGCAGGTTGTAGTCCGGAGAGCGGAATGCATTGTGTCATGGTTTACAGCATTGCTGTGATATATGCGCCTTTCGGCCGTACACATCCGAATTCAGAACGGCTTATGTTACTGACCTCTTGTGATGAGGTACACCATTTCAACCTCGAGAGTTATTCCGTTTAGTTATATTAGAGTTAAAGATTATCATAAAATTCATGTAATCCTTCTACCACGACCGCCAGAGCTACAACGCAGTAACAAAACCCTGGTTCTGAACTTCAAAAGAAACTTGGTACTGCACCCTAGAGATAAAATACATCTTACATCCCGAGGGTGTTACATGGAACGGTGCCACCCCTCACCTTTTTAAATCAACCAGATTACTGTAAATTCGCTATGTTTGCAAACTTGATATGGAAGCAGCTCGAGTTACCAGATATCTGATATCATGTTGCCAGTGGAATCACGTTGTGGCGAGTGCTGTCACGTTATACCTAATATGATACCAGTTGTCTGCCAATTGTAGACATTAGTTCTGGTCACATGTCTGGAGTTTGGAAAAAGATGATGAAAAAAAAAACAACAACAAAGAAAGGATATAATATGAGAAGGAAGAGGAGCTGTAAGTTGATACGCTTTGTCTGATTCTTTGTTCCTTGTGAGCTAGTGGTTAAGATGTTGGCTTTGTGCTGAAAGGTTCACGGGTTCGAGTACGAAAGTGTCGTCTCGTTTATATAATGGATAATATTTTTTTAGAGATCCACGGAAGTTATATCTTGAAGCTACGTAGTTACGTGCTGTGAGCGATACTCTCGGCAGGCGGGGTGCCGTTGAGAGGGACGTAGTACATATGCGGAACAGTGAGGTCTAATTCTCTACTCCTTTAAATCTCTTTTGACTCTGGCAATATAGTGCCAAAAGTAGACCAAGAAAAGCAGAACAATGATCCGAAAAACTTGATAAACAGCAGTATGTAACTCAGAGAACGGGCTGCGCCGTGTCACCGTTTTATTTGCGTCAATGACCGAAATATCCGTTTCGGCAGTAGTAACAGATACGCTGAGTAGGTCAGCCTTAGAAGAGAATTGTTTCCGGTATGTAAACACGCTGGTCACCAACCTCAATAATGATTATAAATACCAGCTGTATATTTTAGCAGCTGTCTTGAGCCGTTATGGACATAATCACAACCGCATACGATAGATTATAACATATAATATATTAAAATACATAGTAATTGCAATAAATAATTCTTAATAAAATAACAGTTGATGCACTAACTTAAAGAAAAATAAATATTACAGAAGTCTTCGCAGGTGCATCAGTGTGTGTGCTCTGTTGCTGAGATTGTGCGCAATTCATCAAATCACTTCTGGTTTTTGTCGAAAAGCGCAGCGAGGATAAATATCACACATAAACACTTTAAACGTTATCACAAGTAAACAGTTGAAAAGATGATACATATATAACACATAAGCAGTTTAAATGATCATAGATATAACACAAACAGTTGAAAAGATGATAAATATAACACAAACAGTTGAAAAGATGATAAATATAACACAGACAGTTGAAAAGATGATAAATATAACACAAACAATTTAAAAGATGATAAATATAACAAACAATTTAAAAGATGATAAATATAACAAACAATTTAAAAGATGATAAATATAACAAACAATTTAAAAGATGATAAATATAACACAAACAATTTAAAAGATGATAAATATAACAAACAATTTAAAAGATGATAAATATAACAAACAATTTAAAAGATGATAAATATAACACAAACAATTTAAAAGATGATAAATATAACACAAACAGTTGAAAAGATGATAGATATAACACAGACAGTTGAAAAGATGATAGATATAACACAAACAATTTAAAAGATGATAGATATAACACATAAACAGTTAAAGAATCACACAGAATACACGAGAATTAATTAAAACAACGTAGAAGTAGAAAGCGTTATTATAACAAATATCTAGCGAAGACGAATGTGTCGGGCCCTTGGGGGAAATAAAACTGCGACACAATGAATTCCATTCTCTTGACTACATACTGCTGGAAATTTAGTAGGACCATTGTCTTGCTATAAGAGAGATCCAGTGGGAGTTTGAGAATGAACGATGAAGAAGAAGATAAGAAATAAATATCAAAGAAATAAAGTATTTTGGATATATTAAAAAAGATGACAACTTGTTGAAGACATTAATTGAGGGAGGAGGCGAGCAAGAGGTAGGAAGAAATACAAGTGGGAGAGAAACATCATAAGATGAACAGGATACAGTGCACCACCAAGGCAAGAGACAAGAGGTTGTTGGAGATCCATTGCATCCAATCTTCGTTGCGGAGACGGCACTTAATGATGATAAGAATTATCACAATTTGAACCTATCATACTTATGAAGGGTTGATGGTAGTAAGCGCTGCTAGACAAACTATGATTCGATTTGCCGGTATTATTGCTTGAAGTCTGGGTCTTTAGCCGAATGTATTTATCTGTTGATACAGGTCCAGACATGGCAACTACGTAGTCATTGTCAAGTCCCAAACGTACGCGGTTCCTGCTATAGCTATGTATGTCTTACAGCTCCCTGGCTTCGACAATTTGTCACGTGAGAATATATTTGATTGTCTTGGCAACATAATATAATTTGCCCATTGACATCCGCCATTTTTAGATATCTATCTATATTTCGTCAAAAGGAAAGAACATAGAACTCTCTCTATTTGGAGATTTGTAAAGATACTGCATGTAAAATCTTGCATTGTGACGAGATTCAAAGTAATACCCTCTTTGATGGTTGTTCTTTGTTAAGTCTCTCTTGATCTTCTTCTTTATCTTTTGCCATTTGGAGCCCATTTTAGTGTTAGTGACAGTATATTTTCATTCATTCTAAGTATATGCCCAATACAAGTCCATTATTTTTTTTCCTTATTGTTGTAGAAGTATATTGCTGTTTGGTGTTTTCTCTTACTTGCATGTTTGACTTGAATTCTTCCCAGCCAATATTTAAGTTCTCTAAGACATTTCTTTTCAAATGAATTTAATTTATTCTCCAGTGCTTTTTTGTATCTTTCAACTTTTACAACCGCATGCAAATACAATATAATCATTGACGTTGAACAGTCGTACCTTGATATATTTATTTATTGTTTTTGACTTTCAGATATTTGTATATTTTTGGATACATCACGAATATTTGCTTACTTTCTTTACACAATCAATGCCAAACTACAAATACATCCAGAACGTACGGACGCATACCCAGTCATGGTCGCACACAATGCTTACCGACGGAAAACCCCCCAGAAAACTTCAACGAAAGTTTGTAGTCGAAACATATACATGGGAAAAATACATTTGCTGGTAGTAGTTAAATCGTCTACATATCTGATATATCTATCTTAGTTCTCGAATATCTACCTTAGTTCTCGAATATCTATCTTAGTTCTCGAGTATATATCTTAGTTTTCTCATATCTATCTTAGTTCTCGAATATCTATCTTAGATTTCTCATATCTATCTTAGTTCTGGAATATATATCTTAGTTCTCTCATGTCTATCTTAGTTCTCGAATATATATCTTAGTTCTCGCATATCTATCTTAGTTCTCTCATATTTATCTCGAATATCTATCTTAGTTCTCGAATATATCTTAGTTCTCGAATATATCTTAGTTCTCGATTATATTTCTTAGTTCTCGAATATCTATCTTAGTTCTCGAATATATCTTAGTTCTCGAATATCTATCTTAGTTCTCGCATATCTATCTTAGTTCTCGAGTATCTATCTTAGTTCTCTCATATCTATCTTAGTTTTCTCATATCTATCTTAGTTCTCGAAATTCTACCTTAGTTCTCGAATATCTATCTTCGTTCTCGAATATATATCTTAGTTTTCTCCTATCTATCTTAGTTCTCTCATGTCTATCTTAGTTCTCGAATATATTTCTTAGTTCTCGAATATCTATCTTAGTGCAGTCAAAATATTATATAGACCGTGAGTCTAAATCTCTAATTCTTCACACCAGTTTTCTACATCTAAACTTAGTGTAAATTCTTGTGCAGACAAGATTGGTGGAAAAAAATCTTTACTCAGTCCAAATCTTCTATATAGACTTGACACATACATCTCCATTCAGTAAACATCTTGCATAGAACTAGCATACAACTCCTCAACTCAGTGAAAATATTGCATGGAACTAGCATACAACTCCTCCACTCAGTAAGAAATCTTGCATAGAACTAGCATACAAATCTTCCACTCAGTAAGAAATCTTGCATAGAACTAGCATACAAATCTTCCACTCAGAAAAATCTTGCATGGAACAAACATACAACTCCTCCACTCAATAAAAATCTTGCATGGAACTAGCATACAACTCTTAATAAAAATCATGCATGGAACTAGCATACAACTCCTCCACTCAATAAAAATCTTGCATGGAACTAGCATACAACTCCTCCACTCAGTAAAAATCCTGTTCAAACCGTGTATCTCTGGAGTGAGTCATACAAAATCTTCTATAGACTTTGCGTCTATATCTGGACGCTGTCAAACATTTTATAGACCTAGTTTTTAAATCTCAGCATCAAACAAATTTATTTAATATTGCCACAAGTTTTCATTTTTACCCCAGAGTTTAGACTTCTTTAAGTAAACATAATTACAAACTAAAGATAAGAAATTAAAGATAAAAATGTCAAGACAATTATTGAAGAGGTTTTCTTAAAATGAAATATTACTCAAAAGACTGCGAAGAAAAGAGACACACAGGGGAGCAACATGTCATGTCGTTGATTATTAACCCTTTTTATGCTAGCATTCCTAGCAAAGAATGAAGCCGGGAGCCGCACATTATTAAATTTAATTGCTGTTTCAATGGAGCTTAATCATTTCTGTCGTATTGTTAAGATACATCTGTTTGGGGGTCCGAAATGAGTTTTACTAATAATATAAGATTATCACAGAAATGTTAAATATTTAGTGTTCATGTGGGCTCAGTTATTGACATCGTCTGCCACACATGAGTTCTGTAGCAGGTAATTGAGTTTGTTCTTAGTCCTTCTGAAACAGGGGTCCTGCGATATATTCAGATATAGAGTCCGTTATCTTGGCTCTCTTAACTGATACCTGCTTTTTAATTGGTTACTGTAAGTACACTTTGTGTAAGCCAGCAAATGAGAAGCCGTGTAAGTCAAGATGAACATACGCTGTGCATATGTAGTTAGGACAAAAGTGGAGAAGACATTGATGTGTTCATAGTCGTTCTGGTCTTGCGTCTAAGTCAATCCGCGTCTGTGTCATCTCGTTCTGCTCCGCAGAGCGAGGCTCAGAAGCCTATTTAAAGTTCTTTCAGGCGTTGTCATATCTCTACTAACCCATCATTTTCTGCTTGTGTGCGTGACACAGTCTGAGATGTTTAATTTTATTTCCTTTTCTAACATTGTGAATTCTTTATTCTGATTCTGAAATCCCAGATACGGTCTGGACATGGCTTCAGGTGTGTAACCACCTCTGTATATTTTCATCAGACCGTGTCGTACAGGACTGAAATGTAATTACGTCGACTACTTACAGGGGGCTAATTGTTCTTAAGTGGTTCTCAAGTGGTTGGGGTGAAATATACGTAGCTGAATAACAAGGTGCTCCTCACTGTACGCAGATATATTCTAGATAGTCTAGAGAGACAGGATTAGTACCTGACTCACACTGCACTCTGGAAATCCAGATATTCTAGTAAAGTGAAGACTACTACGTCGATCTCAACTGGCGCTCAATGTGTTTAATAAAGATTATTTAAATAATTATCTATCTATACGCTGTGGCCCTTGTTTGTCTTGCGGTGTCAAGGGTGGAAGTGTTCTCTGGAGATGGTCATCGTGTGTGCTGTTTGTAAACTTGTTCATGTGGCTTCTTTGATTTATGTCATCCATCTTTTACATGGTCTGTCTCTGGCTTTATAGCCGTGATGTCTATGTGTCGTGGCATGCTGTCTGTTTGTAGTCTGGAAGCGTGTGAAAACCACTTGATCTGTTGTCTTTTGGTGTGTTCCAATACTGGTATTGTTTTGATTATATGCCAGATGTTAGCGTTTCTAATTATTTCTCTTAGTGACACTCTGAGTATTCTTCGTAGACATGTCATTTCTGCTGTCACTATTAAATAATTATGGACTTGCTATAAAAGTGAAAATACCGAAAATGTTAAGACTATAAAATGAATGAGAAATAATGACAATAGAAATTAACGGTTCGACCTGTGTCAGAAACAATACAATAATAAAATGAACATACTAAATTACTGATAGCAAATGTTATTAAATATACATATAGCAATTGTATTTAAAATACATATAGCAAATGTTATTAAATATACATATAGCAATTGTATTTAAAATACATATAGCAAATGTTATTAAATATACATATAGCAAATGTTATTAAATATACATATAGCAAATGTTATTAAATATACATATAGCAAATGTTATTAAATATACTTATAGCAAATGTTATTAAATATACATATAGCAAATGTTATTAAATATACATATAGCAAATGTTATTAAATATACATATAGCAAATGTTATTAAATATACATATAGCAAATGTTATTAAATATACATATAGCAAATGTTATTAAATATACATATAGCAAATGTTATTAAATATACATATAGCAAATGTTATTAAATATACATATAGCAGATGTTATTAAATATACATATATCAAATAGTAGCCAGTACTATATCATTTATTTCAGTGTTTTTACTAATTAATATTTCGTTTATGTTCTGTTCAATCAAGAGTCAATAATTGTGCATTTACTGCGTAGATACAAGAGTTGTTTACACTTGTGTGTTAGTCAAGAAAGCGAAATACTTTGAATCATAGTTTTTCTGGGTCAAAGGGCATGAGCCCATGGACCGCTGGATCAGCATCCAACCAACCAATCATAGTTTTCAGTTTGGCTGTGATGGGTGAACCTAGAATACACTTCCAGATCACTAACATTCTGATGGATTTGGTAATCATCCAGATTTTTCAATCTTTGTCGCATTCTCTGACATACATGACATAAGAGTTTTATTATTATTTATGTACTTTTGGTCCCCGATAACAAGACTACGAACTTCTGACCTAACGGGAGCCTGAACTCAAATTTTAAACTATGGAGTGGTCAATGGGTAAAGGTCATGCATGTTTGAATGACTAACCTCAGATCATTCCTATCGTTTAACATTTACTGTCAGGGACCAACCATTCTTTTCGTTCAGGGAGAGAACGTAATTTATGTCTTCCTGTTACAGCGTCCAAACTGGACTCCTTTTTGTTGTACGGTTCGCTACCTGATGGCTCACCTGCTTTCATCGTCTTTGTTGTTCATCCGTGTGTCGGTTTGTCCCAAGGGTTAAAAAAAGCGGACAGAGCTTGATGGCTTCTTCAGAGTCTGACCAGAACCGGCTTTGATGATGGTCGTGGATTGACCCAATTTGAATTTTTTGCCTGGAGGCACTGAAAAACTGTTTGAATGAACATCGTAACTTCCAAAGTTTTATTGTAAATCTGTCTTAACGTACCATGACGGTAAAACGTTAAAGGTACCACATTCACACGTGTAGTGCCGGGCTCAAAAGGGGAGTAAAGAATTGCAACACAATATGTATATCTTAAGAAGCAATTGAGGAGGTTTGGTGAGTTGAAAGTTGGTTGTCTCATTCCTTAGAAGGGTCAGACGGACCCAGAAACCATGCTGAAGTCGGATATATCCGGCCAAATGGTACAGACACCGCAGCCATACCGTAAACCATGACACAACATATCCGCTTCTCATGACTACAACCTGCTAAACATCAGCATGAGTTTGAGAACAAAAATAGACATAGTTGCCATGTTTCCGTCTAGAAATGTTTTATTTATGATGTTCCCTAAATATGAAAAAAACTTCACATTTTTAAATTTCAAATTGGAAAACTGGCTCCTTTCTTCTTCATAACGAGGCGATAAATCATTTTGTTCCCGGTGGGCCATAAGACTTGCAGCTGATGCCCGCTACGATTTCATTTTTGAGTCATAGATGGCATTGTGTTCTTTCGATTACTGTCTCAGTCCGTCACATTCTTACCAATGTTTTCGTCTTAACTATTGGCAACTATTATTGAAACTGTCACTTCATCAACTTTTGACAATGTTTCTGTCATTCATTCTTTTGGTGTGATAGTGTGAAGTTTTAGGAACACAATACTTGAAGATTATTCTTGAAGTAAAAAATAATTTTCTGTCCGGTGATAAGTGTCTAATCTGAGGTATGAAAATGGTTTTAATTTTACAGTTTAAATTAGATGTACTGGCATAGAACATCTGCACCAGTAGCTGTAGATTTATTATAATACTTGCATGGAGGTCGGGTAATGACGCTCTACTGGATAACGACTGATACAGTATCACTGTGGATGCCTACATGAATTAATATATACGACAAAACACAGAATATAAACATACAAATGATAATACACAGGACAAAATTGAAGTTTCGAAACAAAAGGCCTTTATATTTTCATTTATCCTCATGCTTCCTACTTGAATTTACTTGTAATCAATTAGTGTAAGGTGTTATTCCTTAGACTAGTATGATGTGTTATTTCTTATACGTGTGGTCATTAGCATAAGGTGTTATTTCTTATACGTGTGGTCATTAGCATAAGGTGTTATTTCTTATACGCGTGGTCATTAGCATAATGTGTTATTTCTTATACGTGTGGTCATTAGCATAAGGTGTTATTTCTTAGACTAGTATGATGCGTTATTTCTTATACGTGTGGTCATTAGCATAAGGTGTTATTTCTTATACGTGTGGTCATTAGCATAAGGTGTTATTCCTTAGACTAGTATGATGTGTTATTTCTTATACGTGTGGTCATTAGCATAAGGTGTTATTTCTTATGCATGTAGTCAATATTATGAAGTGTTATTTCTTCAGCGTTCGTTTGCAACCTCTGAATGATTAGCAGGATGTGGTACGGAGAACGGAATGCATTGTTCCATGTTTTACAGCATAACTATGGTATATGTGCCTGTAGGTCTGACAATCAGAATTCAACACGGTTTCTGTTCATTTGGACCCTTTATGGCAATGTTTCTCATACCCTTGTGATCCGTGTCCCCGATACAAATTATTTTACTGTATTCTTTACTGTCCTGTCTTATAACATGCGTGGTAGGTTGACGTCTTGGCTATTCTTTGCTCCCCTTTTGACGGCCCAAGAACGGGCGGATTTGAGCAACGGTAATACAAGACGTAACCGCTTAATATTGTTCATATCATTGCCCGCATAGAACGGAGTTCGTAGAAAGAACAATTGGTTTCACACAACAACAAAAACAGGATCCCCAAATTGCTTTCAGCATTGCGATCACGCTGTGTACCCACGATTGAGGGATGGTAGAGTCCGGGGGGGGGGGGGGGGAGCACGAAAATGTCCAAATGTCAGGCAAACTAAAGCAAGTGAACGTGGCTGATCTGAATGTTGACAGTCTGGGGGAGAGCTTCAGGTGTATTGATCCCAGGGATTGTGTTTGTGTTGCCTGGATTCCGCGGGAGAGTTTTCGTTTGTTCTAGGGACGGTTTGGCCTCAGAGTCGCAGCAGTGAATGTTCTCATCATTCATTTCCCCTGGACAGTTTCAGTTTGTAACAGGTCGCGGTTACCAGAAGCAGTGTGGTCTGAAGGGAGAAGGGGTGGCTATTTACAGAAGACCTACCTACAATTCAGTCAAGCTATTTTGATCATTTTTTCTATTAATCCGGTACATTTCATTAGTCGGTAATGGCAGGCGACACCCTGGCGACGCAAAGTATATCAATAACCAATGAAAAGAAGAACAGTAATTAAAAACAGCAAGTAAGAAGGCTAATTCTGCTTTATTTTGATTCTGCAGTGAGGCATTATTTGGCGATTGGTCGCGGTCAAAGTTTTGGTCATGGTCAAAGTCACGAAGCCATGACGAAGTCGAATAATAGTGATAATAATAATAGTAATAATAATAATAGTAATAATAGTAAGAGTAATACTAATATTAGTAATATTGTAATAATAATAACAATAGTAATAGTATAATAGTAATAATAGAAATAGTAATAGTAGTAATAATAATAATAATAACAAAAGTAATAATAATAGAAATAATAGTAATAGTGTAATAGTAATAATAAGATCTATAACCATACAGGGATTTTGTATTAAACAAGTATTTTCACAAATTTTTCAAAAAAGATTATAATTTAAACAGTTTTTTTTGGTATAAGAAAAGTATTTCTTGACGTCAATCCCCCCCCCCCCCCCGCTTCCAATTATACATATATATAATGTGTGGACAATCACTCCCCCCCTTTCTCCCTCCCATAATAACTTTCAAATTCCTTGACGGTTAACAAATCTATGGAATAACAACAAAAACAGCTCTACTAATGATAAAATAGTAAAAAAGTAATAACAGCTTTCATGGTTCCCTTTCTGTTAGCATTCTCCTCCTTTTTCGTCAAGAGAAAAACTGCCCATAAATTATTTCAACAATTAAGGGGAAAGGGTCTGAACAAGTTTGAGAACTTTGTTTGACAGCTGGGGTGGGGATTGACAAAAGCTGACGAACAAAACGGTTTTTATACTTCACTTAAATTGTATATGGGGGGGGGAGAATAAATTTGAAAAATAATATCGTTTTCGCCTTTATTTCAGTTACATTTGTTTGTTGGGGACGAGAAAGGGTGTCAGAGGGGGTGAGGAATAAATCTGACATAATTAAGCAAGGATGTGGGGTATCTATCTGTTTGTTGACCGGGGGGGGGGGAGTGGGAGTGGTCAAAGTCGATTTTTGTTTGTCGACATTTTATTGTTGTACACGCTTCTAACAATCGTAGTCAGTGATTTAAAATGAAACACGATTGTCATTGTGTTTTATTTGTGTAGTCACATAGGCTGGTACACAGTGATAGATTTCCTGTTTGGATTCTGTTTAATTCTGGCTTGTTTGTGTTTTGTTAGTTGTCCCTATTCCACCGTAAAGTAGAAAACAATATCTGTTTCTTTGTTATTTTCCATTGACAATATTTCGAATTGTGTGTATTTTTACTAGTTGTGGGTAATTATCTAAGGAAATGGGTACCAGATCTTCTAAGAAAGTAAAGGCGGTGGGCTTTTCTGACTACTTCATTCCCAGGTATGTCGGGTCTATGAAATTTGGGTCTAACATCATATCCGTCAATTAATCGTGTGAAAAGTGAAAACTTTACTTTCCTTAACAATATATACCGCAGAAGACGGATGTGTCGGGCCATTGGCGCAAATAAAACGGCGACACAACGCATTTCCATTCTCTGGACTACATCCTGCTGGAAATCTAGTACGACAAGGGTCCTGCTACAAGGGAGATCCAGCGGGAGTTTGAGAATGAAGAAGATAACAATAAATTATATTCTAGTTTTATTACTTCTTATTTGTTATTAGTTCTTATGTGTTATTACTTATGTGTTATTACTTATGTGTTATCGCTTTTTATGTGTTATCACTTATGTGTTATTACTTATGTGTTATTACTTATTATGTGTTATTACTTATTATGTGTTATCGCTTTTTATGTGTTATCACTTATGTGTTATCACTTCTTGTGTTATGTTACTGCGGTACTTTCCACTTTGTCAGACATCCTGACTGTTTATTATTTATATTTGAGAAAATGTGAAAGCTTGTTTTTAAAAAACATACTACATTCAAGACATCACCACATCAAAGAAATTATGCCAGAGACTGTCGTCATGTCACAGTGCTTGTGCTCTGCTGCTGATCCTGGACAAATACATGAAAGAAATCTAACAAAGACCTTATCCATCGAATATTCTACAGACTTCTAATGTACCTATTGCACGTGGGTCAACTAGACAGATTCTGTATAGATCTTTGAGTATCTAGCAAACAGTGGTCGTTCGAACTAGTCAGGGATTGGAATGTCAAGTCAATGCTAAAAGACGATCGTGTTCTTGTGTACACACCAGATCGGGTCGGGTGATAACGGGTGGGTAAACTTAAGCCAAACAAACCCATTAATTTATCTGGTTCCTGTTACTGGATGTTTGCTTACAGTCGCCCGTTTGGAGCTCTGAAGCAAAATATGTCTGATAGTTATGTTATAGTTGTTTTGTATATGGTGATATATGTGTGCCGTTAATTTTTGGATGAATGATATTGTTTCTTTTGTTAATTTAAGTCGCAGAGTGTTAAAATGTTAGTAGAATCGGAAATCTCTGATCAAGGTTTTAATTGATTCCTTCCAGTCCAGTCATCGCAGGAGTAAATTGTGTAGGTTGGTCAGTGACAAATAAGACCAGCCAATAAGCAATAACAAACAAAGACTGACTCTCACCACTAGGAGAAATGCGAGCAGAACCTTAGTCTTCAGGGTTCACTCTAAAACTCCCGCTGGATATCTATTGCGTCGGGACAATGATCCTACTTGATTTATAGCAGAATGTGGTCCAGAGAATGGATCTGCGTTGGGTCGCCGTTTTATCCTGCTAGTAGCCCGACTCAGTGGTGACGTAGTACAGTGCGTTATGTGACGGCCAAGGTACAGGATTCGAATCCTGCCACAAGCAATTGTCCATCCGGAGCGTTAAGAAAATAATGGCTAAATACAGAACGTAATTATATAACTTAAAAATACAATAGATCCAAAAATGCTGGGTATTGGTTACGTCCTAAATATGATTCATAATCATAATCAAAGCAATCCTTTACGTCATGTTTACGCCATGTTTTCAACTACTTCCGTGCAATTCGTTTCCAGGCGACACAAAGTATAGGGAGATTATATATAGTGACCAACGAGAATAACAACAATAATCTAATTTGTAATGTATGAACCATCGTTGATTCCGCATGCAGATCGTCTATTGTTTGTTTGAGAACCCCAGGAATTGCGAGCGATTAGCTCTTAACTCCCTATGTGCAGTGTGGTGGTTTTTCTGAGCTTTCTTTCATACCCAGGAGAGCTCAGCTTTTGGCTTAGTGCAATGCTTATTGAAGGAGCCTTCTACTCAAATATCGTCTATTGCCTAGAGAGTCAACACCCCCCCCCCCAGAAGATTACAAGCCTATATAATGAGTATTTCCTCTTGTTTGTGAAGCCCCGTAACACTTTATATGTACATTTCGCCGGTGTGTTTCAGAAAAGGGTAAATAATGTCGAACCTATTACTTGTCATCCTTATTGTAACAGTCGATTAAGAAGGTAATGGATTGGCTGTCCCTTTCATCGAGCTTACATATTCCCAGTGGCATTATACGGATGTGAATCCTGAACAATAACCAACAAAGTATCAAATAAAAATAGTAGCATTTGAAACGATATTACAGAGAAATCCTCGAAATACCATGGACCAAAAAAAGATTACCATGTAGCCATCCTGAGAGAAATGAATGTAAAAGAAACCTGACTAAACAGCATATTTCTTTGCAGAAAACTACAATATTTTGGCCATCAAACGCCAAGACAGCCTAGACAATGCCACAATGAAGAGGGTGATGCCAGGAAGACGAACAAGTGGCTAAATAATAGAGAATGAACACAAAACATCAAAGACCACTTGAACATGACAGTAGCAGAAGCAAGAAGACTGGTTTAAGATCAACAGAATTTTCAAAAGGCTGTGATAACAGCTACATCCTGTTCAGGACATGCTACCTGATAAAGAGAATGTTCCAGCTCATTTAGTGCCGAAGTAACACAGAAACAATACTAAATTCGAACATCATAAGAACACTGTAAACATTACCACAACACATTCCGTTCTACTGACTATATCCTACTAATATCCAGGAGGATGAGAACAAGCGCAGCAGAAAAGGCGTTTATGGAAGTATATTGTGAACAAAGACATTCACAGGAATTGACTTATTCATCGCCGAGTTTTCCTGTCATATTTATAACATCGTTGCAATGGTTACAGCAAGTAAAATGGTTCGGTCACCTTATGAGAATGAAGCCAAACCAAATACCAATAAGAGCATATAATACAAGAATATCCGGGCGTAAAGCCAAAGGTAGACTACGACAACGGTGGATAGAAAACATTAAGAAAACCTTGAACAAACATGGACTAAATGCAACTTAGGCGACACATCTGGCCTTGAAACGACATCTTAAGATACCACTCCTACGCTTAACGGCAAGTGTGAATGCGATCAACAATCATTCACCTGGGGATAGACAATACAAATAGTACGGCTAGAACGGTAGCCTCGGATTCCCGAGGTCTCAGGTTCAATCCGCGGTTGGGACAAGGATTTTATCTTTCGGAGGTGCAATAAAAATTCTCTCTGTACACGTCGCGGCGACAGCTTTGGCAAAGTGGCCTTTATTTCCACATCCTTCCTGCACTCCTTAACAGGAAAACATGCAGTATTGAATGTGAAAGTTACAAATCGCTGTACACGAGCATGACATATCGGCTTGCCAGTACTGTAGATGTGTCATAGTTCCAAGTTTAGCGGCCCACTGGTGATAAAGAGTGAAGCTAAAATCTTTAAGACCACAAGCATCGTGCATGTAAAAACGAATCTATTTTCTCAACATATTGACGCATCTGTGCCAGCTCTCGTGTTTCATTAGACACTATTCTTGTTTAATTTGACAGCACTTGGCAGCGGGGTTAACAAATGCATTAAGCAGCTGTTCACGGGTCAGGCAAATCGTAACTGTCATCACGTTCAGTCACGATAGATATTCACGATAAGTGAAGAATCGAGTCATATTTGAGTGCCTGGACATCCTTTGCTAACACTGAATATTTGTTTTGTGGTTGTGTAAAAAAAAAAGTGGTGTTTGTTGTAGTCAGCTGTGAACCATAATGGTCAGCAGGATAGAAAACCTTCTTTTAGTAGCGTATCCTAATCAAGACGTAGCCATCAACACAGTATTTTTTGGCTGTAGTGATTTTGTATGCAATATAAATACATTCAGTAGTTTGCCATTGCTTTCTGAAGGGTCCGAATGTTCAAATGCCTTTGGTGGGGATCGAACTCGGTACCTTGACTGTCACAGTCGAGCCCTGTGCCACAGAGCCGGATTGAAGACCACTGCACATAATTCTTATTCTTTTTAAATTATTGTTATTTCCGTTGGTCACTATTCATATAATTGGAGACACCTTTGCTATTTTTTACATGCGATTCCAAGTATATAAATAGTGACCGTTGAAAATCACGACAATAATAGGAAACGAGTAACGAATGAAAGTCTAATTAATTCCGGGCAAGTGTTTTCAATCGCAGACGGTCATGTCTGAACTGTGGATAATGCACTGCATTCAATCACTGGCGTAGTGGACTTTTAAGTTATAGTACTGCTCTTCTTCTTCTTCTGCGTTCTCTCTCAAACTCTTGCAGCTTAGCAGAATGTAGTCTTGAGAACGGAATGCGTTCTCTCATTGTCTACAGTATGGCTGCGATATCTGTGCAGACATATCTGACTTCAGCATGGCTTCTGAATAACTTTTACCATGTATAGAATGGGACAACCAATTTCACCCCATATCCTCCTTAACTGCTCCTTACTACATACTTGGAAGGTAAACCGATATTATTTTTCCCCATTCGTTCAGGCTCCGGCTGATCACAGGGGCAACAATATTAATATGCTTTACTCCTCCTTCTAGCCAGAACGATTGGCAAAGAGGGTTGGTTGGTTGCTGATCCAGCGGTCCATGGCCCCATGCCCTTTGACCTAATGCCATTAGATGGCATTGTATTGCTGGGAAGTCTGTGGATTTTCGTCCCACCCCGGGACAGAGCTAGAGAATAACTATCACACCTCCAGGTAGGTAGGTTTCAACCTATGCACTGCTCCTAGCTGCTGTAGCCAAGATAGGGTTCACTGTGCTCATTCCCCGCCACCAATTGACTACTGGTTATGCAGAACGTCTCTATTGCTCCAGGCATGCAACCAAATGTTCAAGTCAAAAGGATTGTCACGTCTTGGGTCACTGTGCCTCTATGTTGGGCCTCAGCCATAGGAAAAACAGTGATGTCAGTTTCCTCCTCCTTAGTGCTGCACAGTACATCTCTGGCTCCCTCCCAACCACAGAGGGTGCATACATATATATTCAGGCAAACTTGAAAAACATTTCAACAACAAAACAAAATAATAACTATATAGATGACATGCATGAAGCTTCTCTAAGAAGATATCCTCAATATAACGGCATGTCATCCACTAAGGTTTTCTGTTGCATGGATGTTATGTCTAGTGGGTCATTGGTGAGACCCACAGACGCAAGCGCATGCGCATTGGCAAGGTAAATCAACTAGTATAATCTGGGACATTAAGTGCAGCTCAAAATCCGGCTCTACTTGGGGGGGGGGGGGGGGTACAGATCGCGTTTATAAAGGCCAAGGTATCTGGTTCAAATCCTGCCGGGGTGCAGAGACGAAGAATCGAGCACGTGCTCGCTTCGCTCGCCAGGACCAGGAATCATACTGGTTCAGACCTTGATACTCCTCCTCTTGGAGTACCCCGGGTAACAGAGCAATCTGGCTAAGTTATCAAGGATCGGACGATCTCCAGCTGAGGTGGGAACCTGCTGTGGACTTGGAAACTTCCAAGAGAGAAACGACTCTTCTTATCCGCAGTACGTCCCGGGATTAAATGCAAGCTTCAGCAAACTTTCGACAGCCTTTTCGTCATTTTCACCAAGGCTCAAGAACTTTTCGTCAGTTCCCTGTCCGCACCCAGCGTCGCGATATAACCAAAAAGTCCTTCTTAGGACTAGGTTGAAAGTGACGTGACTAGGCATCCCGAGATGGCCTAGTCGAATCCAGTACTCAACAAACAACAACAAAATCAAATCCTGCCGCAAGAAAATAATACACGCAAATGAGTGTTATATAAATCGACGTTCCTTAAAACGGCCTTTATTACGAACACATTCAAGGTACAATTGACGAGTAAGAACGAGATTTCCATTATTGACGTCCACTTTCACATGCTAGAGTTAAATATAATTCAGAATAATTTAGAAAGCAATGGAAAACTACTGAATGTGTTTATATTGTTTAGAAAATCGTTACAGCAAACAATGCTGGGTTGACTCATGACAAGGTTCCAGTATATACCTCTCAACAAGAACGTAAAAACGCCATGAGACGTTTTTGATTATTGTCGCGACTTTCGTTGGTCACTATTTATATACTTGATGTTGCTATAAAAAAACAATGCATACCAACGAAATATACGGAAATAATAATAAAAAATAAGCCCCCTATATCATGTGTACTGTCTGTTCAGAGGTCTATGGTTATTAGCAGGTCACGGTTAATGCCTACGTCCTGAATAGGATTTGCCTTTTCTTTTGAGTACAGGTGGAAATGTGAAAATCAACTAACACCAATACAGCTTGTATAGCAAACTTGGCTATGTCTGCATTGTTCTACGGATAATAGCAAGTCGTCATTGACCACCCGACTTCTTTATAGAGCATAGAACTGAGAAAAACCAGACATTTCAATGGAAACAGAATGTATGTTTTATCCAGTATTGTCTGATTAATCCCGTGCCTAGTTTGTGTGGTACAACCAGTTACAGAAAAGAACATGTTTACATCGCCGGTTTCATTCGGGACCATCTAACTTCTACCTATTGGCAAATGGGAAATCAAGCATTCCTAATGACTCATTTTGCTACTCCAGTGATATTAATTGGTCGATATGATAATATTTTGTATGACATCCAATGAAAATCACCGGAATTGTGAAATTAGTAATTTTAGACTTGGTAAAAAAAAACCTGCTAAAACCTCAGACAATTGGACGCTGTTTGAAAGTCATCTCTCAAGATGTGCTTGCACTGACAGTGAGCGCAGTCACTCAATTTGGTCATATACAGTTCCAACAATATGGCAACACTGGGTTCAGCATAGACATATTTGATCTTTGCAATATCTCTCAAGATGTACTTGCACTGACGGTGAGTGCAGTCTTTCGGGGACATATATTACATTATGACTAAATTCTAATAGAACGCTTTATTAGTTTTGTTCTCAAACACAAGTAATTATCTAATTAATTTCTAACGCAGCGGTTCTCAACCTGTGGGTTGCGACCACTTTGGAGAAAAATAAAGGGGTTGGGCGGTCAAAGGACCGTTTCACAGGGACCATCGGAAAACACATATTTCCAATGGTCTTAGGAACCGAGACATCGCTCCTCTATCCGTCTCCACGCGGGTCCGGCACGTGCAGATACGCTCACATACGAGTACCCGGCGCAGTGACACCATCGTGCCAACCCCCATCACATACACTCCGTACAAATACAGGTGTATTTGGCAGGGTTGGTTTCATAATATACGTATTATTTTTATATTTTATTTATATATTCAGCTGTGGTGGATGTGAATACAGGCGTGATCGCCCGGCAGTATAGATAACTGTTCGCTACATTAAGTAGGACCCCATTCGTTACATGTTTTGATTTTTGTTTTGGCTTAGTTGATTAATATTTATATACTTAGAGTCGCCTTAGCTATATCTGTAGTACTTATGTAGGAAACAGGTAATGAAATCTTACTGAACGACCACTAACACACTATCACTGTCGGATGCTCACGTGAAATAATACACACAACAAAACATAGGTATGGTCTTACAAATAACAATGCACAGGACATAATCGACGTTTCTACCAAAAGGCCCTTATCAAGATAAGCACATAACATCAAAAGATGATGAGTAGAGATGACCACACCACACAAACGTGTCCGAACGAAATATGGATATTGACATCCATATTTCAATATGGAAGCATATAATATATTTGGTTATAACATCCAGTGTAGAAATTGATATATCCTCCAGTAAATATGTACTTTATATTCGTGCATCATGTCCAGTATTTATCAGCAAATATAATTCTTTGATCTTTATCGACATACTAATTTTTGTGTTTTAGAAAAGATACTATACCACATATATATATATATATATATATTGATAGCGTATACTATTCAAGACGCAGCCATCAACCCAGCATTTTTTGGTTGTAGTGATTTTCTAGGCAATATAAATACGCTCAGTAGTTTGCCAATGTTTTCTGATCGGTACGAATGTATAATTGCCTCTTGCAGGGATCGAACTCGGTACCCTGGCTGTCACAGACGCCCTCTGTACCACTCCGTCACAGAAATATATATATATATATATATATATATATCACCAGTGGACGAAATTGATGCCCATGACTACATTTACATGAAAAAAAAATTCATTAAAAATTATAGTATTGAAACATATTCGGATTTTCTAAAGAGAATGGAGAGGGTGGGGGGGGGGGGGGTTATGAACACCCATACACTCCTATCAATGGGTTTGTCTACGCAATTTAGCATGACTACTATTAACAAAACTATATCTGTGATGTATCGCATATCAACCTGCCTCACATATCAACATGCCTCACATATCAACCTGCCTCACATATCAACCTGCCTCACATATCAACCTGCCTCCTATTGATGTAAGTGGCTACTTTTAGTGTTTGCAGATGCAGCTGCACGCTTCTGAAGTGGTGTTATATGCATGTTCTTATAAAGATACAGTCAACAGTTAGAGCGCTGGCCATTTTTCTTGTGTAACTTGAATTTCATCTCCCCAGTCAGCTTTCCCCTTTCTTCATTAAGTCCAGTTCGTCTGGAGTAAAGTATGTGTTCCGCTACCAAAGTTATCCATCATCATCGAGGAAATTGCGAGGGGGAATCATATGCCCCCGAGGGACTGCGTTCTCCGTCGGTGCGAGCAGATCTGGCGAGATGATCTTCAATCAGCGTCCATTTGTCTGACGTTATTGAAGTTTTCCCCAGCAATCAACCAACCACTGATCAGAGTTGCTTTCACCGTCTCAGCTATGATGACATTATTTACTTCAGCTAAGTCGATGTGAAATTTCGAGAAAATATGAAAGATTCAATGAAATAAAATAACACCAGGAGAACTGTACAAGCTAACATGACTCGTAACTTTTAAGTTAAGAATTTACAAGTGGATCCCATTAGCTGGACACCATTTCTACCCAACTTCTACAGAGAAATGTCTTTTCTTGGAGAAAATTGATGTATTTTGCTATTTGTCCGTAGAAGGGGGTTTACTTAAACAGGAATGGAGTGATTGGCCTTTTTTTCGGTCCTGTAAAGCTTATTTCTAAGAGAACGGATGAAGGTTGTTATAAAGAAACAGGCTTAGCCTCCGGTGAGATCCTAATGAAAACAAGAAGAAAAGATAACTCTTAAGGAGGATTACATTTTGTGTTGTAAATCTCGGATCATCATTAAACATCGCCGGTCCCATTAGTGATATGTGGGTTATCTACTCTTTTCTCTTTGGATTATGCTTATTTTTTTGGGCCATGTATCTGCGAAATATGAACTTAAAAAAGGGAGGGTTGGGGAGGGGGATGGTGCCTTCACCGAAGTTCAGTGTGTTAATTTTACAGAGATAGTGGCGACCTGAGGCGTTATGTCATGTGACGTATTCTCTCCAGAACATTGTCTTCCCAATGTTATCATGTGACGTATTCTCTCCAGAACGTTGTCTTCCCAATGTTATCATGTGACGTATTCTCTCCAGAACGTCTTCCCAATGTTATCATGTGACATAATCTCTCCAGAACGTGTCTTCCCAATGTTATTATGTTACATATTCTCCCCAGAGAGTTGTCTTCCCAATGTTATCATGTGACATATTCTCTCCAGAACGTGTCTTCCCAATGTTATCATGTGACATATTCTCCCCAGAACGTTGTCTTCCCAATGTTATCATGTGGCATAACCTCTCCAGAGCGTTGTCTTCCCAATGTTATCATGTTACATATTCTCTCCAGAACGTGTCTTCCCAATGTTGTGTTGCCTGGGACTTTTCCTTTCTTTAAACTTTCTATTGCGTACCTTACTTCTTCTTTTGTAGGGTCTGGCTCTTTTTCATATTTGTTTATTAAATTATTTTTCGTTCAACTTTGGTCATTGTACATCTCACTGCAGTATTCCTTCAATCTATGTTAGCTATCTTTCCCTTCCGTTAGTATGTTCCCATGTTTGTCCTTCAGCACTTTTAGTGATGGTTGAAGTTTGTTGTCTCTTAGGTGTCGTAGATTTTCGAGAATCATTTTAGTTACCTTGGTTTTCTGCTCTTATTTTCAAGATATATTTAGTTTATGTAGTTTTGCTTGTCTTGCCTAATTCTTCTTTGAATATCTCTTGACAGACTTTTATAATTTCTTCTATTTTTACTTGTTTTTAATTTCTCTTTTTTCTTGGATCATGTTCTCTTTCTTCTTGATCTTTTTGTGTAGCATGTTTTTTTTCTTCAGTTTTTGAAAATGTCACTTATTTTATTTCCAAGTACATTACTTGAGATGTAGCATCTAGTACACTGTTCTGTTGGTCTCATCCGTTTTATGCTTGCTCCGTCTAATCCAAGTTCTCATCAGTAACGACAGTAGTAACACTTTCGGATATTTTACAGAATAGCTTATGTGTAAGGAATGCATAATACGATGGAATAGTCTTCTCATAAATACAAATCTTCGTAGAAGAATTAAAGCGTGTATGCATATTGGTTTTAAGAACATGTAAAAATTACATACAGCTAAATCGCGTCACTCAATAAAGCTAAATCGCGTAACTCAATACAGCTAAATCGCGTAACTCAATACAGCTAAATCGCGTCGCTCAATACAGCTAAATCGCGTCACTCAATAAAGCTAAATCGCGTCGCTCAATACAGCTAAATCGCGTCACTCAATACAGCTAAATCGCGTCACTCAATAAAGCTAACTCGCGTCACTCAATACAGCTAAATCGCGTCGCCCAAGTGTGAGAGCAACAGTGTGCACAGAGAGCTCCGTGCACCGTTTTCAGAACTCGAAGACTATATATATATATATATCTTCTGCGTTCAGCATCTGTAGTCATGCTATATTATTGGCCTGTCGTCAAAACGAAGTCCATTGTCTTCTCCAGGTCAGAGCGGCTGCCCCATAGCTTTTGCCTCAAGTCTGTATCCTCTGGCCAGGTCTGATGTCTCTGCTCTTTGTATGTTGGGCAGTCCTGAAGTATGTGCTCCGGGGTCTGGGATCCATATCCACATGGACATTCATCTGTGTATGAGATCCTCAATCGGCAAAGGTGACACAACAGCCTGCAGTGGCCTGTTCTAATGCGAATTATTGTGGTCTGTTGATATCTTTGGAGGATATGTATTGCCTCATGTTATATATATAATTTGGTGGATGTGTATCCAGGCAGGCGGGCAGTTATATACACAGGCAGGTACAAATACATACACGCATGTAGGTACAAATACATACACGCATGTAGGTACAAATACATACACGAATGTAGGTACAAATACATACACGAATGTAGGTACAAATACATACACGCATGTAGGTACAAATACATACACGCATGTAGGTACAAATACATACACGCATGTAGGTACAAATACATACACGCATGTAGGTACAAATACATACACGCATGTAGGTACAAATACATACACGCATGTAGGCACGGAACATACATTTATACAATTCAAGATACAGAACAAGAGGTGTAAGGGAAGACTCGACAGAAACAATATTTCACACCTTGCAATAGAAGAACATCGGTATCAGAAATATCATCACACAAAACAGAAGGATAGAAACAGATGCCACATGGCATAGGCTATTAGAAGTACAACAAATCATGAAGTTCACTATTTGAAGTATCAGTGAGAGTACGTAGCTCTATAG
Organism: Meghimatium bilineatum; assembly: GCA_034231615.1. Classification (NCBI taxonomy): domain Eukaryota; kingdom Metazoa; phylum Mollusca; class Gastropoda; order Stylommatophora; family Philomycidae; genus Meghimatium; species Meghimatium bilineatum. Next base: position 49,491,642 of record CM067312.1, on the reverse strand, counting down.
CTCGATAGTTTTCATGTATCTACGAGAATATTCACTTGTCATCATATCGCTACCGGATTTCAAATCCGAAACCTCTTAAATACAAGATACATTTTTGATCACTTCGCCAACGAGCCCCAAAATTGTAAAAAATAACAGTAAAGAAAATGTACATACGAACAAACACATGTATAGAAGTGCGCATAGCCTCCACAATTTTGTGAATACAAATATGGTATAGTCTCGTGAAAACACAGAAAATATATTCTAACACGTTAGAGACTGGCCGGGTGCTTATAAACTCCACCTCATTTAATCAAGGCCCATAATCTCCCTGGAGACATTACGGACGCGGAGAACATCGATTCCATACCAACTCGGAAAACTGAAGCACTTAGGGCCAGGACGCTTGTCAAACTATGTAACGAAAATGGGTATCACTTGAGATTTTAAGTAAGCGCGTTTTATCACATTTTTGTTACTGGAGATACTCAAAGACTGTCCATGGCGTATTTTGTCCAAGCACTCACAGAAATGGCGTTAATAAGTCAGACATTTAATAAGACACGCCTCTGAGTTTGTTCTTTTTCTGCCATTAGAGGTCCAGATTTCGCCATTAGAGGTCCAGATTTAGTCATTAAATGACCAGATTTCGTGTGTGTAGGGGGAATACATTAAATGGAAAACGACAATAGTTGTTTGAATTTGTGACGAATGGTATAATACACCAAGAAATGCATGAGACACTAGCGGTCAAGTTTTGCGAGCAATATCTGTAAAGATTGTACTTAATGTCTGTCGCCGTTTTGAATCCGGCTCGTTGCATCTTATTTACTAATCTGATTTTTTTTAAAGATCCCCGTGGATTATAGTTTGAAGCTAGAGTTAGGTAATATTAGTGGTACTGTTAGCGGGAGTAGTGTCGCTTCGCGGGATGATGTGCATATCGGAAAACCACGAGTGCAGTAAAATAAATTGTTCACAAAGCGAAAGACACACTATTACGCCAGGAATACCATTTAGCAAGTTACAATCATTTTAAACACACACACACACACATATATATATATGTAAACATTTATATCTATCGTGTTCTGTTTTTGTTCGCTAATAATATCTGTATCTGCAGTATTGTTTCTTGTAGAAACTGAATAATGTTTTCTATTTCTTGTTTTGTACCATGAAGTTTAACATTGATGAGTATAAGAAGTCCAGTACTTGCACCTTATAAATATATATTTTATTCAATTACCACATATTGCACAGTTTTATTGTCATTTCACCCGTGTGTTTCCGAAAGTATAGCAAAGAATAGCGACACTGATACCTGCCAAATATATCGTAAGAGGCGTTTAAGGAGGTTGTGTGGTTGAGTTGACCATCCCACATGTGGTTTAAGAGCCACTATGAAGTAAGGTGTATCAAGACGAACGGCGCAGATATCGCTGCTAATCTGTACACCATGACACAACACATACCGTTCTTAGGACTATATATCTATGTATTGTCTTTTTCTCTGCTTTTGCTGTGTGCCGCTCAGGATTGAGTGACAGTCGGTTTTCGGGTTATGACACATTTGGTCGCTGATAGGCAGTAATATTGTCACGTCTCAGAGCGTTGGTAACCCATTCAATCCACTTTCTCTGTAACTTGCTGTTTTCATTTTCATGTTGTATGTAAACGCAAGTTGTACTGTCCCCACTTGTTGTTTTTGATATATGTGTATGTTATCCTTGATAAAGGCATTACGGTCGAAACGTAGATTGTGTGTGTGTGTTCCTATGTGTATTTCGTGTTATTAGTAAAAACGTCATTACCTTGTTTCACACTTCATGCTGTAGGCTCTTGCCACTGGCGAGTGAGAGTTCATTCTCATTAAGGGACCAAACCATTTTAGTCTCTGTTTTTGCAATTATAATTGACCACAGCAGAGCTATAAATGGTTTTTTTTCGGATTACATCCTGCCTATCTATAGGAGTTTGAGAACAAAAATAGAGGAAGAACATCGCAGTTTCCGTCTCATTAAATTGCAGAAATAGAAACTGTTTAGCTTAGACCTGACTGGGTATAATGTGATCGTTTCTCTTGAGGTCTCCCCGTTCATCACACCAAGTGCCATTCTATCGTTCGAACACCGCTCCATGCGATTGAAATTTGATTGGTTGAATGTTCACAGTGAATGACTGTTGGTTACCTTCAGGAAATGACTCTTTCCGGCCCTGTCCTTCCAATCGTTTTTTAATTATTTTCCCCCTATTTTTCTCTTCCTTTTGTCATCTGTCTTTTCAGTAAGAAATATCTATTTCTCTATAAAAAAAAAAGATTGGATGGAATTGGCTTTCCAGCTTCGTCTTAGATTATTGGGTTTTTCCCTTCAAAACTGATCTTTATTAATCTATTCCAGTAACGTATGGTCATAGGGCTAGAAGGACTCACTGAGACCCCATGTAATCTAAGTAAAATCTTTGTTGTGTTTACTTTCCACTAGATACAAAAGGATTACCAAACATTGTAATATAACAAGAATTATAGCCTTTAAATGAAAAGTTCAAATTTAGATCGCAATATCATTTCATTGTGCATGTTACCCACGTCACAGATATTCGCCTTGCAGTTTAAGTCGACACGTTTTCAGTATCGGACCAATCTGAACCCCTAAAATAGATACGATTTTAGTCTAGAATTTCTCATGCTGCTACTACTACCCGTGGATCGGCGCACAGATAACTGCGCAGTTATGTAAATTCCTCGAGAACCACGCCCATTGAACATTAGTATGAGCCATCAGGCTTCAGCGCTACAATGACGAATTAGGCGTACATGTAAATATAAATTACACATAAATATATATAAACAAGATTTTGTCAGATGTACGTGGGTAAATAAATACTATAATATAAAAGTTGTATTATTATAGAAGAAATATAATATAGAAATTGTATTATTATAGAAAAAAAATCATAAGACATAGAATGGGATTTTATACAGGTCCGCTCAGATGGGACATATTCGCCTCACAACTTTAATCGATACGTGTTCCGTATTGTAGTCAGCAATCGCCAGATAGTAACATCAACACACGAACACTGCACAGGAATTCCACCCCCCCCCCAACACTAACCCTAACATATGTCACCAACATCATAGTCGTGGTGAGTAACACTATTTGTTTCAGTTTGTACCAACAAAATTTGGGCTGTGACAGTAACTTATGATTGCTGAACACTTTTATTTCGCATAGCTTGAACAATATTTGTCAATACAAGACCGCAAAGTTGTTCGCGAGCGACGGACTGAGAACCACTGTTTTGGGACAGCCAGACTCGAGTATAGTCTTATGTTTATATCTAGCTACAGAATATATGATATTCTCTCTGCTATGTCGTGCCAGTATCATTCGGGCATAGGAAAAATTCAATAGTAGATAGATTAACATCAAACATCACTACATGTTCCTTGTGGAGAGTTCTGCAGAAACTATGAAGAGGTAAAAGTAATATCGGAAACACTTTAATGCTTCACCACCAAATACAAAATTGACGCAACACGCTCAAAGACCTAGTAATATTCACATACTTCCGAAGCTTGGAGTTGTCAGACACGAGTGACATGGGATTCTGAACCAAGACAGAAATGGAGCAGCGAGTTTACCATGTGCTGACGGGGCATACTGAATGAACATTTGTAGCGACAGTGAACTGCCAAGAGACCAATGATGATTATATCAAAACTAGTTAGCCAATGTATGAGATTATACTCACATTCATGCAGATACAAACCAAAAGTCAAAATGTTATACACTGGAATCTCTCTACTGCGCACTCATTTATTTAAAAAAAATGGGGATCTCCCTGGCGTAGTGGTTAAGCTGTTCGCCTTGTGTTCAAGAGGTCACGGGTTCGAATCCAACAATGTGTCGTCTTGTTTATAGGTGAAATTTTTTCGGAGATGTCTGTAGATTATCACTTTAAGATACGGAGTTACGTGCTATGAGTGGTACTCTCAGCAGGCGGCGTGCTGCTTCATTGAAAGGGACGGAGTACATATGGGAAACCGAGTACAGTGAAGTCAATCTTCTATGGCTTTTAAAATCCTTTTATTAAAAAAATGTCCCACATAACACGTTTAAAATCCCCAATTATATTTATACTATATTGTGTGTACTGTATATAGCGAATTTCTGTTATTACATACATATTTTGTCGGTTGGGACCACGTTGTTGTAACGGGATTCCACTTATTATAGTGGATGCGGAAATAGAGCGTGCAAACAATTGCGATGGCGTGAATGTGGTTACAAAGTCACAACTATTATGATGTTATATTTGTCTAGTGCCAACATATGGTCGTGAGATATCGCAATGACATCCGCAATGAAAAATAAAATATCAGCATCTGAAATGAATTATCATCATCATCAAGTTCCGTCTCCGCAACGAAGGTTGGCTGAAACGGATCTCCAACATTCCCTGTCTCTTGTCTTTTTGGTGCACTCTGCTAGACTGTACCCTGTCCATCGTGTGATGTTACTCTCCCACTTGTATCTCTGCCTACCTCTTGCTCGCTTCCCTTTGACTTTTACGCTCAAGTAAGGTCTTCAATAGGGTGTCATGTCTTTTAATGTGTCCAAAGTATTTTATTTGCCTGATCTTTATTTCTCTTAGTAGCTCTTTCTTCATATTAAGTGTTTTTAGCACCTCTTTATTTGTTTTGTTCTCTTTCCATGATGTTCTCACTATTCTTCTATATACCCACATCTCAACGGCATCAATTTTGTCTTCTAATTGTTTATTTAGTGTCCATGTTTCTGAGCAATACATTAATATAGAATAGATGTAGCATTTTATAATTATCCTTTTTAACTTGTTTGTAATGTGTTTAGATGTTAATATTTTCCTCATGTCAGTGAAGGTTATTATTTTCCTCACGTCATTGAAATTATTACAGAAAAGTCTAAAGAATATTCATGGACAGAAAGACGAACATATGCAGATGTCCGCAAAGACTTGAACATAGAAGAAGATTGTCCCCTGAAAAATGTAAAGAAAAATGCCATACTAACATTCGTCTGACATATAAAGAGACACAATGATTTAGAAAGAATAGTCATGGAAGGAAACGTTCAGAGAAAGAGAACAAGAGGCAGACAAAGACTACGATGGACAGAATACCGAATACCTCCTGAAAATGACAATGTAAACGCATGAGCAGCTTGAACATATCCGAGTGGCTTACAGAGTTGCAGTGAGGACGCGTCCCGTAAAAGAGACGTCAAATAGATAGATAGGTAGATAGTATGTGGAATGTCTGTAAGACGTCAAATAGATAGATAGGTAGACAGTATGTGGAATGTCTGTCTTTTAACATGGTTATGTAAGATATTCTTATACGTGCCAGCAGTAGGCCTTCGATACTATTCTAACGAGAGTCACATTTCTGAGAAAGCTAACTGCCCTTTACAGGAACAAATTTAGTTCATCTGTTTCTTGAATTCCTTTGTTAGGGCTGGCCTTGTGACGCCATGATATGTTGATTTTTGGATTAAATGATATTTACTTTGTGAAGGTTTACTTTACAGACCCTTGCTTTTAGCAGGTGTAACACCTTCTCCACGCTGAAATGTTATTTTGTCTCTGAACCTGAAACGTTGTGGGTCTTGTCTTCAATCTGTCTTCAACATGTCTTCAACCTGTCTTCAACCTGTCTTCAACCTGTCTTCAACCTAGTAACAGTTGATGTCTGCATATATCCCAGATGAATGACTCAGCACGTAGGAGTATACTGGAGATGTTCCTCATTGTATCGGGTACCACACATATCACTTGGTTTCTTTAATACAAACAGATGTCATCTTTGCTTACACGCATTTCTTACACATATCTGTGATTCAATGATAACATCTGACAGATATTTTATCATTCCTGTTATCACTTCTTAACCTGCGATTTATCATTGTCTCATACTCTTTATTGCTTTCTCTGCTTTAACTTTTCGATTATTATGCCCAACATTAATGTTTTGTGAATGTGGTTTAAGTCTGCAGTAATGACAAAGATATGCAACATATACTCCACTCTTCTATAGTTACAGCAGACGTTTCGAATAACAGTCCCTTTTTATATACGGCACCTACCTGGAAATTATTTTTGTGAAAATCCATTCCTGTCCCAGCGTGCAGTTCTTTTGTGTTGTGTTTTCATTCCATAGTTTTTATTTCCTTGTGCATTGTATATTTTTTTTATATACCTTGTTGGAGTCTATTATTATTTTAGAGTTGTGCACAACTTCCCCTGTCTGTTACTTGCACATTCAAGGTGTTCTTAACATTCCTTCTTTTCATATCCAATTTTTGTGTTTAATGTGTCAGAGATCCATCTTCAATTTCTCTTGAATGTCTTTATTGGCATGGTGTAATTTTTGCCTGCATGCTGTTTATCTAAGGAGTCCTATGTGACACTGTCTTTTCTGGAGTTACCTGTCTCCATTACCTTCATGCTGTTTATCTAGACAGTCCTATACGGAATTATTTCTTATAGTGTTACCTGTCTCCATTACGTCATGCTGTTAGTAATTAAACTTGTCATTTTGTTTATGTCTACCAGACATTGCTGTCCCATTTTTTGGCTTTTTTATAGCTGCACTAAAAATGGAGAGTATACGGATTAATATGCCCATTTCAGCAGGGAAGGGGAGGAACATTTTTTTCAGTTGCTAGATAACATCGATTCTAACATGGATACAGTTCCGACTGTGTACTCATCTCCATGAAACTTCTTCTGCGTTCATTCTCACACTCCTGCAGATTAGCAGGATGTAGTCCAGAGAACGGAATTCGGTGTGTCATGGTTTACAGCATTGCGGCCTGACACATCCGACTTCAGCATGGCTTTGGGTCACTGGCCATATGTGGGATGCGACAGCCACCTCCATTCCATAACCTCCTTATTCGCCTCTTACGACATACGCGGAAGGTAAACAGTGTTGATATTCGTTGCTCCCCTCTCGAGCTCCGACAACACAGGGCGATGAAACTGCTAACCACCGCCTCTTTTTAAATGTCCAGCACTGGATGATGTCAGGAAATATTTTTTTTACTCCAAGGCTTAATAAATGAACACATTATATGGAATCGCAACGGCTCCCGGGTCGACCCATCCTTAAATGGGTACCGGATTAATCCGGGAAGTAAAGACTACGAGGGAGAGGAGATGGCTACCGCCCTCATTTGCAGAGCCTCTGAAATGTGAGATCGCTAACATCTCACACCCCTACGACATTAATAAATGCTATGGGTTACTTTACTTTGGAACAAACAACAGCTCACAAACACATGCATATATCACACAATGTCACTGGGTAAAAGGGCATCAGCCCATGGACCGCTTGATCAGCAACCAACCAGTATATGGGTTCGAGTCTTGGACAATAAGTAGATATGATAGAGGAACACATCCTTGATTAATAACATCAAGGAATGGCCTAGGCGTGATTTTTTTCTACACTCCTACAAATGGCAGATGATAGATATGTTTGAAGAGTTTTTTGTGTGTATTGGTCTCAAGTGTGGCATCCCTACCACCATAACGGGTTATATGTATGAGAGTTCATTCAATGATTCATTTTCCATTTGCGCTGTTAGCGCATAGGGTAGAGGTCAGATCTCTCCAATTCTGTCTTTTCAAAACTATTCTGTGCAGTTCGTGAATGGTATGGATATTGATGGTTTTACTTTCCCTAAGTATTGTTCTTCTGAGTGTTTCATTTGGTCTATCCTTGGCTCGAGAGACACCATGGTATCAGAGTAGCACCCCTTAATAAAGTATATTGCTAGAGACACTAGCATTGCTTAATAAAGCATATTGCTAGAGACACTAACATTGCTTAATAAAGTATTTTTGCTAGAGACACTAACATTGCTTAATAAAATATATTGCTAGAGACACTTAACATTGCTTAATAAAGTATATTGCTAGAGACACTAACATTGCTTAATAAAGTATTTTTGCTAGAGACACTAACATTGCTTAATAAAATATATTGCTAGAGACACTAACATTGCTTAATAAAATATATGATGATACAGCAATACAAAAAAGGAAAAGAGAAAATATGAAGAACAGATGGATTATGATGCATGACCGTGAGCCAGCACATTGATCCCTACTGGAAAGCAGTACCTCGCACAGCACAATGTAGTTATCTTAGAACAGCCTCCATATTCTCCCGACTTTGTACCGGCTGTTTTGTTTCTTCAACAATCGACTAAAATCGGTACTGAAAGGACAGCGGTTCAAGGATGCAGATAGCGTTATCACCAATGCGACAAAAACAGATGAGAAAGTGTCAAAGGATCCTCTTCGTGAGTCTTCACGATCAGATGATTTAGACATGAATGAGCATGAGTCAATATCGAGAATGCGCGAATGAGAGTGAGAATAGGCATGGCCCGTATAGAATCCCTGAGAAAAATTTCAAAAAGAGCAGTAAACCAACTGGAACCATCAGTAAGACCAGAACCATCAGCCGTTATACCCTGAGAGATTTACTGAAGCAGAGACCTGAGCACGTATGGACATGTCCGGTATCCGAAGAGAATAATCAACATACCTAATCTAATACCTATTAATGTTGCACGAATGTTTCCAGCAGCTATATGCACATTGACAAAAGTTTGCATTTGTGGAAGGAAACTGAAGAAAATATAGCGCAGATAATTCTATTGTTACTTATTTCTATATAATCCATTAATTCTATTGTTACTTATTTCTATATATCCATTAATTCTATTGTTACTTATTTCTATATATCCATTAATTCTATTGTTACTTATTTCTATATAATCCATTAATTCTATTGTTACTTATTTCTATATAATCCATTAATTCTATTGTTACTCATTTCTATATAATCCATTAATTCTATTGTTACTTATTTCTATATATCCATTAATTCTATTGTTACTTATTTCTATATAATCCATTAATTCTATTGTTACTATTTCTATATAATCCATTAATTCTATTGTTACTCATTTCTATATAATCCATTAATTCTATTGTTACTTATTTCTATATAATCCACGAATACTATTGTTACTTATATCTATGTATTCCATTAAATCTATTGTTACTTACGCCCGTGTGTTGCCGGGGCCCGAAAGGGGAGCAAAGAATAGCAACACTGTTTACCTTCCACGCATGTCGTAAAAGGCGACTAAGTAGGTTATGGGATGGAGTTGGCTGTCCCATCCCATATATGGCCAGGGACCCAAAGCCATGCTTAAGTCGGATGTGTCAGGCCAAAAAGCGCGGATATCGCAGCAATGCTGTGAACCATGACACAACTCATTCCGTTCTCCGTACTATATCCTGTTAATCTGCAGGAGTGTGAGAACGAACGCAGAAAAAGAAGAAGAAATATTGTTACTTATTTCTATATTATCCGTTAATACTAATGTTACGTATATCTATATTATCCACTATTACTATTGTTACGTACGATATAATCCACTAGTTCCTGGAACTTTTTGAAGCTACCTCCTTTATGAAAAAAAAAAAAGGTTAATGAAAGACGTGATCTCTTGAATAAATGTTAGTAGCACCTCTCCTTGTTTATATTTCCGCCTCTTTGTGCCATGGCATGTTTTATTTACCATGCGTTTGTTGTCTGCGCTTGTATCACTATTTTCGAAATGTCACACTATTGTGTGTTGGCTGTACCCTTTATATTCTGAGTGCTCTGGTATTGTGTTGTCCCGTGTGTTTGGTATTCAATGATGACTAGTAATACGTGAAATAGAGAGAAAAATGTAGTGGTTGATTTTGAGAATGGTGTTCGGAAAATACATTCGTTTATGAATGGGGGGTTGCCAGTGTGGCTACATGGGTCTGCGCTTTTGGTTCAGTGTGCAAATAATAGGGCAACTGTTTTCTTTCCAACTATGTTCTTGCAATGCAAATGATAGGGCAACTATTTTCTTTCCATGCAAATAATAGGGCAACTATTTTCTTGCAATGCGAATGGTAGGGCAACTATTTTCTTTCCATGCAAATAATAGGGCAACTATTTTCTTTCCATGCAAATAATAGGGCAACTATTTGCTTATCATGCAAATAATAGGGCAACTATTTTCTTTCCATGCAAATAATAGAGCAACTATTTTCTTTCAATGCATGTTCTAGGAGAAGTGTGATTAAGGTTGAGATAGGGGTAGGCTGGATAATCTGTCAGCATTGGAGAAAAAAAACTTCGTCTCAACTGCTTACTTTGTTGCCTTCGTTCAAAAGATCCCCATGCATGATGAATAGATGCAGGCAAGCGGGCGTTGCACATTCTACAGCGATGTTACTCCCTCACAAGAGAAGATGAGCATGGTATGAAGAGGATGTCATGACTTGCGTGATGAAATTGAATTGATGAGGGGGAGAGTCGGCACTGCTGTCAGCCTCACCACCCCCCCCCCCCCCAACCCACGCGCGTATTCTCAGTGGCAAGACAAAGTCAAGATACTTCACCTTTCTACTCTTGTGGCAGATTTTAATCTATCTATCTATCTAACTATCTATCTATCCCGCGTCAGCCCTTTGCCTGGTGGCGTCAGAGGGAGAAGAGTTATTTGAAGATGTCCTTCTTGTGCGCTGTTTGTAAGCTTGTTCCTGTGGCTTATTTCATTTCTGTGATCCATCTCTTATATGGTCTAAAATGACTAGGAAATGATAGTTGTGGAGATGTTTCGACAAATTTGACAAAACATGAGATAGTTGGCCGAGAAGTGTCTGCTGTGCTCAAGGCACTGCGTGATGATTCGGCGATGCTGCTGTTGTGGAATACCTACTCTCGATGACTAAACTCCAATCGTGGAATATATTAAGAGACAACAGATAAAATGGTTTGCAGACTGTCATCAGACTGTCATCAGACAGCATACCACAGCAAGCTATGCTACACAGATACAGTGAAGGCAGACCTAGAGGCCGACCAAAAAAACGTGAACCACCGAAATAAAAGAGGCGATAAACTCCGCAATATACACAGTACACACGAGGAAATCTCCAGATAACTCTTCCATCCCTGACGCTGAAAGACAACAAAGAGTTTAACGAATAGATGCCTAAATATTCATCCATAAACCCCCTACATGTATCCATAAATCCCCTAAATGTATCAATAAACCCCCTTAACACAATGCCTTCGAGACAACATACCTTATACGAGGACTAAACAAGTACATGTGACTCCCCTGCTACGTATCTGTACACTTGCATTTCTCAGAAAAACCAAGGGTTGCCAGGGATACCTGTTCACAGCTAAAGGGAATATTTCATCATCATCTTGTATTTTTGTCATGTGGACCGACTTCATCTGTTCACATGACATCGAAGATATTTTGAATATAACCTGGTAGAAGCGGGATGGATAGTCTGCACAGAACGGAGAGGCTTACAGAATTACAGTGATGACAACGTTCTGTAAAGGACATGGACGATGGACTATATACATATACGGTAAAAGCTATCAATCCCAAACGATGATAATAGATTCAGGTTTGCGTTGTTGCATTTCATTGATGCGTGCAGAAAAGATTGAAATGTTCCATTCTGTCAGGATTGTCCTGTCACGTTTAAGTTGTTTATTGTACGGCTCTGTGGCGGAGTGGTACAGAGCGCGTCTGTGACGGTCAAGGTTAGAGTTCAATCTTAGCCACAAGCAATTGTGCATCCGGACCATTCAGAAAGTAATGGCAAGCTACTGAATGTATATATTTTACCTAGAAAATCACGACAGCCAAAAAATGCTGGGTTGATAGCTACACCCTAAAAAAATACGTTACCAAATGGTCAATATACAGGGTACGTAGAAGCGAACGTACACAAGGAGACCATAAATATACCCACAAGCATGACGTAGGAGTAACAACAAAATGTTGAGGTGTTAATAATAGTGAACACGATATTCTAGCAACGAAATACAAAGAATGTCGACGTTTCGACTGTCAATTCTTCATAAGGACAAGAAAATAACTGAAAAATTAACTCCCAAACTTAAATGGGAACACAATTAATATGCCAATGATAGGAGGAGAATGGATATAAGTAAACCAGGGCGTTTGTTTGCTGCTGGCCCAGGTAATTTATCTTCCTATATGCAGTAGACAGCTTCAGGCACAAGGGTTGACAGATATGTCACCCTTGAAGTTCAGAGCTTTTATGACTTAGATATCATCAGTTTTATCGTAGCTGGAACCCTATTTGGAGATGGGACATGGCGCTTGAGGGCTGAGTCTAAGATGTATATTCATTCACCTACCTGTAGATAATACTATCTGTCTATCTAGAACGCCGTGATTCATCTCAGCGTTCCCCGGGGAGAGATCATTTAGATTTATGGTTCGTTGCTGATCCTGCGGTCCATGGGCTCATGCTCTTCGACCCAATTTAGTTTTTATAAAATACGATTGTTCAAAATATACTCTGCAATATTAGTTACAAAACTATGTCACGTATCCTTTATAGAACGGTGTCCATAATGTCTCTCTGTAAGCCTCTTAGTTCTGTACAAGTCACAACTATAATATGTTTATAGCATTCAATGGAAGAGGTTGGGACTTCCAAGATTGTCCCACTGGCCTCTCGCCCTGAGATAATCAAGCGTTATCTTAACTTTTCAAGAAATCAACGATTTTCGCTAGTCTATTGTTACTTGTTCATCTCCAATTTATGATCCTAGTTCTTGCAGGCCTTTCATTTGATCAACAATTTTTTTGTTCTGTCTTTAGGTCTTTTTTAACCCCCCTTGTTTTCCCATTTATAATATTTTTTTATATGTGCATATCTCCTGAAGCATCGTCGTCTTTACTCAATCTGTAGTAAACCAATGACTATCATTTGTTGAGTCGTCGCTATCTCTTCTCAGTATGGTAATGTCAACCACATCACTGCTCGCCAATTTGTTTTCTCTTTCGTTGCCTTTGACATCTGCATGACCAGAGCAGTATGTGCATCCTTTTGATGCCAGGGTATGTAAATGAATATCAACAAAATCGGGGGAAAAAATTGACTTGACATTCTGGTTGTCAGAGGCGACTAAGAAGAGTTTGGAGTATGATCTGCTATCACATCCTGCAGAGAGTAACACAAAATGAGACGTAGGCTGAAATCTGATTGCAGAAGACGTATGTTTCCTAGCAAAACTGTAAACAAAAACGTATGTGACTCTGTTAACAGAACTATTTTCAGAGAATGTGCAGAATTTTGAAAACTGGCGTACACAATCTCACTCCTGCTAATCTCTGTCAACTGAAACTCACTTTGACTAATCTCTGTCAAATGAATCTCACGTTTACTAATCTCTATCAACTGAATCTCACTTTTACTAATCTCTGTCAACGGAATCTCACTTTTACTAATCTCTGTCAACTGAATCTCACTTTTACTAATCTCTGTCAACGGAATCTCACTTTTACTAATCTCTGTCAACTGAATCTCACTTTTACTAATCTCTGTCAACGGAATCTCACTTTTACTAATCTCTGTCAACTGAATCTCACTTTTACTAATCTCTGTCAACTGAATCTCACTTTTACTAATCTCTGTCAACTGAATCTCATTTGGTTTGATTTAAACAAAAATTCCCTACTAGATGTCCATGAATACGTCAATAATGAGTGGTGTTGGACACATACGTCAATAATGAGTGGTGTTGGACACACATACTTCAAGACTGTCCAGAACACCAAGAACTGCAAGGAAAGACATGGCCACAATGAACCGAATTGAGACAAAATCTTTGGTCCTGCTCTGGAGAAGACTGGAAGGTTCGTCTTGACGACCGGCATGAAGATCTAGCGAACCGAAAGATTCCTGAACACAGAAGACGAAGAAGTATTGAGAGTGAAAATTGTTTGATAGTTGCCGACGATGGTTATAATAGTTGTGTGCTGAATAATTTTTTTTTTTTTTTACAAAACAATTAAATTGTTTAAATGTTTTCGTAAAATCTGTTAAAAAAATTATGAAAATAATATAATTTTTCCCTACTCTTTCTTAGTCTCTTCTTTGCTTCCTCTTTTTCCCTTTACGGGTGTCGATGGAGATAGAATGTTATTGTTCTCGCTTTTCTGGCAGTTTCAGATAATGTTATTTGGTGTTGGTTTAATGTCTCTTTGATGTTGTCGATCCAGCGTACTCTAGGTCTACCGTTGACTCTTCTTTCTGCTTCTCCTCTCTTCGTATATGCTTTATAAACTAATGAATCACACGGCATTCTTTCCAGATGACCAAACCATTGTATCTGTTGTTTTTGTATGTATTGTAGAATTGATATAACACCCACTCTTTCTCTTATGACATCGTTTCTAATTCTGTGTCTTCTGGTCACTCCTGTGGCTTTTCTCAGAATCTCATCTCTGTTGTAACCAGTTGCCTCTTATGTTGTGTTGTTAAGGACCATGTTTGACATTTGTAGCACAGGGTTGGAATGAAGATACTTTAGGTAAGATACTTTGTACATTGGTACTCTGTAACATTTGTTAAATGTGTTCAGAGGTTGGGCTGTTAAAAATGTTTCTTTTTTAATATTTTTTGTTACATATTTAAGCAGAGGGACCTTAATTCTAGACAGCCTGTTGATAGGGAGAAGGGTGGTGGTTGGGGAGTACACATTTGTGGAGATAATGTATAGTTTCTAGTTTTTCTTCTACTCCCCCCCCCCTCCCAAACGTAGAGAAAACCATAAATGATGCATATGACATTTATTCTACTCCCCATCCCGACCTTATTTTTATATTTTATTAACTGATCTACAAGACTGCTTGGAATTTGATAGCAAAAGGGAACAAAGAGGAGTTTCACCACGCAGTGAAAGGACATTACACTTAGTCAAATCATAGTTTACAATGAGGATAAGTGTTGGAACAATCCAAACCTGCTGGCTTCAACTCGGCTTATAACTGGTATTTTATGTGCTCGTGTATCAGCCAAACCGAGGCGAGATCGAGTTCTTAAAGTGAAGCTGGTTCTGGGAGAGTTTCTCTTAGTTTTCGCACTCAGCTTAGCCGTTGTGTCCGTATTTGAGTATGATAATTATGTGAGCCCAAACAATTGCTCTAATGCTTGAACGTACTTTCTTTGACATGACTAATTGTCTGGTATCACGAGTGTTTAAATCAAGGAATGCAGAAGACGATCTGCTGAAGAATGTACAGGAGTTTATGACCCTTTATTTATGGGCAACAAGGGGATGTAACTAGTCACTTACGAATCTATACAGTACAGCTTACTTTTAGATTCTTGTGGTCAGAATGAGTTGATGACTAACATGGACAAACTGACATTCTAGCCCTACCTACATTTATGTGAATTCTAACAAAGATATACTTTATAACTTATATGTTAGCTACCACAAATATTGCAGTCATTAAAAGTTGCGTTGCCACAAGTAATACAGTCAGACTGCTGGAAGTTAAGGGCATTTTCAGGGTATTATAATAATAAATCAAAAATATGTACTAACTGCGCAAAACTGAAATCCAACAGGATTTCAACAACTATCCTGTCGACGTCCACTTTATTGGCACAGGCAATCGAGGCTCCCAGAATATTCAATTGACGGCATCAAAGCATGCATCTCCAACGACCGAACCCGTTTGGCGCTTAAGACATGCTATATGTAGGAATTTGCAATATGGATCCTTTGGGGAATTAATGAATGCCTGACATACGCATGATATGGGGTTGTTCCGTCATTTCTCTGTCTCGTTTTCACATTTATTTAGGTTCGTATTTGTTTATTTCCTATTTCAGTACATTTCCTGTGTGTGTCACCTCTGACCTTATTTTTATCCTTCCGGTCCTTTCGCTAGACATGTGAACACAAGTTATGTCGTCCCTTCTTATCGTTTTTGATGTATGCGTGTGTTATCCTTGAAAAAAGACATTTCGGTCGAAACATCGATGTGTGTGTGTGCTAATTTTTTTTATTACCGTGCATTTCCTTTTTGTCGGTCTTGCCTTTTTTGTCAAGTGATTCCAAGTATATAAATAGTGGTCAACGAAAATCACGACAATAATAAAAAAAACCGTCACGAATGAAGTCTTGTTTACTTTCTGTATGGAGGTAGTTACTGTCGAAGGTCTGCTGAATTTCTGACAATGATTAAAACACTGTTGAATTTCTGACAATGATTAAAACACTGCTGAATTTCTGACAATGATTAAAACACTGTTGAATTTCTGACAATGATTAAAACACTGTTGAATTTCTGACAATGATTAAAACACTGCTGAATTTCTGACAATGATTAAAACTGCTGAATTTCTGACAATGATTAAAACACTGCTGAATTTCTGACAATGATTAAAACACTGCTGAATTTCTGACAATGATTAAAACACTGCTGAATTTCTGACAATGATTAAAACACTGCTGAATTTCTGACAATGATTAACACACTGCTGAATTTTTGACAATGATTAAACACTGCTGAATTTCTGGCAATGATTAAAACACTGTTGAGTTTCTTCGACTTGTTGTATACATACCATGTTCTACGTACTTAAACCTTTCCACCAACACTTAGTTTATACCAGATAACCATTGATATGGCAAAGTGCTGGGACAAATGATATTACCGGTAAGCTGTCTCAGTAACAACGTCGCTATCGTTAACAATCATTGATTTGACTTTGGAAGACGTCTTAAAAACAAAATGTAGCGGGGGAAAAATATTCAAACGTTACTGTGATGGTTATACAATCTTACCTACCGTGTTTTTTTTATTTATAGTATTGCATTTCTTCTTCTTCAGCGTTCATTCTCAAACTCCCACTGAATTTCTCTTGTAGCAGGACAATGATCCTACAAGATTTCCAGTTGAATGCAGTCCAGAGAATGGAAATGCGTTGTGTTGCCGTTTTATTTGCGCTAATGGCCCAACACATCCGTCTTCGGCGGGTATTGCATTTGATTTGATAATGTGACGACTGATAAACAAGGAAGAGAATTACTATTTCATTTGTTGAAATGTTTTCCTGGTTTGAGATTTTCCAAAAATCTGCTTGTAATATCCCTATCGTATGTTACCTCTAACACTCTCGTCTACATTTGATCAAACATGGCTGTCAAGCCGAGGACCTGACCCACGAGACTGGACTTTTCTTACAAGCTTTGTTTATCAGAGCCGGCATCTTAACGAGAACAGTTTCTCCAGGGAATATTGGTACATCTGTTAGATTTTATGTGTATTTATTTTATGCCTGTAATTCAGAATGGCAGTGTTGTGAAAGATTTACGTTCTCGGTGATTGAGTTTTTGTCCAGTTGACTTACACAATAAGTGATGGTTCCTGGTAAGTTACAGAACATTTCAGAAAAACAGGAGTTTGTTGATTGAAGTGTTTATGGGCCATGCACAGACATCAAAATATAAGGGACGGAAACGAATCAAGCTTAAGAGGGGTATTTCCATAGAGATTGTTTGTTTTGGCACAATTCTCACTTGTACGGTATCGCCAGTTTGGTGCCGGGCCCCACAGGGGAGAAAAGAATAACACTATTGTTGAATATTCTGGAGAAGGAAATCCCTCACAATGGAATCCCCGATTTTTGTGTTTGGTAACAATCGACTCTTTCTGTGACGTTTTACCTACCCGTTTTGTTTCCTTCTTTTATATTCATAAATCACTGACTCATGCGTGACCGTTGGCAATATAAAAGATCTTCCAAAAGAATTAACTAGGATCCCCATTCATAACGTTTGTGATTATTGTTTGGATTTCGGTTAGTCACTTTGTATACTTGGAGTCGCCGTGGCTATTTTGGCATGCGACTCCAAATATGTAGATAGTGACCAATCGATTCCCAGCAATATTTTTTTTTAAAAGTCACGATAGAGGACATAATTAATTCTGTTGTAAGGTCTTTATTGGAAACGGATATAGCTCAAGCCCCACTACCCATTACTATTTTGTTGCAGAGATCTATACATACAAATAGGAAAAGCGCTGACGTCACAAAAATGGTCGAATGCTACCAAAAGTTAACGGGAATTTCATTTACAGTGTTTACAAAAAATCTTTGTCAGAATAATCCTACGGGCTGATCTAGCACAGAGTTACTTCATCTTGGCTAATGTGGTTTATCATTTGTCGCTTTGCGTATAATTTGAATCTCCAGTCAATAAAAAGAAGGTGAAGAGTCAGATATACCAATACAGATGATGCTTAATAAGATCAGCGTTCTAAATATCGCGGCAAGGCACTTTTCTCTCTCTAAATATCGCGGCGAGGTACTTTTTTCTCTCTAAATATCGCGGCGAGGTACTTTTTTCTCTCTAAATATCGCGGCGAGGTACTTTTCTCTCTAAATATCGCAGCGAGGTACTTATTTTCTCTAAATTTGTGGGAATTGGTTGAAAATAGAAAATACCAAAAGAAATATTCCATTCGCACATTGCTTGCTTGGACCTTGTTAATATGTCTACATGCACATGGATATCTGTATGTGTCTTTGAGCTGTTGTTTTCTTCCATATAATGTATCCTATTTTTCTTCTCTGAGTGTGAAACATTTGTATTTTTCTTGTTTTGGAGTGTGAAACATTTGTATTTTTCTTGTCTTAGAGTGTGAACCATTTTTACATATTTTTTGTCTTGGAGTGTGAAACATTTCTATTCTTTTGTTTTCAGTGTGAAACATTTCTATTTTTCTTGTTTTTGAGGGTGAAACATTCCTATTTTTTCTTGTTTTTGAGGGTGAAACATTTCTATTTTTCTTGTTTTTGAGGGTGAAACATTCCTATTTTTCTTGTTTTTGAGGGTGAAACATTTCTATTTTTCTTGTTTTTGAGGGTGAAACATTTCTGTTTTTCTTGTTTTTGAGGGTGAAACATTTCTATTTTTCTTGTTTTTGAGGGTGAAACATTTCTATTTTTCTTGTTTTCGAGGGTGAAACATTACTATTTTTCTTGTTTTTGAGGGTGAAACATTTCTATTTTTCTTGTTTTTTAGGGTGAAACATTTCTATTTTTCTTGTTTTTTAGGGTGAAACATTTTTATTTTTCTTGTTTTTGAGGGTGAAACATTTCTATTTTTCTTGTTTTTTAGGGTGAAACATTTCTATTTTTCTTGTTTTTTAGGGTGAAACATTTCTATTTTTCTTGTTTTTGAGGGTGAAACATTTCTATTTTTCTTGTTTTTGAGGGTGAAACATTTCTATTTTTCTTGTTTTTGAGGGTGAAACATTTCTATTCTTCTTGTTTTTGAGGGTGAAAATTTCTATTCTTCTTGTTTTTGAGGGTGAAACATTGTGCTATTATCCACACATAGTTATGCTGAAACAATACTGATACTTATGTTAATATCATCTAATTCAGGACGTAGACATCACCGTTTCATTATTTTACTAGTGCTTTTCTAGACAATATAAATACTTTTAATAGTTTGCCATTGTTTACTTAACTGTCCGAATGCGCAATTGCCTTCGATGCGATTTGAACCCAGTATCTTCTATTCAAGGGAAGCTTATGTGTTCCCAGATGGAGCTCACGGGTTTCAGCATCTTTTCAACTTTTAAAAACGTAATCAACAAATAGATTGTTGTTCAGTTTGCAGATGGAATATGGAAACCACTAACACTGTCTGCCAGTCCTTTAAGAGTTAATGGATTTCTTCTCAATAGTGTATTAAATTGTTATGAATATACTATAACGCGCTTCTGGTGTTGTTGTCATGTGACAATTCTCCAGAACGTAGTGTTCCTTATGAATCTCCTGAAATCCCTGGCAAGTTGTCCCGCTTCCTCTAGGGATATTTGCATGCATTCCTGAATATCTTTTGTCCAACGACGTCTTGGTCGGCCTCTGCATCTACTGTCTTCTTGCGCCCCCTCCAACAACACTCTTTCCATATCATCGTGTCGCTTTTCTGGTGCAGACAGGGCGTAGTTAGAAACGAGTTTACATTTGAATGATGTTTGTGCAGACGTGGTAACTTCAAATCTGGTATTCTCACATCACAAGCCCTAGTGTTGACAGCTGCGTGACTACGTGTAATAAATCTTCATGTCCAAAAATGCGTTCCTTATTTGTGACAGACAATACAGCGGTTAGATCCATGTTGACGATACTATTTCTTTATCAACAGCCAATTCCACGCACGGATGGTTCTGGGAAATTTATAATATTTCACCAAAATTTGAAATTTCAAGTTTTGTTCCTCTTTGTCTAAAGATTTATGTTATTTCTTCTTTCATTTGCCTGCAGTGTGCTTATATGTAAAGTTATCTCTTCTAGTTAATTTCAATGTTTTGTAACTCAAACTGAGATTAGTAGAGTCTTTCTTCTAGTATTTGTACTGTTCTCCAATCATTCTGAAAATCCTGCATGTTACCGGGATCTAGTCAAAAGAATGGATTGTGTAGTGTCTTGTTTTGCAGATTTTTTGCGATATCTGCGCCTTTCGGTCTTACACTTCCAAATTATGCATGGCTTATGTGTCACTGATATTTATATGGGATGGGACAGTCAACGTCACCACAAAGCTTCCTTAGTTTCCTCTTGTGAGATGCATGTCACTTAAAAAGTGCTTTATTATTTTTTTGAGTAATTGAGACAATGCATGTAGCGACAACTTTGTAATATAACCTTGTGATATGCATGGAAGACATTGATGGCAGACAAGACAATGGTCCCATATTTGTACATTGAACTAAAAGTCTCCGCCCGGGTTGCTGCACTGGAAAATGAAAAACAGAGAAGGAAATTATAAACATTTTGAATGTTATAATTTCAAATGCTATAATTTAAATTGTTATAATTTCAAATGTTATAATTTAAAATGTTATAATTCCAAACGATATCTCCTTTTGCATTTCGGAGATGCTATTGTCCATGTTTGACAACCACTCAGACAGATGAACACGTCACGAGTAAGGGGCGTCCATAAATAACAATTATGGAGGAAAGCGGTCTACATAGTGTGATATTTCTTGACAAGGGGGTAGGTATGTTGACGATAAATTGACATCAACAATACCGTATTTATTTGAAGAAGAAAAACAACACAAAAACTGTCTGTCAGTACTGCATGTTCCTCATATTAGGGAGTTAATGGAGATGGTAGTTCCTCCTGTTAGGAAGTTACATGGAGGTGGTAGTTCCTCCTGTTAGGGAGTTACATGGAGGTGGTAGTTCCTCCTATTAGGGAGTAACATGGAGGTGGTAGTTCCTCCTATTAGGGAGTAACATGGAGGTGGTAGTTCTTCCTATTAGGGAGTTAATGGAAATGGTAGTTCCTCCTATTAGGGGGTTAATGGAGATGGTAGTTGCTCCTGTTAGGGAGATACATGGAGGTGGTAGTTCCTCCTGTCAGGGAGTTACATGGATGTGGTATTTCCTCCTGTTAGGGAGTGCTTGCTGCGACTGCCATTCGTGTATTTATTTCTTTCATTGCATTACCGTCTGTAGACAGTAGTTATATACCTATTAAATTGTGTAAATGTGAATTTGCATAATATATCCAGGAAAAAGATGTATCTTTTTTAAAATTTTTGTCCGCTAAAAAATTCACGTTTTTTTTTGGGCCCCCCATATCAGCAGGGTAGAAACTGTGACAGAATTAAGCAAGATTGGTCCAATTAGCAAAAACAAAGTTCATTTTATCTATGAACATTCATTCCCTTACCTGTAAAGACATGCTTCCTTTAGAACTAAAATTTTACCTGATGAGAAACCAGTTTATAATAACAACACGTTCTCGAATATCTTCACACTAGACATGAGACTAACCCTCTAATCCCCGCGGTCAACATCCAAAACTCAGCAACCAGATATAATAATCCACCCTATGAATTATAGATATCCGTGGCGACATAGAACGACTTTACTCTGTCCCGCCGAGATCGTCTACTATATATGCTATACCGACTAATGGGAAATCAAGCCTCTTTAATGACTCATGTGAATATTTACCTGATTTCATTGGTCATTATGGGTATAATTTGTATGACAGCCAATGAAAATCGAGGGAGTAGACAAATTTATCTTTAAGCGTAATTTTTCATTAGCCATTAGTTCTAATATTGTAACGGTGAGGGTCCTGCATCTTTGTTATATCCATGTATATACCCTTTCTGAGTAGAAGGCTCCTTCAATATGCATTGCACTACGCCGAAAGCTGGGCTGGGTATGGAAGAGAGCTCAGAAAAACACCCCACCGCACATAGGAAATAAGAGGTAGTCGCTCGCAATTTCTGGGGTTCTCAAACAAACAATCATCCATTGTCTTATTCTCTGCTTTTCCTGTAAGGCGACGCAGGATTGAATGATGATAGGCTTTCAGACTATGGCACATTTGGTCACTTGATATGCATTAATAAATAGTTGTGACGCCTTAGAATGTAGGTAACTCCTTCAATCCACCTTATTGGTCTTCCTCTGTATCTTGCTGTTTCATATTCATGTTGTTTTTGTTCCTTGTGTTATCTCCTTTGTTCGTCTGCCACCATTAATAATTCTACTATATCATTGTTGTCTGCTGTAATTAATAATATTCCATGGTGATGTGATGCAGTAACGAATCTATACGACTATGTACATTTGACGTCCTCTTTTTATTAAGGTAGGCCTGGCTGAGTTCGTAAAAATATGTGGTGTCACACTACTGATATTTTGTGTATCATTGGTGTCATACTACTGAAAGTGTGTGTATCATTGGTGTCATACTACTGAAAGTGTGTGTATCATTCGTGTCACACTACTTATATTTTGTGTATCATTGGTGTCACACTACTTATAATTTGTATATCATTGGTGTCACACTACTGATAATTTGTGTACCATTGGTGTCATACTACTGATAATTTGTGTATCATTGGTGTCATACTACTGATTGTGTGTGTATCATTGGTGTCACACTACTTATATTTTGTATATCATTGGTGTCACATTACTGATGATTTGTGTACCATTGGTGTCATACTACTGATTGTGTGTGTATCATTGGTATCACACTACTGATATGTTGTATATCATTGGTGTCATACTACTGATAATTTGTGTATCATTGGTGTCACACTACTGATATTGTGTATATCATTGGTGTCACACTTCTAATATTTTGTATATCATTGGTGTCACACTACTGATTGTATATGTATCATTGGTGTCACACTACTGATTGTATGTATATCATTGGTGTCACACTACTGATTGTATGTGTATCATTGGTGTCACACTACTGATAATTTGTTCATCATTGATGTATGAGCTTCGAGTCCCGTGTGTAATTTTCTGCTTAGATCGGTGTTTACCTACTCAACCATCTTATTCTGCATATCTATTAATACTGTATTATTTGATTGCAAATTGATGCATGCATTCTTTAGTCATACTACTTTACTGTAGGTTGATGCCTAGAATAATGAATAATACTACTTTAGATTAATGCCCTTCGTTAATATTACTACTTAACCGTTGTTTATCACATATATGAAGCAGCTATTAACACTGTAGTGTGTTTCCTAAAATCGTGATTACACACAACTGCAGAGGATATAATATTTTTCCAACGCTTAAGCACCCCAGGATAGACTCCACACAAACTGTTGGATAAAATCACGTTCCCTGCGTCCAGTAGCGTCTGCAGGGGATAATACTCACGGTTGAACAAGATAATCCTGATGAATTGATCTATAATTTTCTGGACAGACGAAGCCGTGAAGTCTGAGTTTTGGATCGCATTGACCTGCATAGGTTCAAGGATACACATCTCTCTATCCAGAAAGAGTGGGATTTCGCGTTCACAAATTGGGAATATAAAGAGATTAAATATGATTATAATGTGATGTCTTCATAATTGTGTTTCCGGGGGTCAATATTTTTTAGTGTACAGGAGACGTGTAGGTAATCTTGGTTTCAATGACCAGAAGCGATGAGTCTGTTTATTGCATCTATGAGACACGCAAACGATACCGTCAAGTATGAGGCAATCGGTGCTGAACACAATTTAGGAAATTGATGTAGAACGGGTTAAAATGTAAATAGCGTGGGAAATACGATTTCTAATGCTCGGGCCACTTTTTTTGTTTCTGAAGTGAGGTGGCTTCCATGTAACATTTTTATTCCCTTTGTGAACAATTATGTTCAATTTTAGTGTAATTAGTTTTGTATGTTTGTTCACTTTGAACTTTAGAGGTGATTATGTTTAACTAAATAGATTTAGAATAAAACGTAAGCGTGTTTGTTAAATAACTTCTGTAGTTTTTTTTGTTGTTGTAGTGTTTAAAAATGGAGTTGAAATTTCGAATGTCCTTTTTTATGCTTTCTTGATAGTCAATCTTACAAGAGCTCTTGGTTTCTAGACAAGATCTTCCATAAGCAATCTTTTCTCATTCTAGACAATCAATCATGCAATAAGTCGTACTGGATTCTAGATAATCAACAATCAACCATGCAAAAATTGTTACTTGGTTTATAGACAATCATTCATACAACAAGCTATTCTACACAGATACAGTGAAGGGAGACCTAGACCACGAAAAGGATGTACCACCGAAATAAATGAGGCGACAAATTCCACAATATACTCAGCACACACGGGGGCCGCCTCCAGAGAACTCTTCAACCCCTGACGCTGAAAGGCAATGCAGGGTTTAGCGAATAGATAGATTCATACAAGAAATATTTTCTTGGCTTCTAGACAATCATTCATACAAAAACTATTTCTTGACTTCTAAACAATCATTCACACAATAACTCGTTTTTGGCTTCTAGACAATCATTCATACAAAAACTATTTCTTGACTTCTAAACAATCATTCACACAATAACTCGTTTTTGGCTTCTGGACAATCATTCATAAAGGAACTTTTAATTGGCTCAAAGAATATATGTTCATGCGATGCGAGTTTTAGAAAGGAATCACACAAGTACTAACGATGACATGTGGGCAATAAGAAAGGGTTGATACTTCCTGGTTTAGATGAGTAATCCCGCTCGAATGTGAATTGGACCAACAGAGGAGCAAAGAATAGCACCACTTTTACCTTCCATGCATGACGTATGAAGCGAATAAGGAGGCTATGGGGTGGTTGACTGCCCCATCCCATAATGGGTCAAAGTGATCCGGTAGCCGTGATGAAGACGGATGTGGCAGGCTGAAAGGAACAGATATCGCAGCAAAGTTGTAATCTATGACAGCACATTCCGTTATCCTGGCTTTATCCTGCCAACTTGCATGAGTTTGTGAAGTTAGGCAGAAGTAGAAAGACAAGCAATCCTACAGACAATTATTACTTGTTTTTTTTTTAACAATCAATCCTGCACACAATTGTTGTTTTCTAAATTAGCAATCGTACCAGGACCGTGTGTACGTCTTCGGTATCGAGGATGATTTCCTGAATAAAATGTCACTTTTTAGATTTTCGTGAGGTTTTTAGTGACTTTTTGGGAATATCACTTCTTTAAATTTTGTTGAGGTCTTTCGCGTTTTCTGGCGATTATTCGTGTTTATACTATTTACACATGAATATAAGTGCAATGAAATAAAGATCAGGCAAATAAAATATTTTAGACACATTAAAACACCTTATTGAAGATCTTACTTGAGGGTAGAGTCAAAGGGAAGAAAGCAAGAGGTAGACAGAGATACAAGTGGAGAGTAACATCACAAGATGGACAGGTTACATTCTAGCAGAGTGCACCACCAAAACAAGAGACATGGGATGTTGGAAGTCTGTTGTAGCCAACCTTCGTTGCGGATACGGCACTTGATGATGATAAGTGTAATGACTCAATGTTAGACATGAAACGAGAAATTTCTTACAACATGTGAAATTAGATGGCTAAGAAAAGCAGCAAACAGAACAAGAAGAGATCATGTAAAATAAAAGAGATTACAAGAACTCTTGTAACAACATCTGTGGTCGAATATATCGAAAAACAGACTGAAATGTTTCAGCCGCTTAATGAGAATGAACCCGTTTTGGCAAGAGCATAGAAATGGAAACAGCAAGATACAGAGGAAGACCAAGAAGAAAGTGGATTGAAGGAGTTACAAACGTTCTAAGACTTGACAATATTACTTCATATCAAGCGAACATACGTGCTATATCCCGAAAACCGATCATCAATCGTGCAACGCCTTACAGCAAAAGCAGAGAAAAGGCAATAGATAGACACAGAAATGTACATGCAATCAAAACT
This sequence comes from Meghimatium bilineatum, assembly GCA_034231615.1. Lineage (NCBI taxonomy): Eukaryota > Metazoa > Mollusca > Gastropoda > Stylommatophora > Philomycidae > Meghimatium > Meghimatium bilineatum. Next base: position 49,465,467 of record CM067312.1, on the reverse strand, counting down.
CTGTAAGTGTATACATCGTACAATGTGTTTACTCTGTAATTAGTCCGATGTAATGTAATCTACATCCTAAATCTCTCACTCAAGATGTATGATTGCCGTGCGTTTGAAATGTAAATCACATCCATCACGGAATTAGATCGTATGTCCGCATCATTGCCTTGGTGATGTCTAAGGATAAGTTGAAAACAGTCTCCAGTGAATGATTTCCCCGCTGATTAGCTTAAACTGGCAGCCAGCCACTACAACTACATCGAAGGCATGGATCTGGTGGCATGGTTCGTGGAACCCGATGGCAAGGGCAGGTTTGTTGCAGCACGTGAGACATGGTTTGAAGATACATTTGTTTGAAAGTTAACTGGAGGCCCCTGTTTTTTACACGATAATGTTTAAGGGAGGGCTATAGGTGCGTGACTTAAATTTGTGTTTAGGTGAAGGTACAGGCTGTATTGTTGCATCAAGATTTGTTTGATTGCTCGTTACAGTGTTACCACTCGGGTTTATTTGAGTGTTCGTTGCAGTGTTACCACTCAGAGTTGTTTGATTGCTCGTTGCAGTGTTATCACTCAGGGTTATTTGTGTTTTCTGCAATTTTACCACTAAGATTTATGTGTGTGTTTACTGCAGTATTATCGCTCAGTACTATTTTGATTGTTCGTTACAGTGTTACCACTGAGGTTTACGTGAGTTTGCATTGCAGTGTTACCACTCAGGTTTATCTAAGTTTTTGTTGCAGTGTTTGGTACTCATTGAATTTTCCAACTTTATTTGTTTTTCTCTCACATACACATACCTCTTGATGATGACAAGTCCAGATCTATGAAAGGTTCCGATATCAGATCTTAACGACTTGGACCAGGCTTGGGTCTTATTACTACACCTGTGTTCTCAGCAATAACATAACAAAAAAAAAGCATTAATCATTTGTCGGCTACCGATTTTGGTCCGTGGACCGGATACAGATCTGGTCGCGGGCCGAACGAAAAAGAAACTAATACAAAAACTTATAAATTATGCAACGTTAATGTTAATAATAATAGAAATTAACAAATTTTTGACATTTACATACATATATTTAAGTGCAGAAATATGTGTATAATTTGTTAAAGTTCCATACTATACCGTTCTGGACCAGGCCTGACATCAGCACTTGCATTTATTGTGTTTTAGGAGTACTGTGGGTTAGCAGCTGCGATTTTGTTTTTTGAGTAATGAAGGGGCAGGGAACGGCGGGCTGTAGGTTGCTGACTCCTACAGATAAATTCCAATTTTGTGACGGATACGAAGGAATGTTCTAGGTTTTTTGTAGAACTTATTCCAGACGCGGATACATCAAAAATTACTACTGTATTGAATCAGTCTTTCCACCGAAGACGGATGTGTCGGGCCATTGGCGCAAATAAAACGGCGACACAACGCATTTCCATTCTCTGGACTGCATCTTGCTGGAGATCTAGTAGTACTGCTACAGGAGAGATCCAGCAGGAGTTTGAGAATGAACGATAAAGAAGAAGAAGAATCAGTCTTGAGTAACACGCTCACGGAAAGCGCATCTACGATATTGTTCATGTATATTGTTGTATAATATTATAATATAATATTGTATAATATAAACTGTATAAATTTCTCAATATACTAATTTAGTGCAATTAGTTCTGTTTTTATGTGTTTTTATTTTGAAAGTTAGAGTTAGGGGAGAATCCCTATATGACGCGCTCTTTTATAACAAATATTCCTATTTAGCAACACTTCAAAATTAACAATTATATTTATTCTCTATTCTTTGTACTGTGTATATCGAATTTCTGTTATTACATACATATTTTATCGGTCTAAACCATGTTGTTATAACGGGATTCAACTTATTATATTTTGAATTAAACGTAATCCTTCTTCAAAACTTGTGTAGTTTTTGTGTAAACGTGAAACTTGTGTAGTGTTTGTATAGATGTAAAAACATGTGTCGTGTTTGTGTAGAGGTAAAACTTGTGATTTACCCAATGAAGTTAAAACAAAGAATTTGAAATATGAATCACACGATGAATGTCATAAATAGATAAATGTTTGTGTGGATCCGAACCCAAACCCTGAACACATACTTCAGGATTTTCCAGCATGCAAAGAACAGAGACGCAGGTTTGACAAAAGAAGATACAGATTTAAGGCAAAGTGACAGATTTACGGCAAAGTGACAGATTTACGGCAAAGTGACAGATTTACGGCAAAGTGACAGATTTAAGGCAAAGTGACAGATTTAAGACAAAGTGATAGATTTAAGGCAAAGTGACAGATTTAAGGCAAAGTGACAGATTTAAGGCAAAGTGACAGATTTAAGGCAAAGTGACAGATTTAAGGCAAAGTGACAGATTTAAGAACAGCGGATGGGACATGGAGAAGATAGTGCACCTATCTCCGATGACAGTCATGACAATCCAACATGACCTCAGACGTTGGACGCCAAAGAAGTGACAGTGCAGTTTGACATATATTAGTTATGTTATGTTCCTCCAGGGCCATAGGCAGCGCATAGGGCAGAATATATTAGTGGCTACACATAAATTACGACCACCTTTTGTTTCTAATTGTTGACCCCTCTCCCTGCCTGTATACATAAATTCATTAAGTATCCACTCCCAACTCTCCCCCCACCCCCCAAAATGTTTATGGAGTACAACCACTAAGTTTACTATTGTTGATAGACCTTGTTGTGGACCGGACAACCACAAAGTACACAGTTGTCGAGGACCTTGTTGTGGACCGGACAACCACAAAGTACACAGTTGTCGAGGACCTTGTTGTGGACCGGACAACCACTAAGTGTACAGTTGTTGTTTCTAATGTTTAAATGTTGTCTCTCTAATTTCTAGCATGACCGGGCACCATTATAGACCCGTCAACAGAAAGTAAACAAGACATGATTCGTGACTATTGATCAATCTCGTGTTTTCGTTGGTCATTATTTGTATACTTGGACTGGCATGCCAAAAAATCCAAGTCTGATCAACGAAAATAATCAAAACAGCTTTTCAGGTAATTTTTACTTCCTGTTTGGAAGTCTTTACTGTCTGCGATAAGGCCTCTGTTTTTCTCTGTCAGGAAAGAATATGTAAGTAAATATAGAAAAAAATGTGTGTATATATATATATATATATATATATATATATATATATATATATATATATATATATATATATATATATATATATATATATATATATTAAAATTGTTGAATAGCAATTTTGCAAGGAACAATACACAGTCGACGTTTTGACCAAAGATGTATTTCTCAGGATAGAGACAGTCAAACACGAACAGGAACCACTAAGACATTCCGAGACTACATATAATATTTCTGATGGAGCTAGGTGGAACAATAAGAATGGAGAACACACGGTTCCCTTCACTCTGTACATACACATTCACAGAGGTGACCGCCTTTAACTCCGGTTCCAGAACGAACTGAATTGAAGTCATTTTGTTCAGGGGATGGAGAGAACCCCGGCAAGATAATAGAAGGGGCTGGTACAAAACTTGAACAATAACCTGGAGAATAATGCCAGTCCCAACGTCCTCGCGCCTGCGGTACAGTAATCACACTGCCAGTGTGAGACCTAATATCCCTTCTCCGTTTTCCAGTGGCGTCAGCGCCATTCAACATTTTTTCAAATAACCTCTGACCCCCAATAAGAGTCACAACAAGATGAAGTTTTTAATAAATGGGACTGTTGTGTATGGGCGTACTAATTTTTTTGAGGATAGATTTCTCTTAGAAATAAATTTTTCTTACTGGTTTGTTTCTTCCTAAGGAGTACTGCTTTAAGGGAAGATTTTGTAACGATAGTGATACAGGCATGTTGGCTTTGTGGTGACGTGGAATATGTCTGTGACGACCAAGGTGCCCAGTTGGAATCCTACAACAGTCAACAGCACATCCAAACAGTTTAGAAAGCAATGGTAAACTACTGAAGACATTTATATTGCCTATAAATTCATTACATCCCAAAATTGCTAAGTGGATGCGCTACCAATTTCCAATTTTAAAAAAATACAGATATATGAGGAATTTGAGGATATATGAGACCTTATTGAAGACCTTACTTGAAGGTAAAATCAAAGGGAAATCAAGCAAGAAGTAGGCAAAGAGGGAGAGTAACATTATAAAATGGACAAGTTATAGTCTAGCAGAGTGTACCACCAAAACAAGAGACATGGGATGTTGGAGGTCTGTTGCAGCCAACCTTCGTTGAAGAGACGGCACTTGATGATGATGACGAGGAGGAAATGGATGCCAAATTCTCTGCGAAAATAAAGGGTGCGGGCGTTATGCTGACCACATCATTCTTAGACATGCAGTTGGTCAATGAACAATACAGGCCTAATATCCTATTTCGCCATACGTCTCAATGACAAAGAAAAGGGACACTTTACATTATGTACCAATACAGGATACATCATACAGGATACATCATACAGGACACATCACTGGCAGATCGTGTGTACAAAATTTGGACTTATTCCTTGTGGTGATTTAGCATGTGCAGTCACGCTTGTGAGACTGTCTAACAATCTGACCAAGTAGAGACCTTCTGCAGTACTATAAGACTTCTTAACAGATATTATGCCTAAACATGAAGTAGAAGGAGGTCGATTTTTATTATTTCCGTTGGTCATCTTCTTTTTGACAATCGAAAGTATATAAATTTTGACCAGCGAAAAAGTACGGGCATATAAAAACGTCAAGAATGAAGGCATGTTTATGTTCTGCTGAGAGGTATATACTAGAGCACGGCCATGGTCAAGCGATGCTTGGAGGTATAGTCCATTTTTCACTGCCCCATATTCCTTTTACATAGCATACACGATAACGTAGCACATTTTTAATGAAAAGGTTAAAACATCGAGAATTGACTTGATAGTGTTCTGGTTATCCCATATTTGTTACGTCCCTAAAAACGACAGGGCCATCTGCCTGGCGAGAGTAACACACAGAGCGTAACTTCCTGATTTCAGACGACAATTCTTAGATCTCTCCAATATAATTACCTTTAATCAAAACGACGCGAGCGGGGTTTGAACTATCGACCTATTAGAAACTTTCCAAACTTTAAACAAAAAAGTCAGCACTTTTTGTGTACATTATTTGAGACTAACGGGAATTGAACCAGTCCGTACCCACATTCCCGTTAGAATCAAGAATTTTTCATTTATCCTCTGGCTTCCTTCTTGAATTTATTTGTGTACAATATTTAGGGTTTCGTCATATTTTTTCTTCTTCTAATCATTAATTGTTTTCTTCTAATCATATTTTTTTTCTTCTAATCATTAATTTTTTCTTCTTCTAATCATATTTTTTTCTTCTAATCATTAATTTGGTTACAACCAATTCTCATCCAGCGAACACCTGGCTTGCCATTTGTTAAAATTGATTATTTTACTAATAAAACTTCTGGAAAAATATTGGCAAAAATTATCAAACTCCGGACTTTTAATACGCTTTCAAATTGACCAATAATAGAAAAAGATGACATCAATTGCATTGTCAGTGACACTTAGAAATAGCAAACTGTGTAAATTTGTCCAAGAAATTGCTAAATGCTGGCAACCCTGGCCATGATATCTACACTGAGATTGGGTTGCTATGTCTTCCACAGCTGTCATCAAAATATTGTGTACCAAGCAACTGGCGCATATTAAATCTAATTGAGAGCCTAAGGTAAATAATACCAGAGACCTAATTGACTATAAAACCTACCTTTAGCGGATCACTTACCGTCCTACCTTTGTGACACTTTGTAATACAAAACGCGAAACTTGTAACAGAGGAAATATGATAGACTGTGCGCCAACCAGGAAAGAAAACGAATGATATTCTATAAACGTTACCTGATCTCAGAGGCGTTGCATATAACTACGTACGGATGCACGTCTCAGAGGCGTTCTTTATGACTATACGAATGGAGGTCGCAGAGGCGTTGTGTATAACTATGTTTGTTTGAGAACTCTATGAATTGCGAGCGATTAGCTCTTTCTTCCTATGTGCAGTGGATTGGTTTTTTTGAGCTTTCTTTCATACCCAGGAGACTGCAGCTTTCGGCTTAGTACAATGCCTATTCAAGAATAGACTCCTTCTACTCAGAGGGGATCTATAATTGTATAGATGACTTGCTAGAAGGATGGGGTTTTCAGAAGCGGTGCAGACACATTAACTATATATGAATGTTCTCAGAGGCGTTGTATATGACTATATGCGGATGGAGGTGTACATTATCATATACGGATGGGGGTCTCTAATGCATATTGTATACTAAGATTAAGGATATGCGAGACGTATTGTATAGCTATATATGGATAGTTGTAACATGATGTTATCAGCACCATCACGAGGAAGCATATCATGGACAGCAAGTCATTATATATATATATATATATATATATATATATATATATATATATATATATATATATATATATATATATATATACCTATCTGTTGGTTGGTTGATTGGTTGCTGATCCAGCGGGTACATACATTAACAAAAAAATTCAGCATAAAAAAATATTGCAACAATAAAATAAAAGCATGAAAATTATAATTGTATAATTGTAAAGATGGCGTGTCATGAAGCTTCTATAAGAAGATAACCTCAATATAACGGCATGTCATCTACTAAGGTTTCCTGTTGCATGGGTGGTTTGTCTAGTGGGCCATTGGTGAAATCCACAGACGCAAACCATGCGGCAAACCTATCTTCGCTAAACCCTTTGTTTCCTTTCAGCGTCAGGGATAGAAGATTTTTCGGGAGACGTTCCCGCGTGTGTGCTGAGTATGTTGTGCATTATGTCGCCTCTTGTATTTCAGTGGTCCATCGTTTTCGTGGTCGGCCTCTAGGTCTACCTTCACTGTGTCCGTATAGCATAGCTTGCTGTGGTATGTTGTCTGGTGGTAGTCTGCTGATGTGTGTAAACCATTTGAGCTGTTGGCTCTTAATATATTCCAAGATTGGGTTGTTGACTTTTTTTTGTCGAATGCCTTCATTCCTCACCTTGTCTTTTAGCGGTATTCCTATGATTCTGCGTAAGCATGCCATTTCAGTTGTCAGAAGTTTACGTTTGTCCTGTCTTGCCGTAGTAGCGGTCATCACAGTTCAAATTTGGAAACTACTCTCAATTTTGAACCAATCTTCCTGCTTCTATGTGTGTCATATTAAGGTCATCATTAATATCTTGTGTGGTCGTATATATGTATATATATCCCCTTGTGGAGTGTGTGGCCATATGGCTAGAACGCTTCTCTCAGAATCCTGAGGTCCTAGGATCAATCCACGGTTGGGATAAATATATATATTTTTAAATTTCATCTTTTTCTGCTACTTATTTGTGTTGCCCAGACATCATTACATCTATTATGGTCTTTTCTCAGATGTCATGCCGGTTCATATGGCCAAATACTGTGATTTCCTAAAGACAATTTTGCTGTTAACTTGTGTTTTTTTCACGTTCAGTTCTCTCAAAATGTTCCTTTGTGATGATTACTTTATTTCACTTTGAGTTCTCTCAGAATTTTCCTTTTGATGATTATTTTATAGGTCTATTGAAATCTGAGGATTCTTCTCCAATATTGTATTTCAAATGTTGCATTTCGAAGACTTGCATCATACTAGGATAATCTACCGCACGGTCCTGTAACTATACAACATATTCTGTTCTCGGAGTAAAATCTTGTTAAATGTGCAGAAATTTAATAGCGAACGCATAAAAAGAATATAGTTCCGAATACCGGCATTTCGCAATTTTAACTTGACCTGAGATATCAAAGTCTTTCATATGATCTCATAACGAGGCTTAATGGCGTACGTTCAGAGGATGATATATTTCCGCGTGTCCGACATATTTTTGCCATTTTGGATTTGATTTCTGTTTCTTCCAGGAAACTGGGTGATTTGCAAATTATTTCCGGCGCGAGGTCCGGTAATTAGTCACCTTAAATGATGCCACAGGGACGAGAGTAAATTACCCGAAGTTGGGTTAAAGAAAAAACAACAACATTGTTAGTAGATGGCAAGTTGAAAGAAAAAAGACAGGACAAAATACTGCGAGGTTATTGAACTCATTTATTTTGAAATTGTTTTAGACACAATATTGAAACTTATGGGGGGGGGGAGGAGGGGGGAGACTGACCATTAATTACATTAACAATTAGGATTTACCAGCAATATATCATTTAATGCATTAGGTCAAAGGGCATGAGCCCATGGACTGCTGGATCAGCAACGAACCAACCATTAAAAGTTAGAAAGAGAGACTGACAACGTTCGAAAGTTGTTGACATGTCATCTAATAAGGTTTTCTGTTGCATGGGTGGTTTGTCTAGTGGGCCATTGGTGAGACCCACAAACCCAACCGCATGCGTTTTACACATTTAAACAAACAGCAGATACACCAACGATCATGTATTGACCTGGCCCGAAACGAGAGACAAGAACAGGGACACTGTTACCTTCTATACACATAGTCAGAGGCAACTAATGAGGTTTTGGTGCTTGAGTTAGCTGTCCTATCCCAGAGATGTCTAAGTGATCCGGAATATATGTTGAAGTCGGATGTGTCCGGCTGAAAAGGGTAGACACCGCTGCCGAGCTGTAAACCATGACTCAATGAATTCCATTATTCTGATTACATCTTGAAAACATGGGGACATGGTGTTTAAGAACGAGTGCACAAGAAGACAATGCAAACAGTAGACATAATTTTTAAAATACACGACACAGACTCGAACATAAACCACTTACTATTGACGTAAACCTCACAATCATATAATTTATCAAATATATTTACAGAACTTCTAGCTCTCAAGCCACTTTCACATATTGCTAAGCAATGTCAAAAAAAATTCTTGCACACTTACGATAAGACCCTTGTCTACAGATGAAAACGTTGATGCAATATTTTTAATATTATTATAATGTATATCTTATGCGTCATGTTCCTGGGAAAGTACCAGATAACGGGAACCAGCACTTAATCGTTAAAAAGGAAAACGTCTGATTTGGAGATAAAGCTCATTCCTGAAAGAGCTGGACAAATCTGTATATCTTAGATGGAAGATTCTTTTGTACACGCTCCAGAGTTCATTACATATCCAGACGGAATACGCCTCTTGCCTCTAGTAGCGCAGTAATAAACTTAAGATTTCGCTCGCTTAATCTTGATAACTTCATGGAATACAGAAACTAGAATTTTCTAAATTTCAGATATTTGATATTTGTCTAGTTTATAACTGTCAAATATTTTCTTGACTTATTGCCGTAAAAGTTATATTCTACATAACTGTCTAGTTTTATAACTATCTAAATATTTGATATACAACCGTTAGAGCTGTAGCGTAGACAGAAAGGATTGTGTTTTTAGAAGATGGCCATCTTTTCAGTCGTATATCATGATTTGTCCGATATGATTGGATAATTTAATATTTTTTTTAAATGCTCGTAATTTCAGCTAAATATTTGCGGTGCCAGTTTCTTAGATTAGATTCTAATAATGTAGCTTTTAACAATGATTTCCTGTGGTTTATGTTTACTCTTCTACGTCCATTTCTGATAATCATTACTACTGGTTTTTCTGTACGATTCTTGATTCCTTACGAAAACTTCATTCATTATTTTTTATTATTGTCGTGATTTTCGTTGGTCACTATATAATTAAAAGTCGCATGCCAAAAATAGCCATGACCTACACCTACATATATGAATAGTAATCACGACAATACTCGAAAACATAACGAATGAAGTTCTAATAAATTATGTACATAGATAAGTTTTCTACTGCCCGTGTGTTGCCGGGGCACAGCAGGATGCAGTCCAGAGAATGGAAATGTGTTGTGTCGCTTGTCTATTTGCGTCAATAGCTTAACACATCCATCTTCAGTGAAATCCATATTCATATAAACACAACCGCCCTTGTGTTGCCGGGGCCCGAAAGGGGAGCAAAGAATAGCAACACTGTTTACCTTCCATGCATGTTAAGAGGTGACTAAGGAGGTTATGGGATGGAGCTGGCTATCCCATCCCATATAGGGTCAGTGACCCAAAGCCATGCTGATGTCGGATGTGTCAGGCCGAAAGGCGTATACATCGCAGCAATGCTGTAAACAATGACACAACACATTTCATTCTCCGTATTACATTCTGCTAATCTGCAGGAGTTTGAGAACGAACTCAGAAGAAGAAGAAGGTCTTCTATACCGCAGAAGGCCGTGAGTCAAGCCCAATTTAATGCATTATGATGTGTTTTATCTTGCAGTAATTCAACTTTCACTTTGAGGGTGTCCGTAAATTTCCCTAACAATATTTTTTCTGCCAATTTGTGAACGACTCAATAATTTAGAGATTTCCTAGCTGAAATGTGTTACAAACCCCCCTTCCTCTTTCTAAAATCAGCTGCTAATTATTGTCTTAATCGCTTCCTTGAAGGTGTTCGTATCACGTTACACAAGGTGGGACGAATATTAATTTGCCAGCGTGTGCTTTACTTTATGGTGCGACAGAATACCCACGTAACACGCCTGATATATAAGACCTCCACATATTAATAGGTGCCATTTACCTAGAAATTATGATACATAATCGAGATGCTTAAGCGTGTAGAGGATTTACTTCAGTGTACTCGAATTTCCCACTCAATTAAAACAGAAAGATGACTGAGTGTTGTTAACAATAGGTAACAGTTGTTAACAATAGGTAACAGTTGTTAACAATAGGTAACAGTACACCCAGCTAATCTTATAATACTACACACAAAAATAATCGCAGTTTTATTTAGTTTATGTAGCCATATTGTCTTATTCATCTTGACAGACGGTCTGAAGTAAGCTAGCATTTGTTGGGGTTAAGAAGTTACTAGCAGGGCAGGATTTCTCATAATTAAATCTGCCGACCCATGAACGGTTTTCTCTGACATAGAAACCGCATGGGAATATCAAATCGCAGAGTTAAAAATACTTGGTGAGACTGCGGTAAAACTGTTAACCAGTATGTATTAGTAACAAAACACAAAGTCTGGAGTTTGCTGTTCACAAACTGGCATGGACAAGTTTACGAGTTATCAATAAAAAAACACAGAATAAGTCAATGTTACACCAGCAATGTCTTGACCAAGAAGCAATATAGAACCGAGAACATAGAATAACATACGTTAAACGTCTACATGTTTTTTTCTGTTATTAAGTGTTTGCAATATAGTAAATTTGCAGTAATATTTATTTTCATTCATTACCTGTTTTTGTCTTGTAATGGCATTGATTCATTGTAATTTCACCATGCGGGCGAATCTTTGATATAGTCGGTTTTGTATGCTGCGAATAATTTTTGTTTGTTTTGCGTGTCCGGTGTTCTGTCTGAAAAAAAATATTTCCTGTATATTTTGTGTTACCATCTACTTCTATGGAGTATAGTGGATACTATCAGGGCAGGAAGTCGGGCTTCTTTATCCTGCTTGTCAGTGCAAGTCTTTGAAGTCCCGACAGCAAAGTGATTAGGGCTGTGTCGCGCGTATCACCCAGTACATGTAGACAACATACCAGGGTTGACACACTGGGTTAATTCATGTTAAAGTCCAGAAATATTTCTTTAAAATGTTTAACTGGTGTCAAAACATCGACTTAGATTATTTGGCCGTTTCTGCACATTTCAAGCATTTACTGCAGATTATAGACTATCGGATGAAAAACAGATTGTGTTGTGATTGTTTATCTACATCGTGGCTGCGATATAACCTGCGTCTCCGAGAATGAGAAATCCAATTCCAACATGGCTTCTTGTATACGTTTACCCTATTGGATAGAGAGACCGCTAGTCTATACTTTTATCCTAATGGATAGAAAGACCAAGCTCGTGTATACATTTACCCTATTGGATACAAAATCCAAGTTCTTGTATACATTTACCCTATTGTATAGAAAGACGGATGTGTCGGGACATTGGCACAAATAAAACGGCGACACAACGCATTTCCATTCTCTGGACTACATCCTGCTGGAAATCTAATAGGACCCATGGTCCTGCTACAAGAGAGATCCAGCGGGAGTTTGATAATGAACGCTGAAGAAGAAGAAGGATAGAAAGATCAAGTTCACTCCCAAAACAACATTGTGTTACGGTTTAACATCTTAACCTCGATATATGCACAGTTAGGCCTGACACATCTGACATCAGCATCGCTTGTGGAACACTAACCATATATGAAATGGGACAGCCCATAAAAACACTGCCATACTCTTACGTCATATATTGAAGGTAAACAGTGTTGCTATTCTTCACTCTCCCGTCGGGCCCCGGAATCACACGGGTGATCTACTTGATCATGTCATGTGCTATTGTGCTTACAACTTATATTTTCCCACCATCTGTCCTCTATATTTTATCCATATTTGAAATAATTCCTGACAGTAATAGCTTGTTCAATCTCCATGTTTTCTTCTCACGAAAGATATACATTTCATTTGCGTATATTTCCATCTTACCTTCCTGATACATTCTATCATTTCTTTCTCTTACACGTGTTGCAGCGCTCTAACCTCCTTGTCCTCTTTCTCCCTTCATTCGCGCAGAGACCCGTGGCTAGAAATCAGGACAGAACGACAACAATATCATAAAAACTTGGATGGCGTGCAGAAACATCCAATAACAAAAGGGATGAAGGTGTAACTGCATCTGTTGTGTTGATCACCCCAAGCGGTCTTAAAACTATTCTCCGGCTTCGAGTCTCCCGCTAAGGTATTCTAAAAGAAATAATCTTACTTATTTCTGCTAGAACCCTTTCATTCAAGTCCTCGCTCGGATTACCTTCTAAATAGCATTAACACGTGTATAGATTTAAGTTTTCATAACAAAAATATAATGAGGTGGAGGGGAAGTGCAGTATTGTGTCGACTGAATGGTTTGATGACGCCCCAGGTTTTATTGTATTTCTGAACTCGTCAGTCCTAGAAAAGCCTTATACTATCGTCCCTTCTGAACTTTATAATTGTCATATTGAAGAGATTGATTTGTGTGGTCTGGAGGCTTCAGACCAGTCAGTGCACATTATGCTCGACACTCAGTCCTAGAAATTGTTGAATATATGTATGTGTGTCATATAAGCTCGCAGATAGGGAGAGAAGGGGGTTTGGGCTGTTTACACACTTTTTTAAATTTAGTGATGCAATGTGGTCGTGGTCAGAAAACGTGTTGACTCAAGTTGCGAGGCGAGTTGGTGCCGTCTCATCAGATCTGGTTCTTTCTTTAATACAGGAAATCAAAACACGATATTCGAACTCTAAGGAAAAAATATAGTAAATAGGCATACGACCACGTCCCCCACACACCCAACAATGTTTTACAAAAAAGTAATCACATATATTATGGGGGATGATATATTTATAGGTAATTACCGTCCCGTCTACCATCCTTATGTCTTAGTGTTATGCTTTTGTTGCTACATCGACAGAACAGCTTCGACGGCTAATTGCGTATGCCTTCCTTTTCCCTTGTGTATTTTTTGGATGTGGTCAAAAGAATGGAATGTATTCTCAAGCTTGGCTACACTATATATGCTCATAAATCTATCACTCCAGCCCACGCCCATCGACAAGAGCTCCGTAAAGTGGAGATGCGGACTTAGTCCTGCCGACAAAGACTGGAAAATAAGATTGCTCGGACCATCCCCCTACATCAAGCCGGACTACAGCCTTGACCAAACAAGCACAATTACTGAAGTCGGAGATGCCAAGCCGTGAGTCGCACAAGCAACCATGGTATCAAGCAAAATGACTATAAATCATGTCTTCACAACATGACTATAAATCATGTCTTCACAACATGACTAGAAATCATGTCTTCACAACATGACTAGAAATCATGTCTTCACAACATGACTAGAAATCATGTCTTCACAATATGACTAGAAAGCATATCTTCACAATAACAAAAACGTTCTAGTTCTACGTGACATTTTGTTATACAGGGTTCTTGTTTTGTTTGTTTGTTTTGAGTTCGCTCCATTGTAACCATAACGGATATCCGTGCGATTTCCGCCGAGAGCGTGATTACGTTGTGCCACCGTTATGCGCCTTGTAGGCCTAGCACATCCGATTTCGGCATGCCTTGACAATTCGGGTTGGCTACCCTTAGCCTGTGACCGCCTCTATATCTGTCTCCAGGCACGCGTAGTGGCGACTCTTCGCCCAGACGATTTTTGCTCTCGTCTGACTCACACGAGGTGTTCCACTGTCTATGAACTTGCCTCGTGTAATTGGACGTGCTGTGCCTGTGCCCATTGGGTACTTAACCGTTTCTCATCCGTGAGCCTGGTTCCTTAAGGGGAAGAACTCCACAGAGGAGTTGGACCCTGGCTCTTTCGCCCTCTTAGCTGAGGTGTCATTCACCGACATCGTGTACCCCAAGTTCGAGTCTCACACCACGCGTTTGAGAGCAAAGCGTTCTCGAGCTGAGCGTCCTTGTCCCAATAGCGCTTGAGCCCATCAGGTACTGAACCCTTTCTCTCTTCAAGTGTATTTCCGGTGTAGGAAAACCTGACAGTAGAGTTGGGCCAGGGCTAAATCGTTGTCCCATTTGTGCCTGAGCCTATCGGGTACGGGACTCTTTCTCTTCGCGAGCATATTTCCGGTTTAGGAAGGCTCGACATTAGAGTTGGATTATGTCTTCTTGCTTTACCAAACGCCAATGAATGGGTCTATGTCTCTCTCTGCCTGTAAGGGCCACAGGTAATTAGAAGCTCGTCTCGAGCTGACGGAACTTGTAGTTCCCCTTTCCTAGGGACTTTTCACTTTCTATTTGCAGTTCGCGCTGCCCTCTAGCGCTGTTCTGCCCTTTCATTGTTTCATTGTACTCGGTATGAAATCTATTTGTCTCTCGCCATGCATCTACCTTTACGTGCACTTTACATTGGCCGCCCTTCCAATGTTCGGACTGGACTGACTAGCTTCACTGTATGTCGACAGTGTCGTTATATGTGGTGATGCTGGTGGTGTCGGAGATATTGTCAGTCTCTTGTGCAGTCAAATCTCTTTCCATCTGCTACCTCCACATTCTCGGACACGATCCCCAAATGATTTGGCCAGAATGAGCTCGAGCTGCTGTGTTTCTGTTTCCAGGGTGCATCGCGTGGAGGTACATTTGGGATCTTGGTTATCTGCTAACCCTGGGTCCGCCTAGAGCAATGCGTTCCCTTTGCACCCTGGTTCCTGTTTTAAATTCGATCTCTTATTTCTCGACTAAAATGTCCAAGTACAGCCTGTTGTCTATTTCTCGACTAGAATGCCCAAGTGCAGCCTGTTGTCCATTTCTTGACTAGAATGCCCAAGTGCAGCCTGTTGTCTATTTCTCGACTAGAATGCCCAAGTGCAGCCTGTTTTCCAGAAACATGATGGTGATGAACAAAAAATAGTAACTGTCCATGATATCCTGTTTTGTTAGGTTTTGAGCTGTGAGTGACTGACACATACAAACCATGCGTTGCACAGTACTTTGAACTCCTTCCTTTGGTGACATCACTCGTGTTTCTGTCGATTACACATAATTATACTAGTATAGAATAGGGGGAGGGGTCACTCGTGAGCTTAGAGAAATCCCCTCCACACGCACACACACTTGTGAGTTCCTAATGTTCCGATTCACCAGATAGTTGAGATTGCCTGTAATTTTGTTGTCAATGTTTGACCCCATCTCCATGTCTACCCACTTCCTGTAAAAATAACTTTAAAAAAAATAAATCCGGGTCGGGATTTAGTACCTGGCACGACCACCTCTCCAGTCGACCAAGCTGTAAATGCGTACCTGAGTATGAGTTGGGGAGGTAAAGACACCAAGGAAGAGAACTGGCAACCCCGCCTAATAGTTGCTGCGGCGTAGTACACGAAGAGTTATCTTCATTCCCCTACCCAGGTTGGCTCCTATGGTCTTACCTTACATCAACTTATCAACAATTCTCAAATATTCCGGTTCCAAATTGTATAATTATTTTTTTTAAATGTAGAAAATTCCCAATTATTGTGCAGAAAGATTACAATACAACTGAATATTTTATTTCACATTGTTTTAGAAATGGCTTTAAAAATTAAAACTACTCAATGTATAAAACAGTATTATTGACTTTAACTTTTGCTAGCCACCCACACATTCTGTTAACAGCTGATAAACCTTTTCAGACTCCTCCTTAATTGTTGATGATATTTATGGACAGTCCCCAAAGTTACATAAGCTTTATTGAAGACATTACTTGAGGGTAGGCGGGCAATAGGTAGGAAGAGTGGTGAAAAAATCATGAGGTTGACAAGTTACAATCTAGTAGAGTGCACAACTAAGGAAAGAGACAGGGGATGTAGGAAGTCCGCGGCATCCAACGTTCGTTGCGGAGACAGCACAACCATTCAGGTTGTTAGGGGTTGCCACTCTGAAAACATCAGGGTTTCAGAGGTTGTCACTATGGAAACATATGTACAAATATTTCGTCACGCCTCTCTGTTTTCACTTTTTTAAAGTGACGAATATTCATCCTGTCCAGTTTTTAATACTATCAATCCATATTTTCCTCTGTTCCCATCTTCTTATGTACCCTCAACTGTTCCCTTCAAGATGGTTTCTCCACCATCGCCATGAGATGTTCTTGTTGTCCTGCAAGAGTGTATATTTGGATTCTGATATATATGTTGGTTTTATCTTATGTATGATTGACACGCAATATTTTCTTGTATAGGAGAATAGGGAGAACATCATGGACAGAGAAGAAAACAAATAAAGAGGTGCTAAAAACACTTAATATGAAGAAAGAACACTAAGAGAAAAATAAAGATCAGGCAAATAAAATATTTTGGACACATTAAAAGAAATAACACATTATTGAAGACCTTACTTGGTAAAGTCAAAGGGAGACGACCAAGAGGTAGGCAGAGATATAAGTGGGAGAGTAACATCACACGATGGACAGGTTACAGTCTAGCAGAGTGCACTACCAAGATAAGAGACGGGATATTAGAGATCCGTTGCAGCCAAACTTCGTTGCGGAGACGACACTTGATGATGATGATTATTTGTCTGTATAACATTTGCTTTGAAAAGCCTGTATTCTCCTCTCAATTTTCGCTTTACTTGTCCAACTCTCATACCGTACAAAGGATATGTATTATTAGAGATTTATGCAGGCTTATCTTCACTGCTGTAATTATTCTGTTCTTCCATATAATCTTCCAAATCTGTGCATTGCAGCCGAGTCTACTTCAAGTTGTATCCCATTTGTTGTATCAGTGCGTGTATCGGGATATCACAGCCAACTCGTATCTGTACTGCTTACAATATCTTCTCATTACTACAGTAAACACTCGTAACCAGGCCCAAGTGTTTATTCCAAACTTTCTGGTGTTTATTATAGGCCAGACAGATTTCGGCAACACTGCAAGAGCTCACGTCGGTTGTACAGTTTACCAGGTTGATATTCTAAACTTAATTAGAAAGAAATGGTATAAGATTTAGATATAATGACAATTCTGTGCCCATTTTCTAATCGTGACCCTCGACAATATAAGACCTACTTTAAAAAAGTGGTAGCGTATCCTTTTCAGGACGTAGTCATCAAACCAGAATTTTTTGGGTATAATGATTTTCTAGGAAATATAAATATGTTTTCAGTAGTTTGCCATTGCTTTCTGTACAGTTCGGATGAACAATTGCCTGTCGCGAGGAAATCGGTGCCTTGGACGTCACATACGCGTCCTGTACCACTCCGTCACAGAGACGGCATAAACTACTGGCTAAGAAAATCCAGCGATTTAATGACTTATTTGACTATTTCCGTGATTTTCTTTGGTCACTGTGATTATACTTTGCGTGACAGCTAATGACAATCAAGGGAATAATGAAACGAGTCATGTTAAAAAGCTGAAATTCCTTTTACAATGTATTAAATTCCTTGTATTGCCGAAAGTCATGGCCTAATGCATGAATGTGAGTGGATTGGAGAATCTTATGAGTGGCTACCATAATGGAATCCATTACTGGGAAACACGGGGAAAAATATGAGGCATTGGGTGCTGACAGATAGATACAATGATGGCGGTATATATATATATATAACTAGTACCTGTTGCAAATTTCAAACATTAAATGTACGACAGCCAGTGCCGTTGATACATATATTATAATATATAGTGGTGAGGGGTGTATTTTACTGAACTCTTAACTTTTCGTAATATAGGTTTTTTTGTAGGAGAAAACCATTCTAAAAGAGAAAAGTGGGATGGGTTGCTACCCTCCTTTATCATTTTCTAAAAGAGAAAAGTGGGATGGGTTGCTAACATCCTTTATCATTTTCTAAAAGAGAAAAGTGGGATGGGTTGCTACCCATCTTTATCATTTTATAAAAGAGAAAAGTGGGATGGGTTGCAATAAAACAAAATTGTTATATATCACTTTTACTAATGGACGAATACACAAATTCACCGTTGCGACCACAGGTTCTTTATCTAGGTAAAGAGAAACACAAAAACTGAAACTAGAATAAACAACAAAAAACTACATTGGAGGCCTACATACTTTTCACTAATGTATTTTTTTGTTATTGCAATTCTAGTTTTTGTGTTTATCCTTATTTTTACAAAGGTTTGGTATTCGAAACGTTGAATATATTCGTTCTGTTACGTGAAATTGATTTTTAACCAATTTTTGTTGTTTCACACATTTTCATTTTCAAAGTATCAAAACACTATATATGTACTGTGTTCGGATTTGGGGTAGGGGGTTATAAATGCGTCCTCTCTTATCTGCCGGTTTGATGATAACCTTAGTCTAGCAAAAATAAACACGTCATTCTTATCCTGGAGCAATAAGCAATGTCACCGTTGATACGATGTTGCACTCAGTGTGATGCTACGGCCGACACACACGTAATAAATATTATAAATTGTACAGCATAAGCGTGGGAAAAAAATTAATGGTTTACTGGAAATTCTACGTCACAAATGGCAAAAGGAAAACATTTAACGAAATGTACGTTTCGATCCACATATCTTTATCAGGGCAAGAAATACACGCATAATGTAATCATAATCCTAGAATATGCCGAAATTTGGTGTGCGTGACCGGAAGGCGTAAATAACGCAGGTCCGCTGTGAAACCGGGAGTACAACGTACTTCACGCTCCTCTGTGGAAATCACATGAATATTCTTCTTCTTTCATTCCTCGACTCCTGCGGATTATCCCGGATACAGAATACGCCGTGTCATGATTTACAGATTGACTGCTACATCTGCGTATTTTGGTATGCCACATTCGATTTCCGCATGGCTTCTTGGTTAATTTAATACTTTAAGGGATGGAACAGCTAACTTCAGCCACATAATCTCCGTTTTTTATTCTTCCAATGTGCAGTAAGGTTACTATTTTTCACTCTTTTTCGTAGCTCCTGCAACATACGAGCTAGACTCACTTCAGTATAATGTTTAGGGTTATATTTCTAATAATTGTGTGTCATCTGGTAAAGGTCAAGATAAACAAAAATAGGTAGATATGTTACCAAAATAAACCATAAAACAACATAACAACGAGATACAGGGACAGACGACGTTTCGACTAAAAAGCATTCATCAGAACAAACGAAAGACAACAGTACAACAAATCTTACATGGAGACAAACGTGGTAAAGACTGCCAGATTTCATATCGACGGATAGCCAGTCATCTTCTTGTTAACAGTGACGGGAGAAGGATCCTCATTTTAACTGGAGTGGAACTCAAACGCAACTTGAGCGAGCTGAAAGAAAAAAATTCCAGGGTAAATGAAGTGTTCCTTTTGGCGCCATGTTTCATCGGATTTTAATTGACTTTGTGGAGTGAAGCTGTAACAATGATTTGCCTCTGCCCGCTCCGAGTCTTGTTTTATATTTAAGTTTCACAGCGCGAAGTTTGCGATATTTTTTTTTTTACAAGAAATAGTACATTTTAAAATTTTAGTTTTTCTACACGAAATGTGTAATACATTTTCGCGAAATGTATTTTTATATTTTTATAAATACATTTTTATATTTTATATATTATATTTTATATTTTTATAAATACATTTCCAAGAAATGTATTTTTCATTTTTAGTTTTCCTATGTGACATTTTGTTAAGATTAGAAAACGTCGAAAATGGCTGAATCCTAGCAACATCCTAACAAGAAAGCTGGGGTTTTTTTTTTGGTGGGTCATATAAAGAGACATAACAGCATGGAAAGATTATTAGTTGAAGGCAGAGTTAACGGCAACAGGGGAATAGGGCACTCAAGACGACGATGGTGCAGTGATATATCAGATTGCTTAAACATGTCTCTAGCTGCAGCTGGTCAACTCTCCCAGAATAGTGGAGTGTCCTGAGAATCCACAAGGAAGATCACGTTCTGGAAAGAATATTCTCATGATGATGATGTGAGATTTATATTTTTAAATTTTATTTTAGCCTAGGTGATATCATGACCCGATTGGGAAACAAAGTACATGAGAGGCAAAGTGCATGGGAGGCAAAGTACATGACCTAATCCATCTAGTCTTATGTTCTACATAGCACATTTTTCTCTAGAAGACATGACTTTGTGTGAGAACTTTAGAGCTGCCCTTAACTGCAAAAAGTTTGACAGTTGTTCACATGGCAAAAGTTGACATTATCTATCCGCTATACCATGTGTTGCCTTTCATCGTCAGGGGTAGAAGAGTTTTCTGAAGATGACCCTCGTGTGTGATTATATTATGGAATTTGTCGCCACTTTTATTTCGGTGGTCTGTCGTTTTCGTGGTCGGCCTCTAGGTCTGCCATCATTGTATCTGTGTAGCATAGCTTGCTGTGGTATGCCGTCTGGTTGTAGTCTGATGATGTGTGCAAGCCATTTGATCGGTTGTCTCTTAATATATTCCAAGATTGGAATGGTACCGGTTCTTTGACTAATGTCCTCATTCCCCTGTCTTTTAGAGACATTCCTAGGATTCTGCGTAAGCATGCCATTTCAGCTGCCACAAATGTACGTATGCCTGAGGGGGGGGGGTGCAATTCACGGGGGATAATACCAATTTTGAATATGACTAAAGATGTATGTTACATATGTGTGTGTGTGGGGGGGGGGGTGAGGCATCAAAATATTAGAAAGAGGTGGGGCATGTTAAAACAAAAAGTTGGGAAACACTGCTATAAGATGAAAAGCTACATGATCACAGAGTCTGTGTGCTATCGGGCTACAAGAGGGGAGCAAAGAATCACCTATAAGGATTATTCCATCATCATCAAGAGCACAGCACACTCACGACGAATAATGAGAGGCTCAATCAACATTCACATCGTTTTGGCTACAAATAATTTATTCCAAGGTCTGTAAGAGACTGTTTATGTCATGCATACTCTTCGGACTTCTGGGATCGTTCTCACATAGCAATTATGATGTGAGTGCATATTTACCTACCTTTCCTTACCTGTCGCGTGTTATGTTGTGTTGGCTGCAGACGATGTTATTTCGTTGCATATAAGTCAGAAAAATACAGGACTCACTTGATTATTTCGTCTTTTTTCTAGACAAGTCCGAAATATCAGTCCAGACTCTGCCTTCCGACAAACCAGTTCAGAAAAGTTTTTCAGACTTTACTATAGGGACTATTTCAAACTATGTCTGAAAAAAACACCAAAATCTTATCAAGTTTATTTATATTTAGCCTTGACTGCACAGTCAGACACAAGATCACAAAGTCATAACTGGAGACAATTCAGACAAAAATAACGCAAGACTTTTAATTGTACAAAAGTTAAACAAAAATAACCCAGACACGTTCTTGATTGTAGAAATGTCAAACAAAAGCAGTTCAGACAAAGTCTCGAATGCAGGCAAGTCAGACATAAACAACCAAGACAAGATCGTGGTTGCAAACCAAAAAAAACCCAGCTCTTGTGATACTTTTAAGACAAGAATTGCTATGATTAAACTGATCAGACATAATGTATAATCAAAGGTGATTTTTTATGTCAAGAACAGGGTGATTCTGACAAGATTACTTAGACTGTTTAAACAAGACAACTCAGAGAAAATGATTCAGACAAAGTAGTTCACACAAGATGCATAACATAGAAACTAGGCAAATCGTTCTCTGATCTAGCAATAATAAAATAAATTAGATAGAAAGTACGCGAGCGCCTGATAAGGTAAATATATTTAAGCAGACACAATGGACACTTGCCATCAATCAGAATGGAAAGTCACAAGCGTACATAAAGTTGACACTAATTGTGCGCCTGAAGCCTGAATTCTTTGCGCCCCTGATCCAAATCTTATTCCAGATAACAAAGTCTGTGTCTGTAAGGGAACTCCCAATTAATCATAGCTCCTCTGTAGTTTAAATCTGTCTATATGAGCCGTATTTGTTACCTAGCCCCCTGTCTTTGTCTATCGCGTTAGCTTTTGTTATCGCATTCTCTTCCCCGTCAATATTTTGGTTCACGTTAGTTTTCTAAGTCATTGACACTTCAATCACACAAAAATTAGTTACACAATAGCCTGGTGTGATTCAGCTTTGTCACAACACGATTATTTCTTTCTAACTTCACTTCAGAATTACTGTTTTCTCTCGTCTGCGATCTTACGTTTCTGTCTAACCATGTATATCTTATATACTTTTAGCGGAAAGTCATGTGTCTTCAATATTACTGTTTTGTGTTTCGTCCGCGGTGCACACACACGCGTGCCTGGCGACAGATAGTGAGGCTGTCACAGGCTAGGGTAGCCCACCCGGAATGTCAAGGCATGTCGAAATCGGATGTGCTATGCCTTCAGGTGCATAATGGTAGCACAACGTAAACACGCTCCCGGTGGAAATCGCATGGATATCCATGCTGGTTACAATGGAGCGAACGCAAAACAAACAAACAAAATTTATATACTTTATGTAAAACTGTCTATCGTACATTTACATTTAGTACATTAACTTTGTTCCACTTGTCAACTTTTGTCAAACTTTGTTCCACTTGTCAACTTGTGTCAAACTTTGTTCCACTTGTCAACAGCTTTCAAACATTTTCATATACCTACACCACACTCTGACCTAAGTTAAGGTAGGTAGTTAATGAGTTTGCCTCTCTTTTTGTAGACAAAGTCCAGCGGACAAAGTCCAGTTAGGTTATCAGGACACAATACCATAACATATTAGAGGTAACAAAGACCCTAAGGATTATCTTTCTAAGTTAAGGACACCACCTAAATGTAAATACAATCTCTATTACCGCATGCCCGCCCGTCTGTTGTATAGAAGACCGCTGTACAGAATTAAATTGTACTTAAATTTTTGATTATTGTCGTGGTGTCGATGGTCACTATTTATATACTTGGAATCACATGTCGAAAATTGTCAATGCCGATCAACGAAAAACACCAAAATAATTACAGCATTTCGGGTCAATGTTTACATTAATACTACTGTGAAAGGTACCGGCTACAGACAATCTGCAAGGTAGATTTAAATGCTGATGATTAATCAGCCGAAAATAATTTATGTCATCATTCTCAGGTCTATCCAGGATTGTGGAAACGTGAGGATGCATTGCTGGTAATGAATAATTACGGACGTAACCAATTGGGAGAACAATGGAGTCAACAGGCGATTTAATAACTCGCTGATAATGCTTGCATATTCAAATACGAGGCAAAATATAGCGCCTTTTTGAGAGATCATTGAGGTAAAATATGTGGAAACATGTCTATGAAGGGTTGAATTAGATGTACAAGCGGATTGTCAAAATATATTATTTCTAAAAAAAAAATATGTTGTATATGAGGACTATATTTTGGTCCTTGCTGTAACAGAGATTCTAAATTTATGTCGCCTCTACACGACATTAGGTTAAACAAAAATGGAGGATGCCATTATAGTTATAACAGTAAAACATTATAATGTTACGAGTCTATTGCTCATACCCATTGTCCGGTTCTCTGGCGGCAATGTATAGAGTAAGCATGTGGCGGCCAAGGTACAGCTTCAAATCTCGTTGCAGGAAAGTATTCCTCCGGATCTCTCAGAAATCACTGGCGAAACTACTTGTATGTATATGACGTAGAACATGAATACAGCTAAAAACTGCTTGTTTGATTACGTCCGGAACAGGTAGATATTGAAGGTGATAGAGTAGTCCTTTTATCTGTGAACAGATAGCTCTTGACACATGATGATGATATTCCATATCCTGTATGACCAAAGCAGATGTTCTTGTCAGTTGTGTAGCAAGCGGCACTCAGACCCATATACGGTCTCAAAAAGCATGAATGGGGAAGGGGGGGGGGTTATGGATGGATGTTCAGTCAATGAAGGCAGGCATTTAAGTGCGCCACTATCTCAGGATTATCAAGTCCTGCACACACATCCTGACCAACTATCTCAGGATTATCAAGTCCTGCACACACATCCTGACCAACTATCTCAGGATTATCAAGTCCTGCACACACATCCTGACCAACTATCTCAGGATTATCAAGTCCTGCACATATTTCCTGACCAACTATCTCAGGATTATCAAGTCCTGCACATATTTCCTGACCAACTATCTCATCATTCTGTCAGTTACCCATCTGCAGTAATGGCACATCTAGCATTCCCTGCCACCCAGCAATCTGCCACAAAAGGACAAAAGTGCAATGTTCACTGGCCCACAAAGACAGATATCCACAGAAAAGATGTATGGGAGCATTGAGGAGCTATCAAATACATCAGTATTTAATCAGAAAACAGGACTTGCTGTGTAGACATATCAAACTCCGAGCGAGAAGAACATTGAAGGTAAAAGTAATACATTGAAACAAGATGTGAGAATTATTTTTTCACAGGTGACAAGTTGTCCACTCCCCCTCCCCCCCAACTTCCCTTAGTTTCCCTACCACATACATGGAAAGACCATAGTGGCCCTACTTTTTGCCTATGAACAAGAGGTCAATGGCCGGAGTCTCACGCGAGCTTCATAAATAGGATACATTAAACACTGTAGTTATTATTCATATTGTATGACTTATTCTTAAATTTTGTTCTCACTTCAGCCCATATAGGTAAATGTCGATTATTACACAACCAAACAGCAGCCCATATAGGTAAATGTCGATTATAACACAACCAAACAGCAGCCCATATAGGTAAATGTCGATTATAACACAACCAAACACGGGTCCATATAGGTAAATGTCGATTATAACACAACCAAACACGGGTCCATATAGGTAAATGTCGAATCTACTTATTACCTTTGACAATGTCACAACCAAAAACGAACCAATATAGGTAAATCAGCGCCTGATTTAAACTTGATACGGCCGTAAGCTATTTGAGATATGGGGCCTTTTTATGGGGTCTAGATATTATGTCAGTGCCAAATATGAAGTGAGAGCCATAAGTTATAGCTTGTTTAGCTTATAGGTAAATTCTGCACTGAGGTAAATGTCGATTATAGCACAACCAAATGTGAGAGAGCAGGTTGGTAACTATATTACATTCAAACATGGCGAAACATTATAAAGGCAAAGATGATGGCATTCAATTATATCAAAATCAATATATGACTTGTTTGTTTGTTTGTTTGTTAAGTCGGGGTTTTAGGCCTCATATGGTCGAGGCCCGCCGCTTTCAACCCAGGACTGGTGTCCATATTAGTTATATCGAGGCAGTTGGGGACCTGTGGTTTTTGTGGCTTGTCTGCCCGGTTGTTGCTAGGATGTGGCTCTGTTAGCCGGGTTCAGCTGTTGGGCCTCCTAGCTGCAGTCCTTGTATGGACTATGTTGTGGCTTACTTCATATTACTTCATCACTCACGGTCAATATATTACTTCATCACTCACGGTCAATATATTACTTCATCATTCAAGGTCAATATATTACTTCATCACTCAAGGTCAATATATTACTTCATCATTCAAGGTCAATATATTACTTCATCACTCAAGGTCAATATATTACTTCATCACTCAAGGTCAATATATTACTTCATCACTCACGGTCAATATATTACTTCATTAATAAAGCATTCAACTTCGTTTATCACAAACAATGTAAGAGCACTCAATATTACTTTATCACAAACAATGTAAGAGCACTCAATATTACTTTATCACAAACAATGTAAGAGCACTCAATATTACTTTATCACAAACAATGTAAGAGCACTCAATATTCCTTTATCACAAACAATGTAAGAGCACTCAATATTCCTTTATCACAAACAATGTAAGAGCACTCAATATTCCTTTATCACAAACAATGTAAGAGCACTCAATATTCCTTTATCATAAACAATGTAAGAGCACTCAATATTCCTTTATCACAAACAATGTAAGACCACTCAATATTCCTTTATCACAAACAATGTAAGAGCACTCAATATTCCTTTATCATAAACAATAGATACGCAACAATACTGTGCCGTGTCAGAATGTTGGTAACTCCTTTAATCCACCTTTTATTCTTGGTCTTCCACTGTATCTTGATGTTTCCATTTTCATGTATTCTCTTGCCCCTGGCCAATATGGGTTCATTCTCATTAGGTGGCCGAACCATTTCAATCTCTGGTTTTTCAATATATTTGACCACTGATGTTATTTCAACAATTCTTATAATCTCATTTCTCACATGATCTCTTTTTGTTCTATTTGTTTCTTTTCTTAGAGATACATCTCATTTCACACGTAGTTAGTTTTCTCTTTTTTAAGGCACTTTGTAAAAACCAAATGTAAACATTTATATTTCAAATTTTTTGAAAATAAATTCATGATTCCATGATGTGGAATCGAATATTTTAGTATCTACGTTCGCACATCTACTACGAGGCTTGTACGAGGGATTTAACCAGGTAGAGAGTGCTCAGTGAAACAGACATGTACAGGTTAGCGTTGTGGTTTATGACCTTCCAGCAGGATTTCTGGCATATTAATTGTAGTTTTATTGAAGGACGAATGGTTAGCCTTGAAGAACTTTGAGCTTGTGGTCGAAACTTTAGCCCACCCATAATGATTTTGTTCTGGATGTTATCTAGCGGTATAGACCCTTAGTTTTGATGACCTTATTTTGTGGTGGCTACGAAATACAGATATATATCACGGTTATAGCAGGATATTGGAAGCCGGAAACCCTATATAACGCATCATTTTATAACGCATCATTTTATAACGCATTTCCCGATTTTTATCTTGTAAAACTTTGAATGGTGTAATAGAGGATTACAGTAAAGTAGAACATTTGACGTGTTGGATGTATAAAGTAAAGTAGATCTTAGTGTAATAGAGGATTACAGTAAAGTAGAACATTTGACGTGTTGGATGTATAAAGTAAAAGTAGATCTTAGTGTAATAGAGGATTACAGTAAAGTAGAACATTTGGTGTAATAGAGGATTACAGTAAAGTAGAACATTTGCACTTTAGGATGTTCATAAATTACGTCAAAAATTGTTTACCTCCCTCCTCCTTGTCAATAAGATGTCACGAATTCATGGACCGTCTTCTTGTTTAACTGTGTTTTTTTTCCACATTTCCCCTGACATTTCATTTAGCAGAATATGTGCAAATAAACTGTAATGTATTTTTGTCTTATTTTTTTTTTTGTGGGGGGGGGGGGGGGGGGGGATAAAAATGTCAAACGGAATCAGTTTAATTGGTATCTAAAGATATTTTTGTTGACACCCTCCTCCATGTCCACAGCTGTCACAGAAATTTATCAGACAATACCCTCCCCCCCCCCATCCCCCACCCCAAATTGTTGATGTAATTTATGGACATCCCTGTTTTTATGAAATGACATGTGCTACGGCATATATCCGCTGATTGCCTGTGAAATGTATCGGCTCGGAAATGTCATTATCTGACTAAACATAACTACAACATCCCCCAAATGGTGCGTGATACCTTGATACTAAATCATTTCTCACCTGGTACGTGATACCTTGATACTAAATCATTTCTCACCTGGTACGTGATACCTTGATACTAAATCATTTCTCACTCGGTACGTGATACCTTGATACTAAATCATTTCTCACCTGGTACGTGATACCTTGATACTAAATCATTTCTCACTCGGTACGTGATACCTTGATACTAAATCATTTCTCACTTGGTACGTGATACCTTGATAAGGTAAAGGTAGGTCCCATGGCATCTGCCGTCGGGGATGAAAATAACTCTTCATGTACTAAGCCGTAGCAGCTATTAGGTGGGGTGGCCAGTTTCCTTCCTTGCTGTTTTTACCTTCCCTAACTCATGCGTCAGGTACTCATTTACAGCTGAGTCGACTGGATGAGTGGTCGTGTCAAGTGAGAAATCACAGCCCGGATTTTTTTTTTTAATGTCCGGACGTGGTTTCGAACCTGGCACGCTGTAACCAGATGATAGCAAACAAGCATCCACTAGGCTACCTACGTGATACCTTGATACTAAATCATTTCTCACTCGGTACGTGACACCTTGATACTAAATCATTTCTCACCTGGTACGTGATACCTTGATACTAAATCATTTCTCACCTGGTACGTGATACCTTGATACTAAATAATTTCTCATCTGGTACGTGATACCTTGATACTAAATCATTTCTCACTCGGTACGTGATACCTTGATACTAAATCATTTCTCATCTGGTACGTGATACCTTGATACTAAATCATTTCTCACTCGGTACGTGATACCTTGATACTAAATCATTTCTCACTCGGTACGTGATACCTTGATACTAAATCATTTCTCATCTGGTACGTGATACCTTGATACTAAATCATTTCTCACTCGGTACGTGATACCTTGATAAGGTAAAGGTAGGTCCCATGGCATCTGCCGTCGGGGATGAAAATAACTCTTCATGTACTAAGCCGTAGCAACTATTAGGTGGGGTGGCCAGTTTCCTTCCTTGCTGTTTTTACCTTCCCTAACTTATGCGTCAGGTACTCATTTACAGCTGAGTCGACTGGATGAGTGGTCGTGTCAAGTGAGAAATCACAACCCGGATTTTTTTTTAAATGTCCGGACGTGGTTTCGAACCTGGCACGCTGTAACCAGATGATAGCAAGCAAGCTCACTATCCACTAGGCTACCTACGTGATACCTTGATACTAAATCATTTCTCACTCGGTACGTGATACCTTGATACTAAATCATTTCTCACTTGGTACGTAACGTCTTGATATTTTGTTTATTCTGATCTTCAGTCTTATTCGTTTAGAAAAATTACATGTCTGATATAACCAAAAGAGATTTCGTTCGCTTGTGCGTTCTGAGATCCGAAAGGAGAGCAAATAATCACGTAGAGGCGACTAAGGATGTTGTGGGATGTAGCTGACTCCTGCCTGCGGGAACTTAACTGGTCAAGCAGTCCAATGTTCCCTCTAAGACAAGAGTACTTGCCAGAAAAACGCTATCCCCCGTTGTCTAATAAATTTCTAACACCTTGTTTTTCTGTGTAAATTTTCTACTTAGAGAAAATAATTTTCTTAAGCATATTTTATGTAATTTGTTATCATATGAACCGTTACACGTTTTGTTAGGTGTCTTATGGTGAGCCAAGACCAAAATGCGCATCAAAGGATAACAATGGTGCGCAATGGGACGTTGGCGCAACTTAGCAGGAAGATTGGCGAGCACCATGATTTAAATTTTGTGAAGACATCTTATTTATCCATGCTGCGTGATACCACGGTTGATGTTGAACGCTCGACCTGGTATCACCGACGTCAGTACTAATTGCTTGCTTGGACAGGACTGCTGTCCTGCTCGATTTGAAGGATGACCCGACCAATCTTAATTTCCAGCGTCTATTTGCTGGACAAGTCCCATCTCCACTTCAAGGATTTGGCCTCGATGGGGAAAGCGAACCATGATATCGAATATGTCAGTGCATAATACGCAGACATCGCAGCAAAGCTATAAACCACGACACAAAGCTTTCTGTTCTCCGGACTACATCCTGCTAATTTGCTAGAGTTTGAGAATGAACGCAGAAGACGATAACGCTGGTCTTCGGTTGAAAGGATCGTGTCACGGTAAATGAGGGCTTTAAACTTCACAAACAGCAAATTATTCGTTCAGAGTAAAAACTTGTGTGATAAATTAGGTCTTAAATGCTCCAGGAAACGTCTTAATCTATCTTATACTGAGAACATAAACGTTGAGGTGTTGGAGACTTGTCACAGGGAAACCAAAGGGCCCTTAGAGAGGGGTAGGTAGCAGACGTTGATTGATGGCACCTCTATCTGATCGTATTTTGTGTAATCAAACATTTTGAGTGGCGTACTTGACCAAACTTTATTGCCTGGTCTTTCAGCGCGAGCTGAGAGATAAGACTCGTTTTGAATGTGCCCCCGATTCTTTGAAGACTCTTTGGTACAAGGGCTTTTAACACGGTCCTCAAGCAGGTATTGATCTTAAGTTGTTACCTGTGCAGGTATCGATGCGCCTTGTATAAACCTAGACAGGTAGTATTGTTCCTTGAGCGACACACGCAGTGGTAGCAATATTTTTAAAATGTACAAAGAAATTGATAAGAAAACGATTTTCTGAAGAAGAAAAAATTGATCTGACAAGAAAGTAGGGGAAGAACTTCGTGTGAACATTTCTGCGCAAAAATACACTTTGGGTGTGGAGATACAAGTAAATTTAAGTAGGAAGCCAGAGGACAATTTTAAAAATTCTTGAGACTAACGGGAATTGAACCAGTCCGTTCTACGGCACCAAGTCGCCTAGCAACAATTGCACACGCGTTTTTCAGTACTTGACTAACCGCATTTCAGTACTTGACTAACCGGTGTGGAGATAGTACTGTTACACTAAAGCCCCCCTCCCCCAATATTGCCCACTGGGTGGCACTAGAAAGTCTGCATATACAGAATGGTAACATACGTCTTTGATGAACACGTATGAAAAAAAAAACAATTATTCACACGGACTTTACAATCTTCTTGTGACATAGGCCTATTCTTTCCAAAACGTAGTCTTCTATGTGGATCTTGTGAACTTCTCATGTGAACATCTCATGATTCTGCGTGAGTTGAACTTCCGCAGCGAGGGGCATGTTTGAACTTCCGCAGCGAGGGGCATGTTTAAACATTCTGAAATATCTCTTATTCATACTCGTCCTGGGTGGGCCTTATCCTAGCTACCAGTAGTAATGTCTTTCATTATTATTGTTCCATGTTGTTATTTCTCTTTGTATGACCAATACATTTTAGCTTTCTTATTATAATGTTGTTTAAATACGTCACCCCTCTTCAATGTTTAATGTTCTTATCACTTCATGATTTATCTTTTTTGCTGGTCATTCTATTCACATTGTTGGTTTAATATCATATATTGAGCATATCGTAAGATAGCAGGTAAAATGGTTCGGTCATCTTATGAGAATGAACCCAACCCAAATACCAATAAATGCATATAACAAAAGAATATCAGGGGATAAGGCCAAAGGTAGGCCAAGAAAAAGGTGGATAGAAAACACCAAGATATCCATGAACAAACATGGACTTAATGCAGTCAAGGTGACACATCTTGCCTTGGAATGACAGCTGAATCTCCAACCTCTACGCTTAACAGCAAGTGTGAATACGATCAACCATCGTTCGCCTTGGGACAGATAATAGACAATTGTATTCACATAATCTTTCTGTAGTATCTCATCACCAAGGCAGTCTTATTATTAGGTGTTCATGATTCACAACCGTACATTGCTACTATAAATTTATTAGCTCTAATCAGATGTAATTTATCTTACTAGCTGGTGCTTTTCTACAAAATGTTATTGTGCAAGTTCTTTACTCGCTATTGTAATTCTTCTGATGATTTCAGAAGGTACAATCCCCTCAACTGGTTATGAATGCACCCAAATATTCACAATTGATGTGTTCGCTGTTATCAATTTTGACTTTTGGTTGGGTTCTGACTAGGGCTGGTACTGCTTAAAATTTCCTTGTTCGATTGATCAGAAATAAATTTCATAGATTAATGTCGATTAATTATAACGCATATATAGATCTATATATATCATTTACTTTGCCATCAACAGTTAACTTAAAAATAAAATGTTTTCTCAACTTTCCGCTTAAATGCTTAGCATCAACGGTACTTTCATGAGTCGCCATTTTTATTTACTTCTGCACGTCTAAATAAATAATAATTCGCGGGAAAAGTAAGTAAACAAAATAATTAATATGATAAAGAAACTGAATAAAAAAATTAAAAATATTTTCTTAAATTTTAATTGATCAAATTAATTTTAATCGATTAAAATTTTTAACGATTAATCAATCAATTAATCGTTAATTTCCTCAGCCCTAATTTTGACGTGATCTGTTCTCATGTATGTATCAACAATATCAGATACGGGGTTAACTCTGTCACATTCATTCTGGAGCTAACAACATGCCCTTGCCAGAACACACACACAAGCGGATAGTGTTAACTAAGTGAACATACCGAGCTAACAAGACGCCCTGCCAGAAGCGGATAGTGTTAACTAAGTGAACATACCGAGCTAACAAGACGCCCTGCCAGAAGCGGATAGTGTTAACTAAGTGAACATACCGCGCTAACAACACGTCATGAAAGAACACACATAAGAAGTTCGGTATAACCAGTAGTCAATTGGTGGCGGGGAATGAGCACAGTGAACCCTATCTTGGCTGCAGTGGCTCGGAGCAGTGCATAGGTTGAAACCTACCTTCCTGGTTGTGTGATAGTTATTATATGAATCTGGTCCAGGGTGAGACGAAAATCCACAGACTCCCAAGCAATATAATGCCAGTAAAATGGCACTGGGTCAAAGGTTTTGAGCTCATGGACCGCTGGATCAGCAACCAACCAACTCACACAAGCGGATGGTGTTAACTAAGTTAGCATATCAATTTTTAAAAACATATTTTTTTTTTTACGATACACCCTTAACTTCACCTTGTTTTATAATCAATTGTCGTGAATTCAGAAGCACACCTCTTTGTTGCTTAATTCTGTTAGATGTCCCCACCGGTCCATATTTTCTTTAGCAGAAAACGTAAGAAAAATACATGTTTTGTTTATTTCGTTTCACATTTTTGGACAAATGTGACAATTTCAAACAATTTTTTTGTTGTATAAAATTAGAAGTGTTGACATCAAATTTTTTCAGCCACTATCTCCCACCTCATGTCAGCTTATAAACAGATATATACATATTTGAAACACACGAAAGACAATGAAGGTAATGTAAATTGAAATGTTCTAAATAATAGAAAAGATCACTTCACGACTGTACTTTACTTACGACTGTACTTTACTTACGACTGTACCTTACTTACGACTGTACCTTACTTACGACTGTACCTTACTTACGACTGTACCTTACTTACGACTGTACCTTACCTACGACAGTGCCTTACTTACGACTGTACCTTACGACTGCACCTTACTTACGACTGTACCTTACGACAATGCCTTACTTACGACTGTACCTTACTTACGACTGTACCTTACCTACGACAGTGCCTTACTTACGACTGTACCTTACTTACGACTGTACCTTACCTACGACAGTGCCTTACTTACGACTGTACCTTACTTACGACTGTACCTTACTTACGACTGTACCTTACGACAATGCCTTACTTACGACTGTACCTTACTTACGACTGTACCTTACTTACGACTGTACCTTACTTACGACTGTACCTTACTTACGACTGTACCTTACTTACGACTGTACTTTACTTACGACTGTACCTTACTTAAGACTGTACTTTACTTACGACTGTACCTTACTTACGACTGTACTTTACTTACGACTGTACTTTACTTACGACTGTACCTTACTTACGACTGTACTTTACTTACGACTGTACTTTATTTACGACTGTACTTTACTTACGACAGTGCCTTACTTACGACTGTACTTACACTTATATACCGACATAGATTGTGTAGATACATTCTAATACTTAGGAGCAAACATCAATGAGATAAGAATGAGATTGGAAATGGCATATTGTAAAATAACACGATTTGAAAACAAAGAAAAACAATAAAGTATAAACGAAACTGCTAACACTAAGAACTTTTATTTTTCCAGTTTCGTCATATGGCTGTGAAACATGGAACCTAAGTAAAACAGTGGTAAACAAGATCAACGCATTTGAGATGAAATGCTACAGACAGATACATAGAATCTCTTGGAAGGAGAAAAGGAGAAACTCAGATATTATAAACACATTGAAGATTCCAGAGTGTTGGTTACTAAATACAATAGCAAAAAGAAAACTACACCTGTTTGGTCATAAAAAAGGGACACGACTATTTAGATAGACAATTATAGAGGGCAGAGGACCTGGAAGGAGAAGAAAGGGCAGACGATGAGGAAGATGGACTGACGACATTAAAGATAACATGAATACGTCGTTGGAAAATGCAAGCTGCATGGCACAAGACAGAGAAGTGTTCAGGGATCCATTGGGAAGACAACGTTCTGGAGAGAATACGTCACATGACATACACTACGACACTTATTTGTACTGCCCTCATCATCATCATCAAGTGCCGTCTCCATCATCATCAAGGTTGGCTGCAACGTATCTCCAACATCTCCTGTCTCTTGTCTTGGTGGTGCACTCTGCGAGACTGTAACCTGTCCATCGTGTAATGTTACTCTCCCACGTGTATCTCTGCCTATCTCTTACTCGCTTCCCTTTGACTTTACCCTCAAGTAAGGTCTTCAATAAGGTGTCATGTCTTTTAATGTGTCCAAAGTATTTTATTTGCCTGATCTTTATTTCTCTTAGTAGTTCTTTCTTCATATTAAATGTCTTTAGCACCTCTTTATTTGTTTTCTTCTCTTTCCATGATGTTCTCCCTATTCTTCTATATACCCACATCTCAAAGGCATCAATTTTGTCTTCTAATTTTTTATTTAGTGTCCATGTTTCTGCGCCATACATTAATATGGAATAGATGTAGCATTTTATAATTCTCATTTTTTAACTTGTTTGTAATTTGTTTAGATATTAATAATTTCCTCATGCCATTGAAGGTACTTTTAGCCATTCCTATTCTCCTTTTAACTTCTGTTTCACATCTGCTATCATTTGTGACTATGTGTCCAAGATATTGATACTGTTTTACTTGTTGTAGTTTCTCTCCCTGTATGTTTATGTTTACCTCCTGTTCTTCTGTGTCTTTGCTGATTATCATGGTTTTTGTTTTTTGAATGTTTATATCCAGTCCATATTCATTACTTGATTTATTGACTTGATCTATTAGTCTTTGTAGTTCATGTTCACTTTCTGCTAAAAGAACAGTGTCATCTGCATATCTAATGTTGTTTATTATTTTCCCATTGATCTTGAGTCCTGGTATTTCTTCTATATTTTTAAAGATATTCTCTGTCTGTGTAGATATTAAATAGGCTTGGTGATCAAATCCATCCTTATCTTACCCTCTTCTTATTTCTATGTATGGTGAGCAGCTGTTTTCACACCGTATTGATGCAGTTTGTTTCCAATATATATTTCTAATCAGCCTGATGTCTTTTCCATCTATGCCTATTTCTTGAAGACATTTGATTAATTTTTCATGTTGGACTCTGTCAAAGGCCTTGCTGTAGTCTATGAAGCAAATATAGATATTTTTGGGACTTCTATAAATTTATCTATCACTAGCCGGATACTCAGTATAGCTTCTCTGGTTCCTTTGTTTTTCCTAAAACCGAATTGTTCTTCACCGACCTCCATGTCTATCTTGTTCTTAATTATTTCATGTATTATCTTGAGAAGTATTTTAGTTAGATGGCTCATTACACTTATTGTTCTATATTCTGTACAGTCCACAGCCCTGTGCTTCTTAGGTAGTGGTATGAATATTGATGATGTTAGGTCTTTAGGTATATGTCCTGTTTCGTATATGTCATTGCACATTTCTGTGATAGATCTACACC
Organism: Meghimatium bilineatum; assembly: GCA_034231615.1. Taxonomy (NCBI): domain Eukaryota; kingdom Metazoa; phylum Mollusca; class Gastropoda; order Stylommatophora; family Philomycidae; genus Meghimatium; species Meghimatium bilineatum. Next base: position 49,429,513 of record CM067312.1, on the reverse strand, counting down.
AAATTCATTTATAGTTTTTATTATGTCTGCTGTTATGTTGTCAGAGCCTGCAGCTTTTCCACATTTTATTGAATTTATTGCATGTTCTACTTCTGATCTACGTACTGCCCTCAATTCTCCTCAAACCACCACCCTGACTCATTTTGAATATATCGCATACATTCTCTCTTTCTCTCAGGTTCTGTCACACCATCACGTTTCACCTTACAAATTCTCACCCTTCAGTGACTCTAGCTCTACACTGAATTTTAGACTAAGCCCCTCACTGCATGTGTTGTTTGTCCGAACACCCTAAACATTGTTCTCTTCCATTCACACACTAATTCTTCATTTCATTCTGGACTGGCCCGTACCCCTAGTCAGCACATTATTTCCGTGTTTTTCTTCTAATCTGAAATTATTATCGTCATTCTTCCTCTTGTTGGCCTGTGTGCTGTTTCCGCGGGAGCTCTTCAATGCCCATTGTATCTCGCTCTTGTCGTTTGCAGCTAGGATGGACTCTGAACTAGGTTCACGCACTCTAGACCAGGACAAATGGGAAATCTCAGGACCGACTTGGTAGTCACGAAGTCAGATAAAGTAAATCTGGATCTAATTAAAAAGATAAAGTCGACGTTCATCTGAACTATAGGGTTACACTGAATGTGTGGTGGTAGAAGTTTTAGCTCCACGTTAAGTGTGGAGAGATGGTGTTGCAAGATAGGTATAGGGGAAGATAGATATGTCGATCTGTAGTACAAGATAAGTAGAGAGGGAGAGAGAGAGAGAACTGGAGGATACAATATATCATGTAAAGTAAAGAGTTGATGACAGCACATAAAGTGTAGGGAGAGTTGGCACTACCATACAAAGTGTAGGGAGAGTTGGCACTACTATACAAAGTGTAGGGAGAGTTGGCACTACTATACAAAGTGTAGGGAGAGTTGGCACTACTATACAAAGTGTAGGGAGAGTTGGCACTACTATACAAAGTGTAGGGATAGTTGGCACTACTATACAAAGTGTAGGAAGAGTTAGCACTACTATACAAAGTGTAGAGAGAGTTGGTGCTCCCACATAAAGTGTACGTAGAGCTGGTGCTCCCAAATAAAGTGTAGGGAGAGTTGGTGCTCCCACATAAAGTGTACGTAGAGCTGGTGCTCCCAAATAAAGCGTAGGGAGAGTTGGTTCTTCCCATAAAGTGTAGGGATAGTGGGTGCAACCAGAAAGTATAGAGAGAAGGTGGTATCAAAGCCTAGATGGAGACGTGCTTCTACATATTTAGAGATGGAGCAATGTGACAGAACTTGAAAGTGTTACTAGGCAACGTGTGAATATTGGATAGATTGTTAGACACATTTATTTTCTACAGATTGTAGCAGTAAAGTTGAAGGTATCATGTGACCGAGGACGTTACTTGCGACTAATAGCCAGTCATTTTGCTATAATTGTCACCTTGGCATATCAATAATAAATTGCCTGTCTCATTTCTAGATACCGAGGAGCACTTGATAGCCGTGACTGTTGCCTTGAGACAGTCATAAAAGTAGCATTTTACTTACACCATTTTCTCCCAACGTTGGACCCACTCAATTTGTTTGTTCAGCGGGGGAATTCTGTTCTAATGTTTAGAGAAAAATCCAATTTTATATGTAAAAAAATAAGCATATGTTACACAGAATGGCATCTTAATTTTAGAAAGAATTAGGCGGGGCATTTTAAAATAAAGGTTGGGAAACACTGGTTTACACAATCCGGCTAGCTTGACAACATTCCACGTTGTAATTACAGCGTACTTGTTGACATAGTAATGTGTCATTGTAGATTATCCTCCAAGGGGACATGTGGTTTACTTAATAAATCAATCAGATGTGTTCCGACAACTCCTGCTGATGGATTGCAGGAACTGGAAGAGCTAAACCACATGTGTGTAGCTTATTGGTAATACACACTACATTCCCATAACTAAATATTCCTTTCTTTAATTTTATTTGTTTCTTTACCGGTCTGTTGTGTTACGTCATCATTGATCCAGTTTTTTTCATAACCGCCTACTGTGTTTTCTACCACAACACGTCATTGTTTTTGTAAAACACATACTCTTCTCAACAGTCCCGAGACCCACATTTTTGTATAGACTTATGGGCATAGGAACCTGATTGCAGAAGAAGATTTGCATTATCAATTAAAATTTCCTTTGTTCGATTTTTGTCTTATATTTCTACACCACCCTTTTCTCTCTCCCCCCCCCCCCCCAGTAAAGAATTTGTTGGGGAAATGTCGATTACTTATTCTTATCTGTAAATTCGATTCATTCCTTCATTTGGTTGCTTGCTTCATTTGGTTCCTTGGATCATTTGGTTCCTTGGTTCATTTGGTTCATTGGTTCATTTGGTTCCTTGCTTCATTTGGTTCCTTGCTTCATTTGGTTCCTTGGTTCATTTGGTTCCTTGCTTCATTTGGTTCCTTGCTTCATTTGGTTCCTTGGTTCATTTGGTTCCTTGCTTCATCTGCTTCATTTGGTTCATGTGGTTCCTTGCTTCGTTTGGTTCCTTGGTTCATTTGGTTCCATGCTTCATTTGGTTCCTTGCTTCATGTGGTTCATGTGGTTCCGTTTATTTTGCGTACTGTAAATTAACTTAGTTTTGTATTTTTCCTTTTTACATATTGGTCTTGTTTCGTATGTTAAATTCAATAACACGCTCCACACTACCGTACTTTTCACACTATCGTACTTCCCACACTGTCAACACTACCGTACTTTCCACACTATCGTACTTCCCACACTGTCAACACTACCGTACTTTCCACACTATCGTACTTCCCACACTGTCAACACTACCGTACTTCCCACACTGTCAACACTACCGTACTTCCCACACTGTCAACACTATCGTACTTCCCACACTGTCAACATACCGTACTTCCCACACTGTCAACACTACCGTAACCCAATTTCCCTATTCTATATGGAATTTCTGCAAAATATAGTCAAACTTCTCGCACATGACACGTGTATTGCAGAGCATGTTTTCCTTAGAAACGTTTGATATCTAATGCCCTGGCTCCTGTTAAATGTTCGAAATTGGGAGATAAACCTATTGGCTAAGCAGGAAATCCAGCCTTCTAACATGACTCATTTGACTATTATTTTGATTTTCATTGGCTGTCACACAAATTATAATCATAGTCACCAATCAAACTCACTAGAATAATGAGATGTCGTTATGAAGGCTTGATTTCCCGTTAGCAATTAAGTCTTATATTGTAAACGGCCATAAATATGGTGTCAATTTTGTGGAAAAACCATTCGGATTAGGGATGTTTACTCTTGTTTTGTGGTGTGTTTCCTAGTATTTGGTTCACGTTCTGATTTCCAATTGGTAATGATGCTGGTGGTGGGGAAAGGGGGTGTTGTATCTTCGGGTTTGTTAACAGAATTGTGACGGCATACAGGTCCATACCATGCCAAATGTTCGTCGTTTTACTATTCACAGTGGCGATTCTTGTGAACCTTATTAAATATGTTCGAAATTGTATCCACAAACTTATACACGAAATAATATATGTATAACTTCAAGTGAATCACATAGTTCATTGAAACTAATTGGTGTTATGACCCCATGACTGAGAAATGAACCACACACAAATTAACTAAAAACCGCCCGAGTGAAAAATTACAAAGAAACCGTTCAATTTCTTACACAACAGAACCTTTCAGATTCAATACAAATAAAGTGGAATAGATCCGGTGAAACTTAAAGACAGATTAGAAATATTTACTAGAAAACGAAGTCTATCATATACGGAAGGGAACTGTCTTTGAACAATGTAAGCAAGTATGGCGCCGACGAATAGAATCTAATACGGTATAACATACATTCTGCGTGAGTGCTTACAAAAAATATGCTAGCTAGAAGCCATTTCTAAAAAAAAAAAAGATGCAAGGATGGACACCTGATTAACTTCCTAAAGAAAGTAATTTGGTTGTAAGCATTAATTACAAAGGGATTATATTCTAGGCTTTTGTGTTCGGGATTGTACTCCGATCTACGACTGGGAAATTTATGACCAGAATAATTCAGAAATCTTATAAAGGCCACTTGAAAAGATATTCATGGAAGAACGAGCAGGAATTATGAACTTCACGCTCTTGTAAACATCAAACACAAACTTGGAATTATTATCCAGCTATAAAGGATAGTTGGAAACATGAATAAACATAGAGGCTTGAATAATAAAACAAAACAGAATATCGTTTGTACAAGAAAATACCCAGAGAACAAAGGTTATGAAAATTTAACGATAAACTTGAAGGGTCCACAGGAGTATAGAAGAGTGACTTCCGTCTTTTGATTAAGTAAAATGTACTTCTAAAGACGAGGTAGACTGCTTTCAACTCCATATCTTCTTCTTAGAAAGAAGAAGAAGAACCCTAGATGTTAGTCCAATTTGGTTATATCACAGCTTTACAACTCCCAGTTTCCAAGACCTCCAATGTAACTTTTGTGTTAAAGAGATACTGTACTGTATCTCGACCCCCTTCAACGAAACAGTGCTCGGCCGTCCAATAGTACTGCTCATAGCACGGTAAACTTCAAGCAATATTTTCTATGATCCCCTTACAAGTTCATTTCTAAACTAAACTTTACGACCTGAATTTGGACCCGCGACAGTTAAAGTGCAAGACACATGACCATTTGTTCGGACCTGGGTCAGTTAAAGTACAAGACACATGACCATCTGTTCGGACCTGCTACAGTTAAAGTACAAGACACATGACCATCTGTTCGAACCTGCGACAGTTAAACAATTAAGACATATGACCATCAGCAGTATAGAAAACATAACTGCAGGAAGTACACAAGACTTTATTGGTTGCGTTTTTGCGTATTGACGTGTTATCTGTTGGTCACTAATTGTATACTTGAAGTAGCAGGACAAAAATATCCACGACTGACCAATGAAATGCACAGAAATAATATATGTTTATTATACTAAACAATAGAAGTCAGGATATAGTTAATAATGATTATTATTATACTAAACAATATATATCGATTACGAATGACTTTTATTACTAACATAGCCCACCTTAGATAAGCTTAATCCGAGGACATCATCAGCTTCCTTGGCGGGGTGTCTGTACACACGTGGTACCATCCATATGGCAGCCGAATGTCTGTTGCAGATCTGCCCACAAATTGATAACTGAAGTCCATGATCTTGCCTTGTCTCCTTTCATGAAAATAACATATGACACTGTCTGGAACTTGATGCTGACTGCTTTTTAAAGTCCATAAAATATGTAAGCCGAAATAGCGAAAGATTCTGCCGAAGACGGATGTGTCGGGCAATTGACCCAAATAAAACGGCGACACATCGCATTTCCCTTCTTGGGACTACATCCTGCTGGAAATCTAGTAGGATCATGGTACTGCTTCAAGGGAGATCATGCGGGAGTTTGAGAACGAACGCTGAAGAAGAAATAGCGAAAGAATTATTTATAAAATAGTTTTTTTGGAATGTTTTACAAATAATGACACAACCAAAGACACAATTTCTAATAGTTGGCCCCCTATATTCCTTACTACGGCACCAATAAAATATTCGATCTATCTATTTATGTTTCTTATGCGTCGAATACGAGGCATAGGGCAGACACCAGTGCCCTAATTGAGCTCTCAAATATAGCAAGATTCATCATGAAAAATTCGACTTGCTGTGTAGTCAATCAATCAAGTGCCATGCCGAATGGCGTAGGCGATCATGTTTCTCCACGACTCTCTGTATCTTGTGTTATCAATAAGCTCGATTGGTGATCTTCTACCGTGCCACAATACAAGACCATCTAGTAACTTTTCTCTTTGTCGTCCCCTATCTCTTCTCCCGTTGATATTTCCTGTGGTTATGAAGTGTTCAAGATGTGTTCTTCTCAGTACATGCCCAAGAAACCTTGACTGTTTGCCCCTAATGTGTGATATGATTGATCTTGTTACGCCAGGATCAATGAGAACCTCTGCATTAGTTTTCTTAGCTGTCCATGGTATTTTCATCATTCTTCTTAGAAACCATATTTCTGTAGCCTCTAATTCGTTTTGAATTCATTTGTTTACAGTCCATGCTTCACATCCATAAAAAAGAATTGGTTCTATATAACATCTCAGCACTCGAATTCGGGTCTGCATTGATAGACTTCCATTGCACAAAATGGTTCTAATTTTTTTTAAAAATGCTGATTTGGCTTGTGCTGTTCGGCCCTCTATCACACTTGAGAATCTACCTTCTGGTGTTTACAGGGTGCCAAGATATTTAGCTGTGCAGACATGTTAAATAAACTGTAGTGGAACCTTGAGAAGCTTCCACATACCAGTACATCAGCATTTATCAAGAGAGCCAGGCTTTCTGTGTAGACATGTAAACCTGCGAACGAGAAGAGGACAATCCATGTCATGTGGTGCTGGTCATCATGTCGTTCCACGTTGTGTTGTCTTGTTTGTTGTCAATCATTTCCTCATTTACAACACCGATGTTCTCCCATGCCCGAATGCCAGGTTGTTTAACATCTTTTCTCTTTGTCTTCCCTTACCCCTCATGTTCAACTTTCATGGTTTCACTAAATTTGTCCAAAAAAATTTGGTTTATGTCTTTCTGATGTGAGTAAGCATTTCTCTGTTTGAATTAATTTCTTTCACGTTTTCATTACACATTTTATTTGTCTTGTGTGTTTTTAACATGCGCAAAAACTTTACCAAATGAGATTAATATTAATTCATTAAGTACTGTCTCTGAAATGAAGATTGGATGCAACGGACTTCCAACATCCCCTGTCTCTTGCCTTGTGGATGCACTCCGTTAGATTATCACCTGGAAGTCCATCTCTTGATGTTTCTCTTCTACTCGTATATCTGCTTACCTCCTGCTCGGCTCGTTCCCCTCAACTTCACCCTCAAGCAAGGTCGTCAACAAGGTGTCATGTCTTTTAATATATTCAAAATGTTTTAGTTGTGTGATCTTTATTTCTATTTTTTTTTCCATTCGAGATGTTGTTAAAACCTCTTTGTTCGGTTTATTTTTTCCACAGCACATATGCATCAAATCTGTCCTCTAGTTTGTTCATTGTCCATGAATCTGAGCCATACATTCATATCTTACTCTTCAGCGGTCATTCTCAAACTCCTGCCGAATCTCTCTTGTAGCAGGACAAGGGTTCTATTAGATTTCCAGCAGGATGTAGTCCAGAGAGTGGAAATATTTTCGGCCGCCGTTTTATTTGCGCCAATGGCCCGACACATCCGTCTTCTGTTGATACATTTCATATAGTATATTAATAATAGATGTATCATTTTATAGTTTTCATATTTAGCTTATTTGTAAGTTGTTAATAATGAACGATGGTTTAAATTTAAAAAACACCAGACAAATAGAAAGAAAGAACGAACTATTTAAACACAAAAAAAGAACAGATCTGTTTACAGAACCTATACCTCAAACATTAAAAAAATGGTGTCTTTAGCAAATCAGTGGGAAACACAATTACAATGTAAACAGAGAACAATCCGTGTGAATAGAACGGTTTCAGTGTGAATACATGTTTGATAAGCGGTTCAGGAAAGTTGGGGGAGAAATTAATTATAAAACGGTGCGGTGCGGAGTTTAGAATGAGAAAATATTTGTACGGTGCAGTCGGTAGATCCACTTCAGGGACATGGTGGATTCATGTTACCGTGTATCCAGCAGGAGATAAATAGAGAGGGGAACATGTCGGTTTGAGGCGGTGTGTTTGTGTAGTCTGTGCTTTGCAACACATTGTGCCGTGTGTTTGTTCAACGCGTAGACATCCAACACGAATTATAATATGTCTATATACTTAACTAAATGTGTGTGTTATTTTATTTTTTGCATGCACGTGCAGTATTCAGTAACTATAGAAATTTATGTTTAAGGTTATGATCACGCGGTCGCCATTTTTGTCGTGTACATCGTCATAGTGACGTCATAACTTCATCTTACCATCGCATAGGAGGTTTTTATAAGGGTCGGTATAGAATTCTCATAGCTTCGTCACAGAGTTGTCACAGTGTCGTCACAGTTATAGTGTGGTTACTGAGTAGTCACAACCTTCGTCACGAAGCTGTGATAATTTCGTCAGAAGCCATAATGTTATCATTGTGTTACACATGTCAGAAGCCATAATGTTATCATTGTGTTAAACATGTCAGAAGCCATAATGTTATCATTGTGTTAAACACGTTGTTCGTCCATCACAAATGATGATGACTATATCTTTCATCTACTTTTAAAATTCAGTTAGTCTGATGTTTTTGACTATGCGTTTGTAGATGGTCATTAATCTATATTCTGACCACACATCTCTGTTGTTTCTATCTTATCTTGGGCACTTTTGTTTACTGTCGATGCTTCACTCCCATAAAGAAGGATTGGTTTAATATTACTTCCTAGCACTAGAACTTGTGTATGCATTGATATTACCCCATCGCATAGATATGTTCGAATTTTTTGAAATGTTGATTTGACTTGTGCGATCCATTTCTTTATCTCATTGGAGCACCTGCCATATGATGTTAAAATGGTGCCAAGATATTTGAATTTATTCACTTGATTTCATTTTGCATCATTGGTATTAATACTGCATTTTGGCGGTGTGTATTTCTTTAACACAATCATCACTTCTGTTTTCTTCTTGTTTAGACTGAGGCTTTTGTTTTCACTTTCTTGTACAGCCATGTCTAACAGGGATTGAAGTTCTTGTTCGATTCTTTCAATCAGATCTGTATCGTCAACATATCTTAGATTAATATAAATAACCAAATGGTCAGAGGGTGTCCGACAAAGTGGATGGTGCCGCAGTAACCTAATGAACAAATAGTCAAGCAAAATGAATTAAACAGGTTACTAAAACACTTACGTTGCCTATTAATAAAAATATATTTAAAAAAGTATATATAAAAAAACATACAATAAAACTAAACAGGACAATTCTCCACGTATCGGCTCAAATTGAACCTTTTTCAAGAGACAAACAACAGAAAACAACAAAATAATAAACAAAATAGATGACTAGATTTCATCAAGCCCCGTCTCCATAGCGCAGGGATGGCAACGCATCTAGTAAAAGAGAAAATGCGTGCATTCATTATAAACAAACCGAAAGTGGGAAATTAGAGGCACTATAGATGTAGCTGGGATGTTTATAATGAGTGCAAGAATAATACAAGAAAAAGATAAGAAAAATACCCATTTTGTCACTTTATCAGACAGGCAGGTTTTAAGAACATAGTGACAACAGGCAAGACTGAAGGGAACAGAGACAGATGGGGAAGTGAGAAAATATTCGTGTGACAACCTAGCAAGGCTTGGAAACAACGATCCTGATAACAATACTGTGAACAGAGAACCATGGTCACCTACGCCAACCAGAATGGCATATGATAATGATAGATGAGTAATGATGAGGTTGTGTGGTGGTGGGGTGAGTAGGTGTGGGGAAGGAAGGATACAAGAAGAATCAACATTTGAAAACGCATGGAATGAATGTGAAACCAAATATAGACATAAACATATATATAAAACCAAACCTAAACATACATAGAAATGTATACACACACCAAGAGTTAAGAAATAAATATATAACAAAATGGACACAGATGTGTGAAGGATACCCACACAAAATGCACAGGCATGTAAATGTATCCACACATTGGAAAGGGCTCACATATGATAGAGTATATTAAATTACGGGACAAACATGAAAAAGAATCCTGAATATCAAAGTGTGATTTAGGAAACTGTAACATGGGAGTGAGAATAACAAAAGGGCAAGTCAAACAATTTCGATGACAAGGGACAGTTCCTAGTTGACTTGCAGAAGTGCGCAGACGAGAATGAACTAAGAGATCACGAAGGTTTCTGTCCCTCCGAAAAGCGACTAGTGGAAGAGAGGGAAATTCAGGACTGGAGATGGGATCTAACTGGAGGATAGAGAAATGTCGTAATAGGATACGTAGTGCCGGCATATTATGAGGATGAAAAGTGATAGTTTCATTCTCAAACTCCCGTTGGATCTCCCTTGTATCAAGACTATGGTCCTACTAGAGTTCCAGCAGGATGTAGTCCAGAGAATGGAAATGCGTTGTGTCGCCGTTTTATTTGCGTCAATGACCCGACACATTCGTCGTAGGCGGAAAAAATCAAAGTATATGAATAGTGACCAACGAAAAGTATTAGAATAATGAAAAACGTAACGAAGTCCTGTTTACATTCTGTACATAAGTCTTTACCCTCGACGGTCTCGCCTTGTCGCAGCCTAATAGTCATTATCGTAACTCGTTCAACATAAGCAAAGTCTCCACTTCTTAGTGTCATATTATTGTTACGCCGGATCAACACAGGAAGCCCACGGTCTCTGCCCGGTGAAACCTTGTCCCACATTGATTCCTCTTGTCACATTATTATTCCGGGAGTTGAACAACGCAGTCATTGTCTTGAATCACACTGCCAGTTAGTACCAAAAGCGTCCGGTATTGCTTCTGTTGAAAGTTCAGATTGGTCGATATGTGGGTATTCAGTACAAAGATAGCTATTATTGTAATGAGGCAGTATTATTTTGTATAATTTGTTAGATCGAGTAATATAAGAGTCATTTGCTGCATGGCTGATGCGGCTTTGGTATCGGGATTGGGAGGAAGGGGGGGGGGGGTTGCATAAATAAATATGTTATTTAATGATAATTTGGGGAAATAACTAAGGGGGGGGGGGTCGAACTAACATTGACAAATTACAAGTCAATGAAATAATTTTTTCTTCCCATTTCACGACCCGGTAACACGTGAGACTCAATATTACGTTTTTCATTTTATAGCTGCGTCATTATTTTAAAACATTGATTTTAGCGCTTTGTACATTGTCTTGATTTCTGCTGCACGTCGACCATCTGTCATCGAGCCTTGTCAACGAGAGGAAACCATGTTCAGAGATGTTGAATTATGTGATTTATGGCCAACCAAGGCGTTGCTGGTTGAACATCAACGATAAGGGCTTCTGGTTTCACTGTTCAGGAGTGTCGTGAATAGTTGAATTTTTTTCCATCAGGACAGGTCTAAACCAGCGCAGGAATAACAACTAACACATGAATTCTTTGGATGGGATGGTCTGTTGAATGGTGACCAGTATCCCGTCATTGTTCACCTCAAGCCTGCTGCCATGTGGTTTTATTGCCGTGTTTAGGTGAAATTTAATACTCGTACTTGACATAGGAGTCACCCCCAGATGACATGGGAGTCACCCCCAGATGACTTATCTACACATTTATTGTCCGCGTTTTCCTTGAAATTTCCAGAGGAAATGGTTATTGCACGCTGCTTGGGAAATAGTGAAAAAGTCTGTGTCTGTGATGGGGAAAGTATACTGTCTAGTCTTGCTGTCTTCGTGGAAGAAGAAACCGAACAGAGAAGAAAGCGAACAAAGAAACAACACTTCCTATGAAAAACGAACTATTAAAAGAAATAAAGATTAAACAAATAAAGTATTTTGGATATATTAAATACATGACACTTTGTTGAAGATCCTATTTGAAGGCAAGGAGCTCAAGGGGTTGGCAGAGATACACGTGGGAGAGAAACATCACAAGATGGACAGTCTAACAGAGTGCACCACCAAGGCAAGAGACAGGAGCTATTGGAGGTCTGTTGCAGCTAGTCTTCGTTGCGGGGACGGCACTTAATGAACGGATGAGTTTGCCATTGCTTTCTCAATGGTCTGGATGCACATATGCATGCGGCGGGATCCAAACCCGGTACATTGGCAGTCACAAATGCGCATGTACCACGCCTCCATATCATATCTGTATGTTAGAAATCTCTGTATAATATAAATCTATATACAGTAGAAATCTCTGTATGATAGAAATCTCTGTATGATAGAAATCTCTGTATGATAGAAATCTCTGTATAATATAAATCTATATGCAGTAATCTTGGGAGATCCTAAGAAAATGTGCAGATAAGAAACAGGATCTTCAACGCTCGCAATTCCTGGGGATATAAACATGCAAACAGATAAATAGCAAACATGCAAACAGATAAATAGCAAACAGATAAACATGCAAAATAATTAGAGTTCCTGCTGTAACCAACACAATGGTGCAGTCACCATTGTGATACCTGCGTTCTAACTACTCAGCCAGGAACTATAACATTTTAAAATCTGCATCACCAAATCAAGGCGGGTTCTATAAGTTGTCTCTCAACTAACTCATTACACACAAAACAAACCGTATTCCATTTCTCAGTGTAGATAATCTTTCATTTTCTACGTATCACCCCCGTCCATCCAATTTCATTCATTTATTCCTCACATTCTTTACATAATTTTTCCCTTCCGTCGACCGCGTCATTCGGGCGAAACTGTTTTCTATTTCTCTCACGTATGAACACTCTAACTCCCTCTCACATTCTCCTCTTGAAAACGATCTCGTTTCATGATCACTCCGCTCCAGGCATAGAGCCAACTCTACATAGTCTTGTGGTGGAGTGTGCAAGCTCAGTCCCCTATCTCATCATTTCCTTTCTCGCTCTGTCACCCCACCCAATCTCCCTGCTGTCTCACTCAATGTGTTGTGACAGTTTGAATGCGACCTGCACCTAACAATAAGCGCTTCAACAATCTCGAGATTTTTAGGCCTTTATGCAATGACAAGAGACGACTGGTTATGTTGGAAATGTACCACTTTACTGGGATCACTAAATGTCTGGTCTAAGCTTAACGAATTCTACAGTTCTTTACAACCTTGTCCAGTGTTCTGGTACGTGAAAAGGCTGGTAAACATTATCCGGATTGTAATATGCTGAGAGCTTTGAACAAATTTTCACCAGGGATTATTTTGGTGCATACATAGAAAAAAAGCACACACTAAAAGTTCATTTTTTTAGTTTCTATCTATGTTCCTTCAGCGCTGAATACGGTTCATGCGGCAGAAACCAGAGCTCTCAAGTTCGAACCACGTGATGTTATTGTGTGTAGTTCTTGCATGATGTTGATACCATCTTAACCACCGAATACGGATGTGCCTGGCCATGTGCGCATATAAAACAGCGAAATAGAGCATATTTATTTTCTGGACTACATTCTGCTGGAAATCTAGTTGGAACATTGTCCTGCTACAAGAGAGATCCAGCGGGAGTTTGAGAATGAACAATAAGAAGTAGATACGGTCTTTGATGATTGTACTGCGAAGAGTCTCTTGGTCTTCCTCTTATTCTTTTGCCATCTGGCACTCACTTTAATGTTTATTCCCCAGTTGAGGCGGAAATGTTTTTTCCGACCACAACGGCTCCCAGGTCGACACAACCTTAATTGGGTACCAGACCACTCCGGGAAGTAAAGACTACGAGGGAGAGGAGATGACTACAGCTTCCATTGATGTTTCACTCCCACTTATATTTCAATTTGTTTCAAGACAGACATCCCTCAACTTTCCCTCCCATCAAGAACTTCTCTCAAGTTTTCCTCAATGCAAGAACTTCCCTCACCTTTCCCTCCTTTTAAAAACTTCTCTCAACTTTGCCTCGCAGCAATAACTTTCCTCAACTTTGCCTCGCATCAATAACTTTCCTCAACTTTGCCTCGCAGCAATAACTTTCCTCAACTTTGCCTCGCAGCAATAACGTTCCTCAACTTTGCCTGCAAGATTTACCTTAGTAAGGTGTCATGCCATTATATGTTTCCAGAAACGCTCGTGTGTTATCTGGACCAAAAAATAGAGCAAATTAACAGTAGCACCGTGACTGTCGGAAGAGTCGGCTAATGTGGATTTTGGATGAAGCCTACTGCCCTAGTCCTTTTATAAATTATTCCAAAAGTTGTACTAAATTCGGATGTTTCAATTCAAAAGAAGTAAGGTGTAAAATATAACGCATGCATTTCGCTCTCTGAAAAAAACATCCTGCCTACTACAGGGAGTATGAGAATTAACGCTGAAAGAGATGAATATTTAGCTTTTTTTCATCATCCACAAGGGATGTGTAGTAGATTTTCTCAGAATGATGCAAGTCTTCGAAATGCCGCCCCTCAAATGTTTTTTTTAAAACTATTGAAATGTTCAAATTGTATTTGGATTTCGCTGCTTATGTCGCCCCCCTTACGGTACCGCCTGATGCGGTCGCTTCTGTCTCATAGCACGGCACGCCTCTGATTATCCCTCTACTAGTTATTATGGCGTCATCACTCCAGATATATTTGCATAGTTACTGTGTTTCACTGGTTTTGCTTAACGGCTCATTTCAACTTTTTGCTTTAATACCTGTGCAGTTTCTGCCACTACTGCTGTATCAACTGTGTATATCAGATTGTTTATTACCATTGCATTGATTTTGATCCTTGGCATTCTTTGAATTTCTTAACTAATTCACCTGCACACGCGCATAAACTAACTTTCATATGCTGTGCAGACTTAAAGCAACCCCGTACCGAGCCTGTATCAGAAGTGTTACCATCTGTGTTCTGACAAACAGTTGTTAAGTCTACATCGAAATGTTGCAGGTGATCACATCTGTTTCTTCTCTGTCGTATTTTTTTTATTCACATACTCTCCTTTAACTCATTCACACCGAGATGCCAATTAATCGGCACAAGTATTTCTCGAATTGCCACAGAGACAGCAGATCAGCTTTTCAGATAGTCTATGAATATACAGCAGCATCAAGAGGTAAAAAAAAACAACCGAAAGAAGTAATCAATTAAGCAGTGACTTATTACCCATTGTATCATTAACTGAAAATATACATTTGTTCCAATTTCACCAAAACAAAACATAGATTCACAGATAATTCTGAAATCTTTAGAATAAAGTTGTGTAACATTTCTATCGAACATTACATGGTGGAAACGTTCTGTCCTATTTAGCAACACGTTTCAAATCCCAATTATATTTGTTATTTGTACTATATATAGCGAATTTTTTTATTACATACATATTTCGGACAGTCCATACTAAAGTTTGTGTGTTATATCGAGATTTTAATGTATCAATATCTAGTAATTCATCACATGGTAACACACTCTGGACATGAAGTAGCAACTATAGCGGCCTTTAAAAATTCATGCCGAGCATGCGCAAATGTTCCTGCTTTTGTGAGTGTCCAGGGGTTTTTGATATCTTGCGTCCATCTTCTTCGTGGTCTAACGTATGTTTGTTGCACTTGCATCATCCAATCTATTATAGCATATTCTAGGCTGTCGATCTCATAAATCATTCCATCCATGTTAGTATTTTCTAGGTTATTTACATAACCAAACTATTGTAGCTGTATTGTTGTTTATTCAGTTTTCTTTCCAATTCTCTCAGGATGTTGCAATTAGTGGTCCAAGATTATTCTGCAATATTTTGTTTCACAAGCCGCATCTCCGTTTTTCATTTATTTGTGATTGTACAAGATCCCCAACCATATATTGCAACTGGGAATACGGATGGTCTAAGGAAAATTAGTTCGACACTTTATTGCAGACCAAATATTGCAGACTATCTTCTTCACTTGAATCAGTTTATTTGTTGCAATGGCTAACATTAGTCCGTCCCCTGTTACCGAATATAAGAGAATCAAGGTATTCAAAACTGGTAACTCGTTCTAGTTCTATTTTTTGTGGATCTAGTTTGAGAACATTTTAGTGATTGTGTCGCTTGTCATAATCTTGGTCTAACTTTCATTCAGAAATAGATTGCATTTTTCACTGTATTCTTTGATATAGCAGGTTACGAGGTGCTCGGTGTATATTTTTTGGTAGCGTTATATAATTTTTATCTCTCTCTAATAATTAAGCACTGTATATAGCCATACATGAGGTAAATTTGAACCCACAAGGAATGGAAAATATAGAAAATTCAAAAACACCAGCAGAACAGTCAATGAAGAGACTTAATCAATCGGGGTATCGTGGGAATAGCTAAAGAAAACAGCGCAGCAAATAAATCGATGAGAACAATAGTTGTATTCCTATATTCCACAGGGAACTAAAGAAACAGAAGAACGGATATATTTAGTGGGAATTTTCTTTTCCATGGAAGATTTTTTCACTATGATTATATGAGAGTTTATACAATGGAATCATCATCATCATCAAGTGCCGACTCCGCAACGAAGGTTGGCTGAAACGGATCTCTAATACCCTCTGTCTCTTGTCTTGGTGGTGCAATCTGCTAGACTCTGACCTGTCCATCGTGTAATGTTGCTCTTCCACTTGTATCTCTGTCTACCTCTTGCTCGCTCCTTTTGACTTTTTCCTCAAGTAAGGTCTTCAATAAGGTGTCATGTCTTTTAATGTGTCCAAATTATTTTATTTGCTTGATCTTTATTTCTCTTACTAATTATTTCTTCATATTAAGTGTCTTTAGCACTTCTTTATTTGTTTTCTTCTCTTTTTATGATGTTCTCTCTATTCTTCTATATACCCACATGCCAAAGTAATCAATTCTGTCTTCTAATTGTTTATTTAGTGTCCATGTTTCTGAGCCATACATTAATATAGAATAGATGTAGCATTTTATAATTCTCATTTTTAGCTTAACTTGTTTGTAATTTGTTTAGATGTTAATATTTTCCTCATGTCATTGAATGTAATTTTAGCCATTCTTATTCTCCTTTTAACTTCTGTTTCACATCTGCCATCATTTATGACTATGTGTCCAAGATATTGATAATGTTTTACTTGTTGTAGTTTCTCTGTATGTTCATGTTTATCTCTTTTTCTTCTGTGTCTTTGCTGAATATTACGGTTTTTGGTTTTCTTTATATTTATATCCAGTCCATATTCATTACTTAATTTATTGACTTAATCTCACCCTCAGCCCATTAATCGTTGGTAATACCATTATTTGTTTCGGTTTGTACAGCTAAGTTTGACTTGTATAGGGAGTCATTTACTGTCGGCGAACAGTTTTTAATTCGCATGGCGGAAGCATTACACGCCATTACGAGAGTATCAAGTTGCTTGCAATCTACGTCTTCTCTATGACCATAAACATTTAACTTTCTAGTTGCTTCAAAATAATATTATTATAAAATATAATGATTTATTTCAATCTATGTATGCGACTTGTCTTTTACAAAACGTTGTTCCCACTGCTACTCTGTAAGCCTCTCGGTTCTGTACGAGCTGCCCAGCTTCATCTAGTGTCATGTTCAGAAAGTCTTCGATGCCATGTGTCCATCGTCGTCCAGTTTTGTCTGTCCATATTCTCTTTCCTATAAATTTTCCCTCTACGATTAATCTATCTAAACCATTATGTCTTTATATGTTCGAAATATTGTAGGTTATTCTAACAAAAAATAGTTTTGAGCAGCCAATCTTCTTCTATGTTCATGTTTTTGCGAATGTCTGCGTTGGTTCTCCGTTCTGTACATAATATTCATAGGAACTTTCTATAACATTTCATTTCGAGTACCGATATATTATTTTCCATTACGGGTGTCATTGCCCGCGTCTAACAACCACATCTGAAATACAGTTTCTAATATTGTATTCAAGTGTTTAAACACCATCATTTGAATTAAAGTGCTACATAAGAGTTCTAAGAATAGCATGGGTGGAAAAGAAAACAAACCACGAGGTGCTAAGTACAGTCAGCCTCCATAAGGGTTGGTTTCTGAACACCAATTTAAAGAAAAAGCTAGGTTGTTTCGGTCACGTTAAGAGACATGGCGGTATGGAGACTAATATTGGAGGGTACGATAGAAGGTAACGGGCAGAAGTCGACCAAGACGCTGGTGAACAGAAGACATACAAGAATGTCTGCATATGTTCATTAATTAGGCGGGACAACTTGCTCAAGACCGAGGAGAATTCACTAGATCCATAAGAAAGACTACGTTTTGGAAAGAATTTGTCACACAACTATCTATCTATCTATTCGCTAAACCCGTTGTTGCCTTTCAGCGTCAGGGGTAGAAGAGTTTTCTGGAGATGGGGCCCTCGTGTGTGCTGAGTATATTGTGAAGTTTGTGACGTGACCGATGAGTGTTTAAATTCGTATATGTTCTTCTCGCTTCGCTGAATCATACTGATTTATTTTCGATTTAGAAGCTGGATATTATGTTTAATCAGTAAATTGTCATACAAGATAAGTGTATCATTTACATACATGATATATTTAGACCAGCGTGAATCGAAGGGAATTAATTTATGTAAGTGGCAGGAATCCATGGCACGGACGTGCAGAAACTTATAATTATCGGCTGAAGTGATTTGAGGCTATCAGAATAGGTATCGGTGCATGGAGGCAAGTGTTTACCATGGCCAGACTTGAAGGCTGGAAGTAATTAATGAAATGAATCACTTGTCTTGTTTTTATGTGCAAATTTTCAGTGTTCGTAATAGTCTGATTTAATTAGAAAATAACATGGGCGGTTTATTTTTTTAGTTTGGTGTATGAGTTGCGCTGTTGTTAATGATGGCAGGAATCATCATTATCGTAATTGGCATAATGTTTGTCATTTCATCAACCTAATTATCATCATTATAACCATCAAAACCGCCATTGTCATTATCGTCATCGCAACCGTCACCACCACGTCACCGTCATCACTACGTCACCGTCATCATTATCAATATCGTCATAGGAATAATGTTTGTCGTCACCACCACGACGCCATCATCATCATTTGTATGTTTGTCGTAACCACCACGACGCCATCATCATCATTTGTATGTTTGTCACAGATCAAGTCGATAAATCAAGTAAAGAATATGGACTGGATATAAATATCCAAAAAACAAAAGCCATGATAAGCAGTAAAGACAGAAGAAAAATAACTAAACATAAACATACAGGGAGAGAAACTACAACAAGTAAAACAGTATCAATATCTTGGACACATAGTCACAAATGACGGCAGATGTGAAACAGAAGTTAAAAAGAGAATAGGAATAGCAAAAAGTACCTTCAATGACATGAGGAAATTATTATCTAAACAAATTATAAACAAGTTAAAAAGAAGAATTATAAAATGCTACATCTATTCCATATTAATGTATGGACCAGAAACATGGACACTAAATAAACAATTAGAAGACAGAATTGATGCCTTTGAGATGTGGGTATATAGAAGAATAGGGAGAACGTCATGGAAGAGAAGAAAACAAATAAAGAGGTGCTAAAGACACTTAATATGAAGAAGGAACTACTAAGAGAAATACATATCAGGCAAATAAAATATTTTAGACACATTAAAAGACATGACACCTTATTGAAGACCATACTTGAAGGTAAAGTCAAAGGGAAGCGAGCAAGAGGTAGGCAGAGATACAAGTGGGAGAATAATATCACACGATGGACAGGTTACAGTCTAGCAGAGTGCACCACCAAGACAAGAGACAGGGATGTTCGAGGTCTGTTGCAGCCAACCTTCGTTGCGGAGATGGCACTTGATGATGATGATGAATATTTGTCGTCATCAGCATCATCGTCATCTGCGTGTTTGTCACCACCATCATCATCACCATGTCATCCTCATTATCATCATCATTAGTAGTCACCATCCCCACCAGCATCATCATCATCACCTTCATCATCCAATTGTTATCGCTATAGTCATAGTAATAACCACCCATTATCAAAACTAAGAGACATGGCCGACCTATCCCGTCGGGGGTAAAAAAAACTATGAGGCCTAGCCGACCTATCCCGTCGGGGAAGCCAAAAACTAGGAGACCTGACCGACCTGTCCCGTCGGGGAAACCAGAAACAATACACGAAGCAATCACACTAGAAATATATATATTGTATGTAGCCCCATAATTTCTAGTACCGATTGTCCCACGCCGCTGTCAACCCTTGCAAAGCTAAACTTACCAACATACGTATTCTATGTCTGCCTCTGACTGCACTTAACAGTAATTTCATGTTCTGCATATTTATCTCTATTGCCATTTTCCTTTTCCATTTACTTTTCCCCTGCAGGTTCCAGAACAATGACGGTCTAACAATGTTTTCTACGGATCTTAGTATATACATTTCTATATATCTAATATACATATATAATTAAACCTTTCTACTCGGAAATTATTTCTCTAGAATAAATCTCGGCGCGGATTCTAGCGACTCCTTTTTCCGCATTATATTTTCATTGGTCACTTTGCGTATACCATGTGTCGCCACCTATAGGTGTTGTTACTAAAGGCCTACGAGCAAAATTAAAGCAAGCCTTCATGCGTGACGATTTTGATGATGTTCTTTTCGTTGTCACCATGTATATGTTTTGTCTTCATCATTTGGGATACGTGCATAAGTTGCGAATAATTGCAGCAGTTGAGAATAAGTGTGTAGGTATGGGATACGTTTTATAGCCCGCATGATTCTTTTGGTAGAACACTGTAATGTAGTCTTACTAAACGGCGACTAAACACACACTATCACTGTCGGATGCACATGTGAAATAATACACACAGTATTGACACAGGAATTGTTGTGTGAAATAATACACACAGTATTACACAGGAATTGTGTGTATTATTTCACGCAAGCATCCGACAGTGATAGTGTGTTAGTCGTCCTTCAGTAAGACTTCATTACCTGTTTTCTATGTAAGTACTATTTTCATAGTTTTACTAACAGTATTACCTTTTATTGATTACGATTATTTTGGGAAAAGTACTTGCGTGATTTAATCGATAAATAAAAACGGATTAAAAGAGGCACTCCGACAATATTGCGCTGAGGTAAAACCCAAATGGCCGTAGACACTCAGTCTTCCCCCAGCAGATAATATTTATTCTCAAACACCCGCTGGATCTCTATTGTAACAGGACCCGCTGGATCTCTATTGTAAAAGGACCCGCTGGATCTCTATTGTAACATGACCCGCTGGATCTCTATTGTAACATGACCCGCTGGATCTCTATTGTAACATGACCCGATGGATCTCTATTGTAACAGGACCCGCTGGATCTCTATTGTAACATGACCCGCTGGATCTCTATTGTAACAGGACCCGCTGGATCTCTATTGTAACATGACCCGCTGGATCTCTATTGTAACATGACCCGCTGGATCTCTATTGTAATATGACAGTGGTTTTACTACATTTTCATCAGGATTTATTGATGTTTAATTTAAGCAGAATTTATTGATGTTTAATTTTAGAAAACTGAATCCAAGTTAATAGTCAATAGCTCATATAACACAGATTTTACGTTCCAATTAATATTACTCAGCGATAACATACAACTGAATGTTATTTGTTATCTATTACCTAGGTATCAGCAACGGATCCAGAATGTGGTACCAACACTCCAGTGACATACAAGATGGCACGCATACAGACCCCACCGAATGAGTTTAAAGTCGGTCTCAACACTGGGGCTATATGCATACAATCTGAACTAGATTATGAGGTGACAAACAGCTATCAGTTTCAAGTATCCGCAACTGACTCAGGTATATATTCACTAGACATCCCTGTCCTTGTAATGCCTGATTGGCATCTCTTTGTTATTTTGTAAGACCATCTTTTCATGTTGTTTTTATTGTCTTCTTTGTAGTTAGTGTTACCACTGATGTCTTAGAAAAAAAACCACAGATCGATCATTAAAAATACCCAGATAACCCTAGATTATATAATTCAATATAACAAGGCCAATGCCCGAAAGTATATCTAAAAGTCATTCCCCCATTTTCTTACGCAATTCAATCATTCCTACTACTTTTTGGTGACCTTTCTTTCTGAAAATCGTTAAGAGTGGGAATGATTTATCCCTATATATTCCTAGGATTTCCTAAAAGTCACATATTACTGCAAATTTGACCAAAATAACCACAACACCAGAGATTGGTTTAAAAAAAAAAACCAACCCCAGATCTAGTGGGAATAAAAACCTCCAGCTGTGGCATCAATGTTTGTTAATTGCGTAAAATTCTATCTTTCATTTTTGTACATTTCAATTTGTTTTCTTTATGTACAATTTAATGTTTTACTTAGTATGTTTCGACTTCTTCTTTATTTACTTCTTCAATTTTTTTCCCCTCCCGGTAATGTGTTTTGTTTATAACAATCTAGCCACGAAATAGCAAATGGCGCATCCTTAGATGTTCGTGGTTTCAGAAATATATTTCACATCTGTATGTCACACGGTTGCTAACCATGTAGCCAGTATGTAGTGTTTCTACGCTGGACATATACAATGCTCTGCTATATAGAACTTATGCGCAGAGGAGGGTTGACTCCTAAATAACATTATCAACTCTGAGCTATTTTTGCCATGATGATGATGTTGTTCCTCCTTTGCGAGCGAAGATGAGCATGGCATGAAAAACTATGAATAAGTTAGATAAAAAACATTTGTGATCGACTAATTTGGTGAATAAGTTAGATAAAAAAACATTTGTGATCGACTAATTTGGTGTTTGTAGATGCCTGATGAGTCCCATTCATGCCACAGGAAACTGCCGAAGATGGATGTGTTTAGCCATTGGCGCAAATAAAACGGCAACACAACGCATTTCCATTCTCTGGATTACTTGTATTTTCACAACTGGAAATCTTGTAGCACCTTGTTCTTGTTACAAGAGAAATCCAGTGGGAGTTTGAGAATGAACTCCGAAGAAGAAGAAGAATTCCGGCAAAGTTATGTTGCAGTGCGTGCAGGAGTGTAGAGGGTTTGGGTTAGGAGAGTTTTTGGTATCGTCTTTCCGCTTCTGTCGCTTATAAATTTCCCGCAGTGTTTTTTTCCCGTCAAATTTAGTGATGCCAGCAGTGATCTGGTTGTGCCAAACTCAGCGATCAAGGGCTGTAGTCTTATAAGAGCTAGGATCGATGTTGCAGTGCTTGAGATAATTTTGTTTAGGTGATCCTTGAAGCGCCTTTTCTGCTTTCCGCTTGAACACATACCATCGCACAGCTCCCCATAGAGTAATCTCTTCGTTGGAAGGCGCTTGTCTGGCATACGGACGACGTGGTCAGCAGGGCATGGATTCTTTGCATACGGAACTTTTGAAAAATTTCAGTGTCTGGTACTCGATCATACCAACGTACCCCCATAAGGCTTCTTATGTACCTAAGGTGGAAAGAGCTAAGCTGTCGAGCGTGTCTCGCATAGACAGTTCAGGATGACGCAGCATAAAGCTGTTGGTAGAACCACTGCATGGTACACGTTTAACTTAGTTGTCAAACTGAGATCAGGCCTGATCGAAACGTTGGCACAAAAGCTCCTGAATGTAGCATCGGCGCAAGCAGTACGCAGGGCAACATCCTCGTCAATTTTCGCAGTTTGCGATTGGGTGCTGCCGAGATATACAAACTTATTGGCAGTATTAAGTTTTTGTCCCTTTACTGTGATTACTGATTCAGTTGGTTGGGTGGTTGATAATCCAGCGGTCCATAGGCTCATGCCCTTTGACCTAACGCCATTAAATGGCATTATATTGCTGGGAAGTCTGTGGGTTTTCGGCCCACCCCGGGACAGAGACAGGGAATCACTATCACACCCCCAGGAAGGTAGGTTTCAACCTATGCGCTGCTCCTAGCCACTGTAGCCAAGCTAGGGGTGTGCTCATTCCCCGCCACCAATTGACTACTGGTTATGCCGAACTTCTTTATTGCTCCAGACATGCAACCAAATGTTCAAGTCAAAAGGATTCTCATGTCCTGAGTCACTGTGCCTCTATGATGAGTTTCAGCCATAGGAAAAAACAGTGCTGTCAGTTTCCTCCTCCCCCCCAGTGCTGCACAGTACATCTCTGGCTCCCTCCGAACTACAGAGGGTACATACATATATATTCAGGTAAACATGAAATACACTTCAACAACAAAATAAAAGCATAATTGTATAGATGGCGTGCCGTGAAGCTTCTCTAAGAAGATAACCTCAATATAACGGCATGTCATCCACTAAGGTTTTCTGTTGCATGGGTGGTATGTCTAGTGGGCCAGTGGTGAGACCCATAGACGCAACCACATGCGTATACTGATTCAGTGTAGGGACAATTTTTTGCCATATAAGGAAACATAGCCACATGGAAACATTATTAATGGAAAGTATGGCTACTGGTAACACGGGAGTGTTGGCTGCCAAAGACCACGATGGTAAGAGACTGTCCATAAATTATGCTAACAATGTGTTGGCAGTTTTACCCCTCCCCCTGTCCCTTCTCAACTTCTCAACAACTTGTAAAAATAAAGTTCAGAGATCCTCAGTACTGCTAAATTATGTGGAAACAATAATTATATGATCACACAATATTTTAGAAGTACAGTACGAAAATGATACATGGCTTGTTTTCAAATTATTTAGAATTTTATTTCGAAATTCAAACAATTTTAATTTCGCAGAAAAATGGTATTGTTGACGTTATATGTTTCACCCCCCCCCCTCTTGCCAACAATGGCCAACATTTTCAAATGTTCCATCCTCCATATCCCCAGCCCTAATTGGTGACGTAATTTATGAACAGCCCTTAAGAGAGAATTGAGATTGTGTAAACATACCCTTGACTGAGGCAGGAAACACTCGATCACAATCACGAGTTCAGAACATCCAGAAAGTAGACAACATTCTGGAAAGGTCACAATGAATGAATGAATGTAATTTCACATGGACAAATGAAAGACGGGATTTTTTGAGTGTTGGGTATGTTATTTATATTTGTTTGTAGGATAGGAACCCATGTCATATGTGTGCATATGCAAGTCAGTGGATATTGGAAATGGGGGGGGGGGATTGCAATAGCCCCCTTCTCCCAAAAATATACAACACAACCCTATCCCATTTCCAAAAAAATCCATTATATGAGGTTCTCTTCCATGCAATTACTGTTTGCTAATACATTAAACAATATAATCCCAAGGGGTTCACAAGACGTAGAGGATTGACTTCACTGTATTTAGGTTTCCCATATGTACTCTAGCACTCTCAACGAAGCAGCATGCTGCCTGCCGAGAGTACCACTCATAGCACGTAATTCCATAGCTTCAAACAATAATCCACGGGATCTCTGAAAAAATCCACCTTGTACAAAAAACAACGCGAATCGGATTGGACACATGACCCCTTGAACACAAGGCAAACAGCTTATCCACTAAGCTAAGAAGATTGTCAGTATAATCCCAGACTTGCCACAACCAAGCTGCCCTGCATAGGATTAGTGCTTGAGTCTCCTTGCTGTTTGCTCATTCTCAAAATGTGCCTACTTCTGTCTGATTGAACAAATATATACATTTCACAGATGGCCTTTCTACCCAAGCTGTTGTTCAAGTGGAAGTTACAGATGTCAATGACAACCACCCTAGGTTCGAACCCAGAGAGTATCCGATTAACGTGATGTCTGGTGCCCATCCAGCCCAGTTAGTCAGAGTACAGGCTCGAGACAAAGACAGTGGTCAGTTTGGAACGGTTACATACTCAATCATTGAGGGAAATGATCAGGGATACTTCACTATTCATGCCAACACAGGTAAGAATGTTGGGTAACTTTATTCATGCCAACACAGGTAAGAATGTTGGGTAACTTTATTCATGCCAACACAGGTAAGAATGTTGGGTAACTTTATTCATGCCAACACAGGTAAGACTGTTGAGTAACTTTATTCATTTCTCAACGTAAGTAAAAATTAATTCCATTTTATGTTCCAGTTGTAGCTGCCACTTCTTACTCAGTCTCTGTTAACAAGTGGCCAAGATTTTGCCTACTTATCATTTCCGTGGCCAAGATTTTGCCTACTTATCATTTCCTTGGCCAAGATTTTGCCTACTTATCATTTCCGTGGCCAAGATTTTGCCTACTTATCATTTCCGTGGACAAGATTTTGCCTACTTATCATTTCCGTGGCCAAGATTTTGCCTACTTATCATTTCCGAGGCCAAGATTCTTCTCTCTGCTAATTTTGTATGTGCTTAATGTGCCTTTTCCTCATCCTACTGTTTTCCCACTAATGTCAACATTCATGAAGTTACAGGGCATGATTTGTTCATTCTCAATTAGGTAATGACCACACCACTTTCGTCGTCTTCAGTGTTCCTTCTCAAACTCCTGCTGTATCTCTGTTGTAGCAGGACAGTGTTTCTACTAGATTTCCTATAGGATGTAGTCCGGGTAATGGAAATACGCAGTGTCGCCATTTTATTTGCGACAATGGACCAACACATCCAGCTTCAGCAAGAAATCACTTTCAAGATATTTCTTTTGTTCTCGTGAAAATATACCTATTATGAATGCTTAATTATTATATTATTATAAATCAAGTGGATAAAGTCAAGTATTTTGACACCTTTATTTGCCAAACATATACTTCAAGAGTGTTCTGAGCATGAAACGCTGAGGCAGAAATATTGGCCAGAGGAAACAACACTGGAATCAAAACTCTATGGGACACTGTATGAACTACAAAAGACAGTGAGTTTTATTAAGGAGACAGAATTACAGATATAGACATGTTTCAAGTGAACGAAAGAAGAAGAAGATGACACCCTTATAGCATCAGATGGATGCTGCTCCATTGAGATAAACAGAAGGAGGGCACAGGCAAATAAGCATTTCAAAAAAATGAGAAATAATCAATGCAATAGAGTATAAATGCATATGAAGATTCGAGTGTTACGATGTTATATCGAGAGAATTCTTATACAGGGATGTGAAGCATTGATGGTAAACACAACAAAAGCTCAAGATAATCTGGAAGCTAATGAGATGTGGCTGTTGAGAAGAATGATGAAAATTTCATGAACATTCAAGAAAAATAATGTAGAAATACTCAAGAGATTAACGGGAATTGAACAAGGTCCGTTCTAGCGGCACTGAATCACCTTGCTAAAACATAACTAATTGCTAAAACATCCAGATGCCATCTCTGTGTTACAAATGATTATAATTGTTACAACATCCAGGTGCCATCTCTGTGAAAAAAACTCTACCTGAGGGTGTGTCCACTCTGAGAGTCCTGGCAACAGATGGTGGTGGACTGACTTCTCTGGATCATGCCATAGTGACCGTCAGTGTGATAAGTGGAGATGTCCATCCACCCATCTTTACACCTACCATGTTCAACTTTACCGTCAGCGAGGCCGTAGATGTGGGGCAGATTGTTGGACAAGTGCAAGCTAGTCTAGATGATACGGGCAGCAATATGGGTAAGATTTGTTCTATAAATTATTCTGTGTGTAACATAATATACATAAATCACTATGTTGCCATGTCCTAAAAGGGAACAAAGGATTTTATCACCAATACATGTCATAAGAGGTGACTAAGGAGGTTATGTAATGGAGTTTGCTATTCCATCCCATATCTGGTAAAGGTTACCCAAATGTCATACTGAAGTCAGATGTGTCTGGCTGAATGGAACATATATCACATCAAAGCTGTAAACCATGACAACGTATTCAGTTCTCCTGACTGCATCCTGCTAATCTGCAGGAGGTTGAGAATGAATAAAAGCATAATCCAGAACCTGCTACAGTTGTAAGGATATCCAGAAACTGCTACAGTTGTAAGGGTATCCAGAACTTTCTAGTCATAAGGATATCCAGAAACTGCTACAGTTGTAAGGGTATCCACAACTTGATAGAGTCACAAGGATATCCAGAATATGCTACAGTTGTAAGGGTATCCAGAAACTGCTACAGTTGTTAGGGTATCCAGAATCTGCTACAGTTTAAGGGTATCCAGAATCTGCTACAGTTGTAAGGGTATCCAGACACTGCTACAGTTGTTAGGGTATCCAGAATCTGCTACAGTTGTAAGGGTATCCAGAAACTGCTACAGTTGTAAGGGTATCCAAAACTTGCTAGAGTCACAAGGATATCCAGAATCTGCTACAGTTGTAAGGGTATCCAGAAACTGCTACAGTTGTAAGTGTATCCAAAACCTGCTAGAGTCATAAGGATATCCAGAAACTGCTAGAGTCATAAGGATATCCAGAAACTGCTAGAGTCATAAGGATATCCAGAACCTTCTAGAGTTGTAAGGATATCCAGAACCTGCTAGATTCATAAGGATATCCAGAAACTGCTAGAGTCATAAGGATGCTACAGAGAATGTGTAAACACACCATCAAAAGTTATCTCCATAGTGAAATTTTATAGCATTGAACCTCAAATATCTTCTATTTCTTGCCTTAGTGGTGCACTCTGACAGATTATATGCTGTCCATCAATGATGCTTCCTTTCCATTTGAATCTCAGACTGCATGTTTGTTTCCAGACCAGAAAAGGAGCAAACAATAGCATCATAGTTAACTGCAATGGATACTATGGGAGACAACTATGGAAGTTCTGGGGTAGAATTATTAGTCCATTCCCATAAAAGTGTTACAGTTACCCTGACGCTACACTGAAGTCTGATGTGTGAGGCCAAATAGTGCAGATATCACAGCTGAGTCACTGTCAATGTTACGTCAAATAGTGCAAATATCACAGCTGAGTCACTGTCAATGTTACGTCAAATAGTGCAAATATCATAGCTCAGCCACTGTCACTTTTAGACCAAATAGTGCAAATATTATACGCAACATTGTAAACAATGGGGATAATATTATAATATTATATTATTTTTTAGAAATTATCTACTCAAGCCTTTTCCAGACAGTGGACTGGTTCACAGTAAACAATAAAACTGGGGCTATCTACACAAAGTCTAAATTGGATAGGGAACAGAATGCGTTTGTTGTCATCAGCATCCAGGCTCGGGCAGGATTTCCACCAGTCTATGCTGTTGCTCAGGTTTGGATAATTTTTACATTAAATATGTGAGCCGTCCTAAATATTAATAATTAGTTTTTGTTTTGTGAAGACATGTTATTTAGTCGTGTTGCATTATACCATTGCTGCTTGTGCATCTCTCAGCCTGGTATCTCCAACTTCAGCACCAGTGATTGCTTGGACACAACCTGTAACCCTGCTCTGCCAGGGATCAAACGACCAATCTTAGTTTCCAGCCTCTGTTTTCTAGACTGAATCCCATTTCCACTTCGAGGGGTTGGCCCCCAATGAGGAATATTAATAATAACTTCTGTCTCTTCTGCTTTCAAGCAATATTTGGCTACAACTGCAGCAATATATGGGTATAACTGCAGTAATATTATACACTGAAGATGGATGTGTCGGGCCGTTGACGCAAATAAAACGGTGGCACAAAGCATTTGCATTCTCTGGACTACATCCTGCTGAAATCTAATAGGACCATGGTCCTACTACAAGGGAAATCCAGCGGGAGTTTGAGAATGAACACTGAAGAAGAAAAAGACTACAATAATATTTGGTTATAACTTAAGAAAAACTTGGAACTAAAGGTATTTATCAAGAACACACCGTAGCATATTATGAGTGAAGGATATCAATCAATTCTAACGTAACAGAGAAATGAGAACACATGCCTGAAGTGTCACTCACTTCACTTGATAAAGACCTTTTGATAGAAGTCAATTTGTGAATGTTTTCTGATCAGTTCTGATGATTAGTCTTGCAATTTGTGAATGTTTTCTTATCAGTTCTGATGATTAGTCTTGCGATTTGTGAATGTTTTCTTATCAGTTCTGATGATTAGACGCCCATGTGTTGCCGGGGCCTGAAAGGGGAGCAAAGAATAGCAACACTGTTTACCTTCCACGCATGTCGTAAAAGGCGACTAAGGAGGTTATGGGATGGAGTTGGCTGTCCCATCCCATATAAGGTCAGCGACCCAAAGCCATGCTGAAGTCGGATGTGTCAGGCCAAAAGGCGCAGATATCGCAGCAATGCTGTAAGCCATGACACAACGCATTATGTTATCCGGGCCACATCCTGCTAATCTGCAGGAGTTTGAGAACGAACGCAGAAGAAGAAGAAGAAGATGATTAGAAAAATTTCATTACCTTATTTCCAATTTTCTTATACTTTCTAGTTAGTCTTAGATGTTAAAAAATAATATTCAGTTCTTCTCAGATATGTCAAATTCCATCTATTCTCAGATTAATCTTACAATTCTGAATGCCAAATTTCATCTATTCTGAAATTAATCTTACAATTCTGAATGTCAAATTTAATATATTCTCAGTTAACCTTACAATTCTAAATGTCAATAATAACTGTTAAACCTACTGTCTTTTCTCATTTCAGGTTAATCTAACCATCTTAGATGTCAATGACAATGTACCATTTTTTCCTGCAACAACCATGCTGGAACTTGAAGTACGAGAAGATGAACCAGCTGGCACTGCCCTATATATTGCTCGTGCAAATGACAGAGATATTGGAAATAATGGCACAGTTCGGTACCGTCTCCACAATGAACCAAGTGACACATTTTCTATCAATGAACAGACAGGACAAATAAACTTGATCAGACAACTTGACTATGAGCGGCATCGAGAATATTTATTATTAGTCATTGCAACAGATTTGGGAACTCCGATCAGATTAAGTGCAAATATGACCCTGACTGTGAAGGTCAAGGATGTTAATGATAATCCACCAAAGTTCGATCGTGCTGTATATGACTTTTATGTAGCAGAAAATGTTCCGATTGGTCATTCAATTGACAAGGTCATTGCCACTGATGATGATTCAGAAAATAACAAAAGAATATCCTTCTCGTTCAAAAATAACCGTTATGAATCTGTATTTGGAATTTCTACCATTGAAGGCACTATCTTAACTCGAGATGTGTTAGATAGAGAAGTGAGAGAGATATATGAGTTGACAGTGGAGGCAGTAGATCATGGTAGTCCTGCCCCTCTGTCAACAACGGCTGTTATTAGAATTATTGTCACAGATATTAATGATAATGAGCCAGTTTTCAGCCGTAATGAGTATAGATTTTACATTAGTGAGAATATGGAGTACAACAGTTATGTTGGTCAAGTTGTGGCTCAAGATCTAGACAGTGGGAAAAATGGACAACTTCAGTTTTTCTTCTCCGGTCCACAAACCAATTTTACAATAAATTCTCAGAATGGGGAGATTCGAACTCAAGTCTCTCTAGACAGAGAGGTCATGGCAGAGCATATTGTTACAGTTTATGCATCAGATAGAGGAGACACCCCAAAATCGACTTTTACAAAGGTTAGAATTGGGGTTGAGGATAAAAATGATAATGACCCAATTTTCCAGAGACAGGGACCAATTGCTGCAACTGTGCTTGAGAATAGATCAAAAGGAACAGAAGTTATCACCCTTGTTGCTGTCGACCCTGATGAAGGAGATAACGGCCTGGTCAGCTACTTCTTTGATAAGGGTGAGTAATTTTTTGAAAAATGTATAGACTGTCTCTTTAGAATTTATTTTTTTTTTTTTTTTTTTTTTTTACAAATGTCTGATATCTGTTAGTTTTAGTTCATCTCAGAAATGTTGCTTTGATAACAGTTACCCGCCGAAGGCGGATGTGTTGGGCCATTGGCGCAAATAAAATGGCACCACAACGCATTTCCATTCTCTGGACTACATCCAACTGGAAATCTTGTAGGATCATTGTCCTGTTACAAGAGAAATCCAGTGGGAATTTGAGAATGAACGCTGAAGAAGAAGATAACAGTTAAACAGTTTGTTTTGTTGATTCTATTAGAATGTTTCTTTGACAGGAGTGAGGTAGTTGTTACTTTTAATTTTGTTGCTTTTCCATTGCTACAATCCCTAAACTTTCTGCCAAGGTTGATGACAAAAATAGGAAAATATTTAAGCATTTTTCAAAGTATCTCCTTATATTGTTACAGAAAGATCCAACAAATATCACGTACAAAGAAAAAAAAGACGTAGAAGTGTTGAAATTACTGAAACTAAAATGAAGGGTGGCTTATAAATACAATCATAAGATGATTGGTTGGCTCATGCTCTTTGATCCAATGTCATTGTGTGATATATGCATGTGTTTGTGAGCTGTTTTATGTTATGTTCCTTGGAATAGTTTCCATTCTTCCTTGCCAAAATTCCAGTGAGTTTTCTGTTTGAAATATGCTTTGTTGGGAGTAGTTACGGTGGTGCTGCCTGTTACGAACCTTGATAATTGAGGTGACGTCCAAACTTGTCTGTAAATACTATTTGTTGTACTGGCATTATATTGCTAGGAGGTCTGTGGATTTTCGACCCACCCAGGGCCAGAGCCAGAGAAAAACTATCACACCACCAGGAAGGTAGGTTTCAACCTATGCACTGTTCTGAGCCACTATAGCCAAGATAGGGTTCTCTGTGCTCATTCCCCACCACAAAATGACTACTGGTTATGCCGAACTTCACTATTGCTCCAGGCATACAACCAAATGTTTAAGTCAAAAGGGGATTGTCACGTCCTGAGTCACTGTCCCTCTATGCAATTATAAGATGGAAGTTACAGTATATTGGACACTTAAAGAGACATGCGATGGAACTCTACCCTCTAGAATTCCCGGAAAGAGAAGTAGAGAAAGACCAAGAAGGTGATGGACCAGCAATATCGAAGAATGTATAAAGATGTGTCTAGCCAATGCAGACCTGCTTGCCTGGGACAGAGAGACATTCAGTATCCCTGATGAAGTCAACATTCTGAAAAGAATATGTCACTTGATATATATATCTATCTTATGTGAACTTTCCAAAGTATTTTCATAATTTATAGCTTATATGCAAGCTATCATTCTGTTGCGCTTTAGAAGTTCTGAATAGTGATACATATTCGTAAGCTAATAAACCAATGATTATTTATTTTCAGATCGAAGTGAAGCCGCAGCTTTATCTAGTTTTGAGATTCACTCTCGCTCAGGCCAGGTGATCACCAAAGAGGTGCTAGATTATGAAACACAAACGATCTACCACCTGACGGTGGTTGCTAGAGATAATGGTAAGGTATTTCGCCAGACATCTCAACCTGTAACCATATCAGTTTTGGACACCAATGACCAGGCACCACTGTTTCATGCACGTCATGTCATCTTTGACTGCATCGAAAACATCAGCATCGGCACGGTTGTAGGCCAAGTTAAGGCAACAGATAAGGATTCTGGAGATAATGGAAAGGTGAACTATTACTTAGTCGGAGGAAATGTATTTAGCTCATTCACAGTAAATCGTACATCAGGTGTCATAAGTACAGTCAGAGAAATTGACTTTGAGGAAGCTTCATCACACTCCCTCAGCATTCAGGCTGTAGACAGCAGCACAACTCTCCCCAGAAGTAGCAACATCAGTGTCACAATCAACGTAAGTAACAGCTGTAAATAGTATATATTTATTCAGAAGCATTATTTTGTTTGTTTAGTTTATTTGAGAGTTTGATAGTTTCTTTTGGGTCAAAGATGGCATATAGGGAAGTAATTTCTTTTGATGTTGAGTTCCTCGCTGTTAGTTATTGAATCATCAACACTGCAAACTGGACATGTCCATAGTTGCTCCAATCTCTCCCTGAGTGTATCCGCCATTATACTTCTACTGACAATACAGGTCCTATTCTGGTTGACCATCATTCTTCTGCATCCTCCAAAATGTTCACTTCTAGCAACACTGCATATCAAACCCTGATATTTAATCCTGGACATTGAAAAGAAATCATCATCCGCTCTTACATTATAAAAGGTTATAAAGTTATCAGTCAGTCAGTTCCTCTTTTGCCAAGTTTGGCACATAGGGCGGATGTCATAGTTCTCCATGCCTGTCGGTCAGTTGCCAGGGATTGCAGGTCTTGTGTATTTATGCCGGTTGATTTTAATTCATTCATAAATGTTCCTCTGAGCATTGTTTTTGGTCTTCCCTGTTTTATTTTCCCATCTGGTGTCCACATAAAGGCTTGTCGTGGACTTCTATTTTCCTTCATTCTAAGTATGTGGCCGATGTATGTCCAGTAACATTTTCTGATGATGTTCATTATAAAGTTATAAAGGATAGAATTGATTTCTATCCTGTATTCTGCCATTCCACTCGACATGTAAACGCAAGTTGTGTCATCCCTACTTGTCGTTTTTTAAATTTAAATTTGTATGTTTTCCTTGATAAAGGCCTTTCGGTCTAAATATCGATTTGTATGTGTGCCTGTGTTTGTTTCGTATTATTAGCAAAACTTTATTACCCCATTTTATGCTTTACCTGTTGGATTTCAGTTATCTGCAGTGAGTACATATTTTCGATATTCAGGATTAAGTGATGAACCCAGAAAATTTTAGCTGTGGCCAATAATAATAATGAATGGTTTTATGTCACTCACACTGTAACTGACACTATGTCACTGGCACTATGTCACACTATATCACTCACACTGTCACTCACACTGTCACTGATGTCACTATGTCACACTGTCACTGACACCATGTCACTCACACTGTCACTGACACTATGTCACTCACACTATCACTGACACTGTTACTCACACTGTCACTCACACTATGTTACTCACACTATCATTCACACTGTCACTGACACTATGTTACTCACACTGTCACTCACACTGTCACTGACACTATGTCACTCACACTATCACTGACACTATGTTACTCACACTGTCACTCACACTGTCACTGACACTATGTTACTCACACTATCACTCACACTGTCACTGACACTATGTTACTCACACTGTCACTCACACTGTCACTGACACTATGTTACTCACACTATCACTCACACTGTCACTGACACTATGTTACTCACACTGTCACTCACACTGTCACTGACACTATGTCACTCACACTATCACTGACATTATGTTACTCACACTGTCACTCACACTGTCACTGACACTATGTTACTCACACTGTCACTCACACTGTCACTGACACTGCCACTATGTCACTCACACTGTCACTCACACTGTCACTGTCACTATGTCACTCACACTATCACTGACACTATGTCACACTGTATAAATCTAATTTGTGCTATTTAAATATTTGATTAACAGGTTATCGATGTTAATGACAATGCACCCATCTTCGAGCAAGATCCAGTTATCATAAGAACAGTTGCAGAGAACACACCAAAAAATCATGTAGTTCACAAGTTCATTGCTACAGACCGGGATTCTGGTGTCAATGGCACTGTCAGCTATTCTATTGAATCATACTCTGGACAAGATGAAGGCAAAGGTCCATATTTTGATATCAATGGGGAGACTGGAGAGCTTTTTGTTTCAGGAGTTATTGATTTTGAGAAGGTACGACATAATTTAAATATAAATATATATAGTATTTCAGTGTTATATTTTGAAAACAAATATTTTATTGTTTATGGGTATAAACCACATCTTCGTTATTTGTTATCAATCAGCATCAATGAATCTGTGACCTGTATATGCAGAGCAGCAATATAGACACTGCTTTTTGTCCTTGTTTAGCTCTCTCCTGTTATAAGTTTAATATGTCATCAGTTACCCAGGGTTTACTGGGTTTGTGTTTATTTTCTAATATCTGTGTTGTTGTATCAATTAATGAGAATTATAAAATGTTGAAACATACAGCATTGTTGCGCTCGCTCTGTAGTAAATAAATAATTGCCCCTATTAGCCAACCCCAGCACTATGTCTGCAGCTACAGCACCACAAATCACTGAGCCTACTCCCTCACTACTCTGACCTCTGCATTATCAGAGCAATACCTTCATGTAGCTCTTTGGGTAACCGAGCTGTTCAGCAACATAACCAACTCTTTTCCCAACATATACTCCCTCATCTTACACAGCATGCCTTGCGAGTACCACCACATGAGTTGGTTTCTCAGTCACCAACCAACCAAGTGCTGTTATCACTGTTTCTATTTCCATTCTCATGCTCAATGTTGTAGTAGGACATGCAGACGATCCCCAAAACACCATTTTTATATTCCCATAAGCAACAAAATCCCATTCACAATATCAGAAACATATAATAGATAAGACTGCTGGTAAACAGGTAATAGATAAGACTTCTGTAATAGGACAGATAATAAGTAAGGTAATAGGTAAGACTGCTGTAATAGGACAGATAATAAGTAAGGTAATAGGTAAGACTTCTGTAATAGGACAGATAATAAGTAAGGTAATAGATAAGACTTCTGTAATAGGACAGATAATAAGTAAGGTAATAGATAAGACTTCTGTAAAACTTGATAACAACAGTATATATGTAGAAAACAAATTTGTTGTAGTTTTACAATGACTAACAGACCATCAGACTATGTGGCTAAACACATTGTCACCTTGGACTTTGTGTTGTTGAATGTCTGCCATCTAATGCTTCTGTGATAGTACCATTGTTTTTACTGTTTTTAATGTTTTTCACAGTTTTTAAAAATAATGAACTAATGGTTGAAGTGTTGAAAATGTCTCATATATTGTTATTTGTATGTTTTCCTACCTACACCACATAGACAGATAGTCTGTTAGTCATTGTAAAACTATGATAAAACCTGTGTTCTACATAATCACTCTTGAATATTCTTCACACATTGATTACATCTTGAATATTCTTCACACATTGATTACATCTTTACAGTGCCAAAGTTTTATCATTTAAAAAAATCTTTACTGCCTTTATATGTTTTCTAGGTTGCTATGTTTTCTAGACTGCTAGGCTGCAATGTTTTCTAGATTGCTATGTTGCTATGTTTTCTAGGTTGCTATATTTTCTAGGTTGCCTAGATCTTTATCCTTGCACATATTTCTCAAGTTAATCAGGTACAATACAAGAATCAGTGGACAAATCACGTGACAACATGCCAACTGTTTAATTTCATATGCTATTGCACTATCTCAGAATCTTAAAAAGTTGTAACTTAAAATACCGATCTAGCAATATGCGCATAATGAACTGGCCACCCACCTTCCACTCAATGTGCAGCGGGCATGTCGAGTGATCAGGGGCTCTCATCATGCAAAGTGTAGAATACTGGATGCGTCAGTTATTTGTTCCATAGAAACCTGTCCACTTATTTTTGTATTGTACCATTAATCAAATATTGTTTATGTCTCAATATTTTTTTTCCAGGTTGATCAGATCTCTGTTATTGTTAAAGCAGAAGACAAGTGCCCATTTAAAAGCTATGTCCACCATTCCTTGATGACCACTATCATCTTTGTGACAGATGTCAATGACAACGCACCAGAATTTGAGTCCACAGATAACCTGGTCGTGTCAGAGGAAGAAGCTATAGGCTACATGATTCTAGTTGTAGTTGCTGTTGATCACGACTCCAACTCAGACGCTAGCGGTAACAATGTGGTACGATACAAGATTCTTTCTGGCAACGAGGACAGTAAATTTTTACTTGGTGCAGACACAGGTCAGTTTAGGATAAGAATTACTGTAAGCCTAAAG
Organism: Meghimatium bilineatum; assembly: GCA_034231615.1. Classification (NCBI taxonomy): domain Eukaryota; kingdom Metazoa; phylum Mollusca; class Gastropoda; order Stylommatophora; family Philomycidae; genus Meghimatium; species Meghimatium bilineatum. The sequence goes on along the minus strand of CM067312.1, from coordinate 49,392,309 downwards.
AGAGAGCTGTAGAGCTCATGTTTTACTAGTGCATAAAAAATGTATTTCATGTATTGAAGAACTGATGTGATTGTACTTTGGTCAGAACCATAGGTATGCAATTCCTTAGCAGATAGTGAAGAGTGTGTATGCTTATTATTCTTTTTGTGCACTGATTTTTCAAGTGAATTCAAGTAGGAAGCATGATGATAAATTAAAATAATTCTTAAGGCTGATGAGAATTGAACCAGGTCTGTTCTAGCGACACCGAATCACACGAGTAAACAGGTGTTCCATACTTGACAAACCACATCTCAAAAAACAGATGTGATCTCATCAAGACTTTCAACCTGTGTACTCAAGTTACTGAGAATGGACAAATCAAGACAAGGACTATTTTTTCAAGTGTATAATTCAACACTTCTCTTGTTCTTTTCTGCTTGTCCCAATCTTTATCCCAAATTCCTTCAGCCTCTGTGTTACTTATTCATCCAGTATTCCTTTTAAGATCTCACATTTGTCCATATTTGTAAAGAAACCCACTACAGATCACCTTGTAGCCAGCATGTCAACGCTCACTTCCATGCGCTCCATCATGACCTGGAAAATATATCCATACAAGTTCTTGAAGAGCAGAGGTATCTATAAGTGAAGAAAAGGTAACACATAGCATTTAACTGCAGCAGAGGTGTGAGATGTTAGCAATTTCACATTTCAGAGACACTGCTATATGATTGATTACCATCACTTCTCCCCCAGTCTTTACATCTAGACTAACTCGGTACACAATTCAGGTTGGGTCATCCTAGGAGCAGTTGTGGCCTGAAAACATTTCTGCCGCATCTGGGGAATGAGCCCAGGACCACTCATGTTCATTTGGTGTTTAGCATGTCACCCATTCATGGTACAACCATCTGTTTTGGACTTTCCACAGCATGTATTGACAATCAGACAAAGTAACAACCCTGTGCAACATGGTTTCATTAACAACCTTGAGTAGCATTGTTTGAGAGTCAGGCACACTAACATCCATGTGCAGCATTATTGTGAGTCAAGACACAGTAACAGCCCTGTGCAGTATGTCTTCAAGAGGAATGTAAAGAATAGTTGCTCTGTGACCTGGCATGTAACCTGAAATATGTGGCTTGGAATATTTGAAATAGATTTGTTCATGTCATCTCTTAGAAATGTAAATACTGTTTCATGTGCAGATTTTGATCAAGTCAATAGCAATCCATACAGTGACAGAAGCAAAAAGTCCAAGAAAAGATCAGCATGAAAAATATTCAAATTAGTGGCAAAAGTGGCAAGAAATCTGTGTCAGCTTATCACTCATCACATTTACTTATAACGACAGATATAACGACAGATATAACAACAGATATAACGAAAGATATAACGACAGATATAACGACATATATAACGACAGATATAACGAAAGATATAACGAAAGATATAACGACAGATATAACGACAGATATAACGAAAGATGTGCACCATTCATTAGTATTGTAAAAACTCTGCAGGTAAACATACCACTGTCAAAGTTGGATGTGTCTTGCCATTGGTGAAAAATAATACATCGATATAACACATCCCCATTCTCTGGACTTCGTTCTGCCAGAAATATCAAGACATTTGTACCATAAATTTCTATATCTACAACTGGTTCTTGTAACATAAATTTCTATATCTACAACTGGTTCTTGTAACATAAATTTCTATATTTACAACTGGTTCTTGTAACATAAATTTCTATATCTACAACTGGTTTTTGTAACATAAATTTCTATATCTGCAACTGGTTCTTGTAACATAAATTTCTATATCTACAACTGGTTCTTGTAACATAAATTTCTATATTTACAACTGGTTTTTGTAACATAAATTTCTATATCTGCAACTGGTTCTTGTAACATAAATTTCTATATCTACAACTGGTTCTTGTAACATAAATTTCTATATCTACAACTGGTTTTTGTAACATAAATTTCTATATCTGCAACTGGTTCTTGTAACATAAATTTCTATATCTACAACTGGTTCTTGTAACATAAAATTCTACATCTATAACTGGTTCTTGTAACATAAATTATTTATTTCCAGGTTATCTAAGTATATATGATGCACTTGATCATGAGACGCAGACAAACTATACACTTAATATCAGCGCTGAAGACTCTGGTGTCCCCAAAATGATTAGCTACCAACAGTTGCAGATTACTGTTAGAGATATTAATGACAACGCCCCTATATTTTACCAGACAGTGTATCATGCCAATGTCTCAGAGAACTCAAATCTACAGACTTCAGTCACAAAAATTCAGGCTCGTGATGCTGATACAGGTAAAACTTGTGTACAATTGTACATTTTTATTTCTGGGGTAAATCAATTGGCAAGAATTACAAGCTGTCAGCTCTTACTTCCTATGTGCATTGGGGTGGTATCTCCATAGTTTTATTTTATACCTAGAATACTCTAACTCTTGAAAGTGTGCAATTCTTTGAGAAGTCTCCTACAAGAGCGGATACATGTAGAGTAAAGACCCTGTTTTTGAGAAGTCTCCTACTAGAGCGGATACATGTAGAGTAAAGATACTGTTTTTGAGTCTCCTACTAGAGCGGATACATGTAGAGTAAAGATACTGTTTTTGAGTCTCCTACTAGAGCGGATACATGTAGAGTAAAGATACTGTTTTTGAGAAGTCTCCTACTAGAGCGGATACATGTAGAGTAAAGATACTGTTTTTGAGTCTCCTACTAGAGCGGATACATGTAGAGTAAAGATACTGTTTTTGAGTCTCCTACTAGAGCGGATACATGTAGAGTAAAGATACTGTATTTGAGTCCCCTTCTAGAGTGGATACATGTAGAGTAAAGACCCTGTTTTTGAGAAGTCTCCTACTAGAGCGGATAAATTTGTGTAGAGTAAAGACCCTGTTTTTGAGAAGTCTCCTACTAGAGCGGATAAATTTGTGTAGAGTAAAGACCCTGTTTTTGAGAAGTCTCCTACTAGAGTGGATAAATTTGTGTAGAGTAAAGACCCTGTTTTTGAGAAGTCTCCTACTAGAGCGGATAAATTTGTGTAGAGTAAAGACCCTGTTTTTGAGAAGTCTCCTACTAGAGTGGATAAATTTGTGTAGAGTAAAGACCCTGTTTAAACTTTAATGTCATGGGACAGAAATGTTGTTGTCTTCCTACTTTTGTGGTATGTTATGATCTTGTGATTCCTTCCTAAAAGTGCTTTTCAGAAAACATCCTACAGGTTAACTTTATTTTGTAGAATATAATGAACGTATGAAAATTGTCCATCACCATCTTGGTGTAACCGGAAGTCTTTAGTTTTGAAAATATAATAATTAGTAGTAACATTATGACCTACCATGCATGTGGTAAGAGGTGACTAAAGATGGGGGCGAACACAGGATTATTATTAGTAAAAGACTACTGATTCAGAAATGTCATGTTGAAGTTAGATGACAAATAGGCAAGGACCACAGTAGTGGTTAAGACACTCACTTTGTGCTCAAGAGGTGGTGGGTTTGAATCTGGCTTGGATCATCGTGTTTGTAAAATGAATTATTTTGCAGATCCCAGGGGATTATTGTTTGAAGCTACATAGTATGTGCTATGATAGGTGCTCTCGGCAAGCAGCTTGCTGTTTCAGTGAGAGAGACATATGGGGTAACATGATTACAATGAAGTCAATCCTCTATACTGTTTGAGCACGTTGAATACAAAATTGAAAATGATATTAACAAAGATAAGTAATTGTACGTTACCAAGAAAAACAATTCAATAAGTAAGTATAAATGATACAAACAAGTGATCAACTTGCATGACCTGTGACTAGGTAGTTTTGTGAGCAATTAGATTGAATTGACTATTTTTTCAGGTAGTTTTGTGAGTAATTAGATTGAATTGACTACTGTAAGGTAGTTTTGTTAACAATTAGATTGAATAGACCATGGTCAGGTAGTTTTGTGAACAATTAGATTGAATAGACCATGGTCAGGTAGTTTTTGAGCAATTTGAGTGAATGGACTGTGGTTAGGTAGTTTGTGAGCATGCTAAGAAAGGATCGAGTAACTCTTCTTCGCAACATTTAAAATACCACATGGATCTACCTACTGATAAGGCCATGCAGGAGTCAGAGGCACTGATAGAGTTGATGTATTGGTGGGCAATGCTATTGTGGATGGGTTAGTAATAAGAAGAGACAGCTGAGTTAATTAAATCAGTTATTGGAGCACTGAAAAGTGATGAGGAGAATGAAAGAGATGATGTTCATGTTCAGAGAATTATAGAAATTGAATAGACCAAGGAAGAAGGAAGAAAGAGCCTACCTTGGAGAGAGTCAAAGAACTAGAACCCACAAACTGACTGGTACATTATGCTCATACACCATTAGATAGCTGATACACAGGAGAACTGAGTATTTGTGGGAAGTGCACAGGTCTGAAAATGGTTTCAGCTTGGATGACCTGTTATGAAGCAGTTATGTGAACAATCAGCTTGTATGACTAGTGAAGCAAACATGGGAACAATCAGCTTGTATGACTAGTGAAGCAAACATGGGAACAATCAGCTTGTATGACTAGTGAAGCAAACATGGGAACAATCAGCTTGTATGACTAGTGAAGCAAACATGGGAACAATCAGCTTGTATGACTAGTGAAGCAAACATGGGAACAATCAGCTTGTATGTTCTGTAGTCAGGCAGTCATATGAACAATCATCATTAATGATCTGTTGTCAGTCAAGTTATGTTACCAGTGCACTTTATTAATTATAACTTTGTCTCCAGGTGAAAATGGGGCTTTGACTTATCTAATTCCAAGTGGCATCGCTGGAGATATGTTTACAGTGGATTCAAAATCTGGTGTAGTGACAACTAAAGGTCAACTGGACAGGGAGGTGAAGGATTCCTACACAGTTACAGGTATGTAAGACTTTGTTGTGTTTATATGTCCCCATTTCACTGAAGATGAATATGTTGAGCTATTGGCACAAATAGACAAGCGACACAACACATTTCCATTCTCTGGACTACATCCTGCTGGAAATCTAATAGGATTATTGTCCTGCTACAAGAGAGATCCAGTGGAAGTTTGAGAATGAAAACTGAAGAAGAATAACTCCAGTATTTCAGTTACAAATAGCACTACATAGCTCTATTTTGTGCAAGTTCTTCCCATGTATCTTTGTCTAGCTCAAAGCCTTTCAGCAATGTCTCTAACGAGTTCTTATAGCTCTTCTTTTGATCACTGTGAGAGTGTATGCCATTCTACAACTCACCATAGAGAAATGTCTTTGACAGGTGATGATCTGGTATACATACCACATGACCTTCCCAAAGAATCAGTGTCTTCATCAGAGTTTCAGTGTTAGGCATACTAGATCAGTCCATGACCGTGCATGTAGATAGGGAGGGGGGGGGGGTCTTTGTGGTGCTAAAAAACACCCCCCCTCACCTGGTCCGCGTATATAAAATGACATTTAGCACTAGGAACTTAACCAAAAGGTAAATATAAATCCCACCTTTAGTAATTTTTCACAAAAATGTCTTCAAATATCTTGAAAAATAGTGATATTTATACATGAAAATGAGCGAACGACCTTCTTTTACACATTTTTTCTTAGTTAAACCTTAGTTTTCTTAGTGTAGCTGATATCCCACAATGCAATGTGTGCATCATAACGTTGGTAAAGTGTAATTAGATTTATTAATAATAATTAATATAAGGAACTGTTTTGTGAAGTCAAAATATAGAAGTGTAAATCCCAGAATTTCTGGATATCAGGTTCTAGGGGTTAAGGGTGTCTGCAAGAGTTGTATTCTGGCTGTTGAGAGGTAAGGGCAGTTAATAAGGAGTTTTTAGAGACATGTGTAAAGTCATTTAGTCAACTTAGGACACAATGTCATATATGTTCAAATAGTATGTCTAATTTTCATAGGCAAACTTTATGTGATACTTTCTTTGGATGCTAGATATTGTGTGATACTTTCTTTGGATGCTAGATATTGTGTGATACTTTCTTTGGATGCTAGATATTGTGTGATACTTTGTTTGGATGCTAGATATTGTGTGATACTTTCTTTGGATGCTAGATATTGTGTGATACTTTCTTTGGATGCTAGATATTGTGTGATACTTTCTTTGGATGCTAGATATTGTGTGATACTTTCTTTGGATGCTAGATATTGTGTGATACTTTCTTTGGATGCTAGATATTGTGTGATACTTTCTTTGGATGCTAGATATTGTGTGATACTTTCTTTGGATGCTAGATATTGTGTGATACTTTCTTTGGATGCTAGATATTGTGTGATACTTTCTTTGGATGCTAGATATTGTGTGATACTTTCTTTGGATGCTAGATATTGTGTGATACTTTCTTTGGATGCTAGATATTGTGTGATACTTTCTTTGGATGCTAGATATTGTGTGATACTTTCTTTGGATGCTAGATATTGTGTGATACTTTCTTTGGATGCTAGATATTGTGTGATACTTTCTTTGGATGCTAGATATTGTGTGATACTTTCTTTGGATGCTAGATATTGTGTGATACTTTCTTTGGATGCTAGATATTGTGTGATACTTTCTTTGGATGCTAGATATTGTGTGATACTTTCTTTGGATGCTAGATATTGTGTGATACTTTCTTTGGATGCTAGATATTGTGTGATACTTTCTTTGGATGCTAGATATTGTGTGATACTTTCTTTGGATGCTAGATATTGTGTGATACTTTCTTTGGATGCTAGATATTGTGTGATACTTTCTTTGGACGCTAGATATTTTGCAATTTCTCCCGCAATGTACACAATGTACGAGATTGTTCTCTATCCGTTCACAGTTGAAATTTTATGTGTATATTTACAGCATATGTCAAGGATGGAGCATACCCTGTCCACTACAGCAGCTGCAGTATCATCATCACAGTAACTGACCAAAATGACAATGCTCCTGTTTTTAAAAATCAACAGTACACCATACAAATCCCTGAGAATAGAGCTCAAAGCTCTATTCAAACATTGGTTGCTTCAGACAGAGACTTGGGAGAGAATGCTAGGGTAACTTATGCCATCACAGGTGAGATATTACTATGAGATTTTAACTTTATTTGCTATAGTTTTTTTAAATATAGTTTACGTTGTCTGTAGATTCTAATTGTTTGTCCACGTGATGATGATAAAAAATAATGGTGACAAAGAGAAAAACAAGGAGTAATAATGGATGATAATGATGATTGATGATAGAAGCAAGAGAGGGTATGGGTTTGTCACCCTTGTTCTTTCACTTTTACAATCTCAATACATGCTGCAGATATGAAGGTTTAATACCTTTTCCCACAAAAGATGGATGTTCCAGGCCATTTGCAGAAAAATTTTGTTTTAACCTTTAGCACACTGTAAACAAAAAAATGAACTGACCCCTGTAAAAAAAAGTAAAGTAACCTATAGCATTTATTAATGCCGTAGGGGTGTGAGATGTTAGCAATCTCACATTTCACAGGCTCTGCAAATGAGGGCAGTAGCCATCACCTCTCCCTCGCAGTCTTTACTTCCCGGATTAATCCGGTACCCATTTAAGACTGGGTCAACCTGGGAGCCGTTGCGATCTGAAAACATTTCCGCCTCAACTGGGGAATGAACCCAGGACTACTCATATGCGAAGCCAGTGTGCTAACCACTGCGCTAACACGGCCCCCTGTATTGTTTACTGATCCCTGTATTGTTTACTTATCCCTGTATTGATCACTGACCTCTGCTAATTTGCGAGATTTTGAAAATGAGTCAAGAAAAATCTTACACATGTCAAATGTCACAAAGTTATACAGAATATCAAGTTTAACTTTAAATGTTAGTAATGTATCAAAAATGTATTGACTAAAGTTATAAATAGTTCAAATTTAGCAGATAATGTTATGATTATATATTAAAGTTTTTAAGGTTTGCCATAAACTTACCACATTCAATAAAATATAATATTCTTCCCTCAAATTTCAGATGGGAATGATGGCAATTTCAGTATTGATCCCTTTCATGGGGATATAACCACAGAACCACTTGACAGAGAAACCAAGTCTACATACAACCTCACTATTGTAGCCAGTGACCATGGAAATAAGCCACTGACGGCAACAGCATATGTCATTGTCATAGTTTTGGATGAGAACGATAACAGTCCTATATTTAGTCAAACAGTGAGTGAAACTAGACTTAATTCTGTGTGCCCACTGGGACTTCTTCTTCTTCTTCTATTAGCTTGGGATATATTTATATCTGAAGTTTGAGCATGGGGCACAATAGATGTTGTTATTATATAAAACATAATAAGATAAGGTAGAGGAATGTTGAATGAGTATCACAGGACATGTTTCACAACCGGTGGTTTCCTAGCCAGTGGTTGATCAGAAAGTTTTATAAATCCTACTATTGTTCTGCTCTGTTGAATTATGAATCAGTATCACAGGACATGTTTCACAATGTAGTCATAGAGTTGGAGAAGCTGCAGGACATGGGGCGTATTTCTTCTTCCATGTCTGTGGCTAGAATACATGACCTGAAAGTGAGGCTTGGTGTAGCACGAAATTAGCGGCATATAGAAATAAAAAGAGTTATTAACCAACACAGCATGTGCAGTCAGTTACCACATGCTGAAGGACATACTGAATATGATATCAGAACACCTATTCACTTGTCCAGAATAACATGGTGATGACAATCTGATGAATAACTAACTAACATCACTAAGTTAAAGTCTACAGACTTCTATAAAATCCTGGCAACAATCTCTCACAAGTTCTATCTTCTCTAGTCTCCCTGCTGTCAGCTGATATTTTGATGATAAAATCCTGGCAACAATCTCTCACAAGTTCCTATAATCTCTCTGCTGTTAGCTAATATTTTGATGATAAACCTAATTCTTCTTCTTCTTTCGTTCACTTGATGATAAACCTAATTCTTCTTCTTCTTTCGTTCACTTGATGATGTCTATATTCCTGCGTGTAAATCTATTACATAACATATTGAAATCATGTTTAATGTTCTAATGTGTCTTTAACAGGTGTACAGCGTGTCAGTACCTGAGGATACTACGGAGGGTAAGGTGATCTTGAATGTGACAGCCAGAGATCCTGACCAGGGTCTGAATGGTCAAGTCATGTACTCCCTAGGCAATGATACGGATGGTTTATTTGAAATCAACAGTCAAACTGGAGAAGTCAACACCAGTGGGTGAGTTACTATAATTAGTTATAGATCAGCGAATGAGAATTGTCATAGTGTGCACAGAGTATAAGGCACTAGCTGCTTACGATGTGTTGCTGGGTTCCACTAGTGAAGCACGGAATAGTGATAGTGTGACTTACCATGCATCTTGTATGAAGTGACTAAGGTAGTTTATGGGAGGCAGAAGTATTAACTGTCCCATACCACAGAAGATCAATACGATGTAGTCGGATGAGTCAGAACAAAAACGGCGGATATCACAGCTAATTCGTAAACAACGACACATTTCATCCAATTCTCTGGACTACATCTATCTAGTGTGTGTTGAAGTTTGAGAACCATCGAGAAGAAGAAAATATAGGCAGAGACTTGCTACTGTCATATTGTATCTACACTCTGGCACATTAATCAGTGTGTTCTATCTGATTGTAGCTACACATTGGTATATTAATCAGTGTGTTCTATTCACCCGTGTGTTGCCGGGGCCTGAAAGGGGAGCAAAGAATAGCAACACTGTTTACCTTCACCGCATGTCGTAAAAGGCGACTAAGGAGGTTATGGGATGAAGTTGGCTGTCCCATCCCATATAGGGTCAGTGACCCAAAGCCATGCTGAAGTTGGATGTGTCAGGCCGAAAGGCGCAGATATCGCAGCAATGCTGTAAACCATGACACAATGCATTCCATTCTCCAGACTACATCCTGCTAATCTGCAGGAGTTAGAGAATGAATGCAGAAGAAGAAGAAGAAGCAGTGTGTTCTATCTTATTGTAGTTACACATTGGTACATTAATCAGGTGTTCTATCTGACTGTATCTACACACTGATACATTATTCAGTGTGTTCTGATTGTAGCTACACATTGGTACATTAATCAGTGTGTTTTATCTGATTGTATTATTAAGTTATTAACTTTTACTTCTTCTTCTGTGTTCATTTTCATACTCCTGCCAATTAGCACCACATAGTCCAGAGAATGACACTCATATAGTCCAGAGAATGACATTCATATAGTCCAGAGAATGACACTCGTGTCATCCATTATAGTGTTACTGTGATATTTGCACCGTTCAACCTGGCACATCAAAATTAACACTTTGCTCACTAGCAGTCCTGAGTGTACTTATCCGGCATCACTGAGGGTGCACACAAAATTTTATACATTGACATCACCGTCTTGAAAAATCCGTATAAAATCGATCTAGCGTGAGAAAGCCTTGAAACTTTCTATGTGTTGTAATGACTGTTTGCACTTTCTGAATGAATTTGAAAGCTCCAGAGTTATTTCAAGTGCAAAATGCTACTTATTGTAATGCTAGGCCTAGATTTACATTAATCTCTATATATCATACAATATTACCTTCAAAGTCTCCGATATTTTATGATAAAAATTCATCTACGATGTCTATATCGGTATTCCACAAGTGCCGCCATTTTTACACAACATAATTTCCAGAAAATGCTATTTTTAATCACATTATTGCAATGGGTATTCCCATTTTATATACCATAGCGCTTTTGACTATCGTAAAATTTGGTCAGTTAGGTTCTGTAACGGAAATTCGACAATCGTCGAAATTGGTCAGATAAGTGTTAAGCACAGCTTCTGAGTTACATTTGACTGTAAATGGGATGAGACAAGTGACTCCATCCCATGGCCTCCTTAGTTGCCACCTACAACATACATGGAAAGTAAAAAGTATTGCAAATTTTTTTGCTCCCCATTAACACTTTGAACCATAGTTAAATTTCCCTTAAAACCCCCTTTCCCTGTGCTTCTGAGCAAAAAATACACAAAAGTAGCAACCCAACAGATCTTATTTATTTTAACAGAAATAAGACATACAAATTATGTTCTGCTATATCTTCTTCTTCTTCTGCGATCATTATGTTCTTCTATATAATATTGATAGTAATACATTTGTTTTCTCTTTACAGGGTCTTTGACAGAGAGAAAGTAGCCAATTATTCCTTTGTTGTCATTGCTGTAGACAATGGAATATCAGGACCTCGAAACTCTACAGCCCGTGTCTACATCACAATAATTGATGTTAATGATAATGCTCCTGTGTTTTCTATGGTGCCCTACAGTGTCAGTCTAAATCTGTCCACACCACGGAACACTGTTATACTTACAGTAACTGCAAGAGATCCAGACCTGGGTAACAGTGGGCTAGTGGAGTATTCTTTCCCAGCTGGTGCTGGATCAAGTGAAATTATGCAGGTGAAATCTTGTAGAAAAACAAAACAAGCTATTGAACAAAATAATTAGAACATAATTGATATTTATTTTACTTCACACATTATTTCTTCTTCTGCATTTATTCTCAAACTCCCGCAGGCTAACAGGATGTAGTTCTGAGAATGAAATATGTTATGTCATGGTTTACAGCTTAGCTATGATATCTGTGCCCTTTAACCTCACACATCCAACTTCAGCATGGCTTTGGATCCCTTTGATCATGAATGGGATAAGACAGTCAATTCAAACCCCAAAATATGCCTTAGTTGCCTTTTCTGAAATGCATGGCATGTAACAGTGTTGCTATTCTTTGCTCCTCTTTCTGCCCTGGCAACACCAGTAAGACACATTTTAATTATGGGACATATATTTGCCTGTGTGTTGCAGAGAAGCATAGAATAGGGACATATTGACCTGTCATAAATGTGCTAAGAGGCGGCTATGGAGTTTATCGTGATTATGTCGGATATCACATCCTTTATAGTGTCAGTGGCCCAGAAGCAACACTTAAATTTGATTTAAAAATGCACTCATAAACCCTGAAACACAACGATGCCTTTGGGGGACTAAAAATGCTCTCATAAACCCCTAAACACAACCGTGCCTTTGGGGGACTAAAAATGCTCTCATAAACCCCTAAACACAACCGTGCCTTTGGAGGACTAAAAATGCACTGATAAACACCTAACACAATCATGCCATTTACAAATTGAACTGTATTGTCAGAAAGACTATGGGCTGTCCAGAGCTACCTTCCCAGAACTAAACAAATTGCTTCATCACATTTCCTCACTTATATTGATACTGTTTCTTCTCACACATCTTTTTGTTATAGAACACATTCATACTGTTTCTCCCTTCACATCAGTAATAGAACACATTCATACTGTTTCTCCCCTCACATCAGTTATAGAACATAATGATACTGTTTCTCCCCTCACTTCAGTTATAGAACACAATGATACTGTTTCTCCCCTCACATCAGTAATAGAACACATTCATACTGTTTCTCCCTTCATATCAGTAATAGAACACATTCATACTGTTTCTCCCTTCATATCAGTAATAGAACACATTCATACTGTTTCTCCCCTCACATCAGTTATAGAACACAATGATACTGTTTCTCCCCTCACATCAGTTATAGAACACAATGATACTGTTTCTCCCCTCACATCAGTAATAGAACACATTCATACTGTTTCTCCCTTCATATCAGTAATAGAACACATTCATACTGTTTCTCCCCTCACATCAGTTATAGAACACAATGATACTGTTTCTCCCCTCACATCAGTTATAGAACACAATGATACTGTTTCTCCCTTCACATCAGTTATAGAACACAATGATACTGTTTCTCCCCTCACATCAGTTATAGAACACAATGATACTGTTTCTCCCCTCACATCAGTTATAGAACACAATGATACTGTTTCTCCCCTCACATCAGTAATAGAACACATTCATACTGTTTCTCCCTTCACATCAGTTATAGAACACAATGATACTGTTTCTCCCTTCATATCAGTTATAGAACACAATGATACTGTTTCTCCCCTCACATCAGTTATAGAACACAATGATACTGTTTCTCCCTTCATATCAGTTATAGAACACAATGATACTGTTTCTCCCCTCACATCAGTTATAGAACACAATGATACTGTTTCTCCCCTCACATCAGTTATAGAACACAATGATACTGTTTCTCCCCTCACATCAGTAATAGAACACATTCATACTGTTTCTCCCTTCATATCAGTTATAGAACACAATGATACTGTTTCTCCCCTCACATCAGTAATAGAACACATTCATACTGTTTCTCCCTTCATATCAGTTATAGAACACAATGATACTGTTTCTCCCCTCACATCAGTTATAGAACACAATGATACTGTTTCTCCCTTCATATCAGTTATAGAACACAATGATACTGTTTCTCCCCTCACATCAGTTATAGAACACAATGATACTGTTTCTCCCCTCACATCAGTTATAGAACACAATGATACTGTTTCTCCCCTCACATCAGTTATAGAACACAATGATACTGTTTCTCCCCTAACTTCAGTTATAGAACACAATCATAATATTTTTCTGACACATACTCAGCAACATACACTATTTCTCCTCATACATTATCAATCACTAATCAAACTCCATTTATTTTCTAAAACACTAAAAATTTAACACATTTGCCATTGTTTCTCTAGAACATCATGATTGATCGTACATCGGGTAAAGTATCCACCAATAATACTCTGATGCTGGCTTCAAGACATTACAGCATTTTAGTTGTTGCTACAGACTCTGCTACTGCTCCATCTTTGCGGTTATCTTCAACGGGTAAGTGTGACAGCTAATGTTGTCCTTGTCTGTTTTTAATTACACTCCTTATGTCCACTGAGCCACTAATATCTACATTTTGGAAACCGGCTATGCCGAAAAGCCGGTCAAATCTACATTTAAATATGAGCTTACTATCGTGTTCGTCATAGCAGGAAAACCTTACGGAGACAAAGAGTAAGATAAAAGTAAGCTGAATTATGAATCAGCATTATTGCACATGGTTTTCCATGAAAGAATATCTATTTAGTCAGTGGTTTACATCAAGTTACTAGACTAATGTTGCCTTCATACTTGCTCAATAGGGATAGTGCCAGGTCTCAGCCTCTGTAGAGCATTATCACTTTGATCCTACTTCTCTCACACTGGTAGAACCATCTGATAATTATCATTCCTTGAAAATGTAGAGCACTATTCTGTGTACTCTACCTCCAGACTAGGTACAACATCAGTAAATTGACATGCTTCGTCCTTCACAGATCATAATGCATTATTCCTTGTACCCTACCTCATGACTGGGCACAATATCAGAAAATTGTCATCCGTCAACCTTCACAGAGCATTATTCTTTGTGCCCTACCTTCCGCTAACTGGGCACAACATCAGGTAATTGTCATCCATCAACCTTCATAGAGCATTATTTTTTGTGCCCTACCTTCACGGTTAGGTTAGGTTAGGTTAGGTATGTTAATTATCCACTTTGCACACTGGATACATCCATAGGTGCTCATATCTCCTTTTCAGTAAATCTCTCAGAGTATAACAGCTGACAATTACAGTTCTAAGTTGATTTAGTGCTCTTTTTGAAATCTTTGTTAGAAGTGGAGATTTCTATTGGTTATGCCTATCCTCACTCCCAATTTGCCCATTTTTATATTGACTCATGCTCATTTATCTCAATGTCACCTGAAAATGAAGTCTCTCTGACTCATGAAGAGCACAGAGTAGTCAAATAGTATACTGTGATCTTCATGCCTATTGTAAGAGGCAACAAAGATAGGGTTTGTGTATGGCTGGATATTCCATTCCATACTTTCATGTTTTCAGGCAATCAATTTCTATGCACTGAAATCTGATATTTTATAGAGAAATTTGATTCCAGAAGTATTTCTTTTTATGTGTAGAGAAATTTGATTCCACAAGTATTTCTTTTTAAAGAGAAATTTGATTCCAGATTTCTTTCTTTTTATAGAGAAATTTGATTCCAGATTTATTTCTTTTTATAGAGAAATTTGATTCCAGAAGTATTTATATTTAGGCGCTCTCTTATTAAAGACATTGTGATGTTTGTCATTTGATGTATAGATTTAATTGTACTGTGCAGACATTATTTTTATTTTTTTACCACTTTGGCCAGCATGTCTGACTTTGATGGTAATCCGGTATCTCATGATACTTTCCAGGTACTTATTTTTCAGGAATCCTCCAGGAGGCAACTGAATAAAGTTTGGGGATAGGCTGCTAACCTGTCACTTGTGAAAAATCATTTTCCTTACATGTTTTATCTAAATTTCTTACTTTTGTCTTTCTTGTACTCTTAAAAAAAATGCTAACTCTAAACTTGCAAGTAGTTTTTGTACTGACAATTTTGTAGCCAGATTTGGCAGATGAAATGTAAAAAAAAAATTTATGAGACAGCCGTGATTGACAGCCACTTGAATAACAAATTTGAAAACTTGAGAAATATGTTTGTCAAGCATCCTTAAAAAGTGGAATTCATGTTTTTATTTCTACCTTTAATTTTGTATAATTTTCTTTACCTTTGCAGGTGTCATAGAAATAACAGTAGGAACAGGTGACAGTAACTTATTTCAATTTTCTCGCTCGGAGTATAATGTAGAGATCCCGGAACATTATGGGAGAGGCAGTTCTGTTGTGAACATTACAGCCAGCTTTGTTTCTGCACCACTGCCATCACAATCCACAATGTACAACTTTGCTGGTGGAAATGAGAACAATGCTTTCAGAATCTCAAATAGAACTGGTAAGTGTTATTTCTCATGTTTTCATTTCTGGTAAGAGAAAACATTTCTCTTATGTTTTCATTTCTGGTAAGAGAAAACATTTCTCTTATGTTTTTATTTGTCAGACAGGCTCTCAGGCCATAGCACTTATTTTAAACCCATGTTCAGCCTCGGCCCAACAGAGGAGCAATGAATAGCAACACTATAACCTGTCATGCATGTTGTACATGCATATGGCCAAGAATTTTGTGGGTGAAATTAGCAGTCCCATTCACTTGGTCACAGTATCCAACAGGTGAAACTTGGAAAAGGTTAACGGAGTTCTGCTAATCACTGGTGGAACGAATTCTGCAAGGAGATCAGGTCAGACAAATCTCTTCAAACATTGTGACATTTTCAGCAGAGCATGAACAGTAATGTCCAAAGATTTGGTATACCTGAATGTGAATCCACTGATCTAACATGGCAGAAATCAGATGCAGGTAAGGGCCCAGAGATGTCATGCAAACCAGAGTGCACAGGCTGGCGCTACATAGCTGGTCGAGCATCAGGGTCAGCGAACCACAGCTGGCCAAGACCCTCAGTACACTTCCACGCAGTGGGCCTGGAAACAGGAGTGCAGCAATCCTGCTGTAGCCTGGCCAAGTACTAGGGATCGAAGATACGGGAATGCCAACCCGGCCCAAAAAAAGGCTGGCTAAAGACGGATGTGTCAGGTCGAAAGGCGCAGATAACGCAGCTTGCTGTAAAACATGACACAACGCAGATCACCCTCATACGTCCTTCTCAGGACGGTCAGCGGAATGCTTTCAGAGGGTCCGCCGCAAGGCGTACGACGAAGAAGAAGAAGAAGATGCAGGTAAGAGGAAGGCTTTCCTTGAGCATTGTGTTTAACACACAGACCAATATAACCAAGATGTCAGGAGGAGGATTATTAATTTAATAATAATTGGTCTATGTAGTTGACCAATATAATTGGTCTATGTAAGAAGACTGAGTGGAATGAGAGAATACACATCACTGCAGAGACCATCCAGACAACTCTTAGCCTGCAGCAACCCACCGGTGACATGGTTGGTTGCTGATCCAGCTGTCCATTGGCTCATGCCCTTTGATCCAATGCCATTGTGTGATATATGTATGTGTTTGTGAGCTGTTGTTTTGTTCCATATGTGTTCCATTTATCTGGCCCTGGAGGGAGAAGCATTTTCCTGATGTCCTCCAGTGCTGGGCATTCAAAAAGGTGGTGGTCAACAGTTTCATAGGGATGAGTGCACATCTGGCACCCTGGAGTGTGTTGTGGTTGTATTCTGTCTGTTGAGGTGATTGTTAAGCACCAGCAGCATATGTTCCTGTCCCGAGAGCAACCCAACAGCGGCATATGTTCCATTCCAAGTCTCACAGACCTTTTCTGATCATGATTTTGTAAAAATTCTTTGTTTGAGTGATTGTCCTTGAATTTTTCAGCAGTATTTGAAATATCCATACATTATATTTGGTCTATTAACGTTAGGAAGCCACATTGTTTATTTTGCTTTGGAAAGCCATTATCCATGTAGGCCTATTCTTCTTGGATGCTGATTTGACTGAAGGAGATTTTGAAGGCTTCAGTGTGTTAGTTATTGTAGATAAAGGTATAATAATGGAAATGTTGATAATATATAATAATAATAATGCAAATGCTGTCAGTAATGATAAGTAATTTGAGGAGCCGGGTTTTCTGGCTATCATCATCCTTGGCTCCGTGAGTAGACTAGGTCTAGTCTAGACCTATCAGGAAACTGTAAGTCTTTATGTGTGTGTGTGTGTTTGTTATTGTCCATGTTGGTAGTTCCACTGGCACACACAAGCAAACAACACCACCATATCCAATTATTGATGCCAGAACTGCACTATATGATGTCAGAGCTAAATATGAAGATAACTTGGAAGTGCTGAAAATAGGTCAGAGGTGAAACAATATAAACAAAATATACATAACCCACACAGATACATGTGAAATGAGACAGAGAAATGATAGAAAAACAGGATATCATCTATACAACTGGCATTTATCGATCCTGCAAGGTTCAATCATGCCAAATTGATATATTTGTGGCATTTTGCGCCTTACTATGTAGAACATCCAATTTTGAAAGTTTGTTAGATGTGACTGGAAAAGAAAATGACTCCTTAATGTTTTCATGCAAGAAAGTATACATTTTTGTACTTTTAGGTCAGATAACGGTAGCAGATCCATCGGTACTTGATTATGAAACAGTTCACAGATTACGTATTATTGTCACGGCTGTTAATGGAAACTACCATGCATATGCTACAATATGGGTGAACCTGACTGACATCAATGACAGCATTCCCAAATTTTCTCAAAACAAATATGTGTCAGCTATCTGGGAGAATAATCAGCCAGAAACGTATGTGACACAGGTATGTTCATGGAAACATGTGATGTCGGACATTCAATGTAGAATGTTGCACTAGTTAAAGTTTCTGTTTTGTTCTCCGATATATTACTTGTTTTATGAGGATGTGAGCATATGAATCCTCCGTGCTACAATGGCCATTCCAACTTTGCTGGACTTGGATTGCTTCTTTTCTGCATTCGTTCTCAAACTCCTGAAGATTCTCAGGATGTAGTCCGGAGAACATAATACATTGTGTCATAGTTTACAACTTAGCTGTGATATCTGCACCTTTCGGTAGGCACATGCAACTTCAGCATAGCCTCTGTGTCTCTTAACTCTCTATGAAATGTTACCAACCAACTCCACCCCAAAACTTCCTTAGTCACCTCTTACAACATGCCTGGCAGGTAAACAGTGCTGCTATTCTTTTCTCTCCTTTTGTAGCTTTGGAAACACAGTGGTGGTTAGACTACTTTCTGTGTAAGTTTTCTACTCATACTTGCTTCGCTATACTGAGCTAACATTTTCCTACCTCCGCTTGACTTCTACCACCCAACTCCGCTGGACTGGCCACATCGTCCGTATGCCAGACAAACGCCTTCCAAAGAGATTATTCTATGGGGAGCTGTGTGAAGGTAAACGTTCAAGTGGAGGGCTTCAAGGATCACCTAAAAAGCTCTTTCAAGCACTGCAGCATCGATCCTAGCTCCTGGGAGACTACAGCACTTGATTGCACACCCAGATCGCTGCTGGCATCACGAAATTCAAAAAAGAAAGAACACTGCGGGCAATCCACAAGCGCAAGAAGCGGAAGGACAAATCCGTAAATTCTCCTACCCCGAACCTTCAGCACTCCTGCATGCACTGCAATAGAACTTTCCATGCATGAATCGGACTCAACAGGCATCTATGAACTCACAAACCACATTAGTTAATTACCAATTTTAATTATTATTTCTCCCCCCCCCCCCCCCCCCCCATCACATTTAATGTTTTTCATGCCATGCTCATCTTCGCTTGCGAAGGAGGAACATCATCATCACCACCAGAACTGTTGACTATCCCATTATGCCTGGTTTGTAGACTCCATCCCTCGTTGCAAAACTTTTGCATATTTATAGACCCATATCAGTTATCTTAAATTTGTGATTGCTTTTACGAAAAGTAATTGCTTTCATTGTAATTAAGTTTTCCCATATGTACTCATCCGTTTCAATGAAACAGCATGTTATCTGCCATGAGTACCACTTACGGCACATAACTCCATAGCTTAAAATGATAATACCTCATCATCAAGTGCCATCCCTACAATGTCTTCAACAGACCTCCAACATCTCCTGTCTCTTGTCTAGGTAGTGCACTCTGCTAGACTATAACCTGTTCATCTTGTGATGCTACTCTCCCACTTGTATCTCTGCCTACCTCTTGCTTTCCTGCCTTTGACTTTTCCCTCAAGTAAAGTTTTCAACAAGGTGTCATGTCTTTTAATGTGTCTAAAATATTTTATTTGCTTGATCTTTGTTTCCTAACATAATTCTTTCTTCATATTAAGTGCTGTTAAAACCTCTTTGTTTTCTTCTCTTTCTATGATGTTCTCCCTATTTTTCTATATATCCACATCTCAAAGACATCAATTCAAAGAAGGGGGGGGGGTTGACACCCCCCTACCTATCTGTGGCCTTATTAAGGCATGGTGTTAGGATTATACAGCTTATTTTAAAAATAAACGAACAAACATATTTATAACATTTTTTTGGGGAACTTCCATCTTGTCTTTGGAAGATTTATTGTTGTTTGAGCAAGTTTACCCCTTACTTGTTGCTCAGTGTAAATGTCATAATTTACATTGAACCCTTCCCCTTTAAAAAAATAAATAAAAAGGGTTTGAATGATGTCAAGCATCAACAACTCCGCTAGAAAACTTTAGCAGAAGTTTTTGTTACACACTGCCAATAAATATACAAACTTTAGCAGAAGTTTTTGTTACACACTGCCAATAAATATACAAACTTTAGCAGAAGTTTTTGTTACACACTGCCAATAAATATACAAACTTTAGCAGAAGTTTTTGTTACACACTGCCAATAAATATACAAACTTTAGCAGAAGTTTTTGTTACACACTGCCAATAAATATACAAACTTTAGCAGAAGTTTTTATTACACACTGCTAATAAATATACAAACTTTAGCAGAAGTTTTTGTTACACACTGCCAATAAATATACAAACTTTAGCAGAAGTTTTTGTTACACACTGCCAATAAATATACAAACTTTATCTATTACCTAATAGAAAAAAAAATAGGCTGCATATCTTACTCAAGATGTAGCCAGAACTTTTTGACTGTAGTTATTTTCTAGGCAATTATAAATATGTTTAGTAGTTTACCATTGCTTTCTGAAAGGCCAGGATGCACAATTGCCTGTGGTGGGGATCGAACTTGGTACCATGGCCATCACAGAAGATCTGTACCACTCTGCCACCTAATATAGTATAATATATATTTCATCACACATCTAATAAATAATATTTCTATATTGGCCATAAAAAAGCGTGATGCTTCATTGCCAGCATAACACGAGAGAACAAACACACAAAGATGTATTTGTTCTGTTTTTTCCGGCAGCATGCTTTTTGTGCCTCCATCAACTCAATTTACAGGTTATGCATTTATAAGCAGTGTTGCCACTAAAATAAAGTTTATACCCACAAAAACCACTGTTGTCAATAAAAGAAAACAGCATAAATCACCGTTGCCACTAAAATACACAAGCATCATAAAATCAATGTTGCTACTAAAAATAATTGAAAACCACAGAAAATAAGCATCACCACTAATGTGAGTACAAAATCTACAAAGTACACAGAACTGCAGAAATTCATGTAACAAAGTGTAAAATGTATTGTATGGGTATACGGAGTGAAACCTTGCAAAAAACTATATAAAATACGGCTAATAACGGATATTTTACACCTATTTGATTATATGTCATAGGTATTGATATTGTTCAACATGTTGTAGTTTCTCTCCATATATTTTTATGTTTAGCACCTGTTACTCTCTGATATACCTAGGGATTTCTGAAAATTTAATTTTGCAAACAAGACACCATGAGTTGGATTCAAACCCATGACTACTTGAGCACTGTGCAAATTGCTTGTTCTACTGTGTTTACCTTCTTAACGTGAAAGTTCATGCGATCTTCGCTGGGGAGCATGAAGTACATTGTGCTGCCAATTTACAGCATAGCTGATTTATTTGCATCTTTTAAGGTCCAGCACATCTGATTTCATCATATGTAAATTTTAACCCACTTTGCAGATGAGATCCTCATCAATTATTTAATTATGTCTACTATTTAGTATTGCTCAGACACATTACATTACATTCTCCTATTTTATTGTATCCTGCCGGAATATCTTTTATGCCATGCAGTGAACCATGTCTTAACTCATGCCTGGTTATGCCGGTTTCAGGTTATTGCCAGGGATCCTGACAGTGGACTTAATGGAGACATCCTATACTCTATCATTGGGGGTAATAATGAGCAGGTTTTCACCATAGCCAAACCTCACACTGGAATTGTTATTACAAGCAGTGATGCAGCACCACTAGATAGAGAGGCTAAGCCAGATGGATACAGGTATTATTTCATGCAAGTGGGTTTTGGGTTTAGTTTAATGCAAAAAACATTAGGGAAAGAATTGAGCTCAGCTGGGATTGGTTACTGAGAAAAATACAGCAGCTAAAGGGTTAATGACTAAATGTACTGCTAAATGTAAACCTTGATTAAGTGCTCATGTACATTTCCTCAAATGACCTAATCAACTGACACATGTACATGTACAGGTTGACAATTGAAGCGCGTGACAGAGGAAACCCAAGCAAGTTTAGTACATGTGTACTGATCATCAACATTGTGGATGAGAATGACACTCCTCCTTTCTTTCCAGAGATTGCACCTATGAATGTCAGTGAAAGTAGGTATCCAGTCACGTTAATGTCATAATAATAGTTAACCATCAATTAATGTCATCAATTAATGAATGTCAGTGAAAGTAGGTATCCAGTCACGTTAATGTCATAATAATAATTAACCATCAATTAATGTCATCAATTAATGAATGTCAGTGAAAGTAGGTATCCAGTCACATTAATGTCATAATAATAATTAACCATCAATTAATGTCATCAATTAATGAATGTCAGTGAAAGTAGGTATCCAGTCACATTAATGTCATAATAATAGTTAACCATCAATTAATGTCATCAATTAATGAATGTCAGTGAAAGTAGGTATCCAGTCACGTTAATGTCATAATAATAATTAACCATCAATTAATGTCATCAATTAATGAATGTCAGTGAAAGTAGGTATCCAGTCACATTAATGTCATAATAATAATTAACCATCAATTGCTTTGTTTTCAAATTCTGATTATAGAATTTTGATTATAGAATTTTGATTATTAATGTCATCATCATGTTGCTTGTACATGTCATCAAACTGAGAGATCACTTAGTGATAGTAGATTCACTCGTGTCTTGTTGGGACTAAAAGGGGAGTACAGAATAGCAAAATTGTTTACCTTATATGCATGCCTTAAGAGGGTACTAAGAAATTTGTGGGGTAGAGTTGGCTGTCCTATATAAGGTAAAAGTGACAGAGAAGAAATGATAAAATTGGATGTGTAAGGCCGAAAGGTGCAGATATCACAGCTAAGCGGTAAACCTTGATCCAACAAATTCCGCTATCCAGACAACATCCTGCTAATCTGCAGAAGATTGAGAATGACTGCAGAAAAAGAAGAAAATAGATTTAGCCCATTATATTTCTTTGTAAAATTATGTTCATGATTTAATTTTTTCTCGAGATGTAAGACTTCATACTTATAATGTCATTTATTTTCTGTAGATGAACAATATGATTGGCTAAAAATCTGAATAGACCCTATATAATATACTATCTCTCTCTCTCTCTCTCTCTCTATATATATATATATATATATATATATATATATATATATATATATATATATATATATATATATATATATATATATATATAAATAAATTACTAATTTGCTTGGATGTAATTTATATAAGAGTTTATGAATGGTGAAACAATTTTATATTCCAGATCGTGATATTGGCTTCACAGTGCTCATGGCAGTAGCAAATGATGTGGACTTGAACCCAATTCTTGTATATGATTTTACAACAGATGGAAATCCAGACAATACATTTAATCTTGACCGCTCAACAGGATGTCTAACGTTGGCTAAAAGACTTGACCATGAGAAAAAAGCCCACTACTCTGTTGGCATTGAAGTATGAGCTTTGAATTATTTGAAATATCCTAAAGAAAAAATGTTACTGCTATTAACTGTTTAGCTTCTAAATTATTTTTCCAGTGACATTCACCCTGTGCAGAATCCTTCTATAGTCCTACAAAAATAAGACAACGTGTATAGTAATGTCTTTTATTGACACCAGAAAATATATACCTCATGGATGGGGGCGGTTCATGTATAGGCCTACTAGTGCTTGGTGATTTCTGAGGAAAATCATATTTTAGCAATAACGGGATAGATAACAAGAAATAGTTAACTCGTCCATATCAGCTAAAGAGTTAAATAACTATGTTCTGATGGATAGATAACAAGAAATAGTGAATAACTCGTCCATATCAGCTAAAGAGCTATTATTGTTATTCATCATCTAGTTATAATTTTGGTCATTTTCTTTTATCACTGTCCCCCAAGGCTCTGAATGCTGTAGCCCCCTAGATGAAGATCTGTTTATCTGTCAGAGGTAATATGGTTGGACACATTCATTCATTTTCTTTTTGCACTGAAGTTAGCGCATAGGGCAGAGGTCAGATCTCTCCAATTCTGTCTATTCAAAGCTATTCTGTGCAGTTCTTGAATAGTATGAATATTGGTTGTTTTACTTTCTCTAAGTATTATTCTTCTGAGAGTGTTTCTTTTGGTCTACCCCTTGCTCTTTTGCCTGTAGGTATCAATTCAAGAGATTGGGGTGTAATTGGACACAAATGCTGCCAAATAATTCAATATTAATTGAAACATTGCAAATGGGATATGCTTGTTATAGGCATTGATATGGAATCATGGGAACAGGATGTCTTGGATGACATTGCATGAAGGAGAAAGATCATATAAAGTTTCATAAATGTTCTTTTGTCCCACAAATACATTAATTCTATCTTACACAAACACGTTGGTTTTATGTTCTCAGACACGCTTATATTATGTGTTTTCAAATTCTTGATTCTTCTCTCCGAGTCTGCAGTTAGAGTCTAGGTCTCACAACCATATAGAAATATTGACTAAACCAAAGATTTATATCAGTTAGATTCTAGGTCTCACAACCATATAGAAATATTGACTAAACCAAAGATTTATATGTTAGATTCTAGGTCTCACAACCATATAGAAATATTGACTAAACCAAAGATTTATATCAGTTAGATTCTAGGTCTCACAACCATATAGAAATATTGACTAAACCAAAGATTTATACCAATTAAGTTTAATATGTGTGTTGATCTTGCTTTTATGGTGATTAATCATATAATGGCAGCCTACCCCGTTGACAATGTTTTCTTAACGGTTAAAAAAAAAGGTAATCATAATTTATCTCAACACTGTGTGAGATTGGTGTAAAGAGAAACATAATAGATATATGAAAGAGACTGATAGATCAGCATCAAACTGAAACCGTTGGCCGTTATACTCGATAGATTTATTAAGATAGGAATTAGAGCACCTATGGGCTTAACCAGCATGTGCTCTTGGTAACATGTAGTCATATCTCATAACAGTCCTTGCATCCAAACAACCGCCTAATCACATGACTTTCTAGAATGTTCATTTTCTGTTTTCTCTTTCCTCCAGGTCACAGATGGCAAGCCAGACCATGTGAGAGTTACCTGGTTGGATATTTATGTTGATGATGAGAATGACAACTGCCCCGTGTTTTCACAATCTAATTATGAGGTAATATATTCAGGAAATTAGTAGTTTTTGTTTGCCACATCATACCTGGCCGTGGCACAACATACCTGGCCATGGCATATCATACCTGGCCTTTGCACATCATATCTAGCCATTGGCATACTTGTTTATTCCTCCTTATCCATTCATTCTCAAGTTCCTACAGGTTAGCAGAATATAGCCCAAATAACGGAATATGTTATGGTTTACAGCTTGACAACAATATCTGTGATTTTCAACCTGACTCATTAAACTTCAGCATATGTCATTTCTTGAATGACATTGCTGAAATGTAGTATCACAGAACTCAACATCTTTCTGTGTGTAGAAGAATGTTCATGAACCATCAGAGACATGAAACTGTTAGTCATGTAATTGCAGATATACTCAGGAGACATGATCATCTATAGACTTGTCCTTTGTCCAGTAATGATGATCTGAGGACTAACTAACTAACAATAATATTTCTTTGTTTGAAATTTATATCTAAGATTACTTCTTTGCTTGAGATTTAATCTGAGATTACTTTATAAATTTCAGATTTATATATATATATTGCTTTCTATGACTGAAATTCATATTTCTGATTAATTTCTATGTTTAAAATTTATAGATGGGGAATATTTTCTGTTTGTGATTCATATCTGAGATTATTTTATATTCTGTTGACTATCATACTGTTAATGGGTGATGTATTTCTTGATGACAGGTTGCACTTCCAGAGCAGACAGGGCCCCAACAGTCAGTTCTTACTGTCTTGGCTACTGATCCAGATTCTGGAAGAAACGCACAGGTCACATACAGCATGGCACCTACACCTATTGACAGTTTCTACATTAATTCTCAGACAGGTTAGATATCCACACAAGTTGTTTGTTATATCAAAGCTTTATGATTTTCTTATAAATGGTGGTCATGTGATGAGGTTGTCTGCTATTTATGTATGTTGATAAGGAAAGTTTCGGATAAGAGATGCATGGGCATCTCCAAGTAAAGTTTTCCCCACTGACATTCTTCCCTTAGAGTATTGATATAACTGTATTGTGATTGTTTTCCTGCTGATTTCTCCAATTTGGCACCTTTAAAACACAGCCTTTTATGAACTTCCTTGTATATTATTATATATTATTATATTATATATATAAAATGGTAAATTGGCTAGGATCCTATCCTATTCTAAAAACCTGCAATCCGTTAGGGTCAGAGGGGTACTACATTGGATGCTTCAGGACACAGAGTCAGGGACGTAGGGGTACCGCATTGGATGCTTCAGCACACAGAGTCAGGGACGTAGGGGTACCACATTGGATGCTTCAGCACATAGAGTCATCCAATGATTTCTATCTTCAAAGATGCAGATAAAAAACCCAAAAACTCTCAAATACTGCATGGTTCCCATTATGGTGTTGCAGCGATCATGTACAGCTAATTTTGTACTTCCCAGCACTATAATTTTTATCAAAGGACAAGAGTCCACAGACTGCTGGATCAGCAACCATAAATAATTTTGAAAGTTATTTACATATTATAAAGTTAATTTTATATTGTAAATAAATCTGTGTGATAAATTGATTGTGCAGACTAAAACTAAAACACCACTTTGTTCCCATTGCAGGTATAATCTACACCAATCGGACCATCACTTTTACATCTGGGCAGTCCATTATTCAGCTTGTGGTCATTGCAAAAGATAATGGTACAATTATACAGTCTTCAATGGTAGCAGTTCACATCCAGATAACAGATGTCAATAAATTTACTCCAAGGTTCCTGGAGCCAGCACGATATACGTAAGTCTGAAATTTGTCTTCTCTCTTAATTGCTGTCACATGTATGGCTCGTACTATCCAGTTACTAAGGCTTTCTTTACAAATGTTATTAAGATGTCCATTTGAAAGATATTCACAGACAATATTCATGCTTTATCCAGCTTATGAAACTCAGTTCACGTTCGATTAATGGGCCTACCTTCCAACTTTTTATATTGTCTGCGTTGACCACAATTTTCATTTAATTCTGTGATGTCAATTTGGAATGAGGCTATGAAGATATCCAAGAATAGAGACAAATGGAAAACCCTTGCCCATGGTCTATGCACACAAAGATTCTAAGGGTACATTACCATGGTCTATGCACACAAAGATTCTAAGGGTACATGTCCATGGTCTATGCACACAAAAATTCTAAGGGTACATGTCCATGGTCTATGCACACAAAGATTCTAAGGGTACATGTCCATGGTCTATGCACACAAAGATTCTAAGGGTACATGTCCATGGTCTATGCACACAAAGATTCTAAGGGTACAATGGTTGGTTATTTAATAAATAGAATGTAATGTCATTGATAGGTATTAGGTATTAGATATCTTGATTACCGGACATGTCCATAGATGCTCAGATCTCCACTTTAGTAAATATCTCAGGATATAATAATGGCTGATGGTTCCAGTTGCATGTTGGTTCAGTGCACCATTTGAAATCTTTGTTAGGTGTTCTCTATGGGCCATGCCAATCCTCACTACAAATTTGTGCATTCTTGATATTGACTCCTGCTAATTCAACTCAAAATCCTCTGATTGTGCGAACTCATGAAGAGCAATTAGTATGTCTGCTCGGTCCATAGGCTGACCATCTTTTATGGTGGTGAGGCTAGCTAATTGGTTGGCCCATTTGTTTCTCTCCACACCCACATGTCTGGGGACAAAGATATGTATGAGTTTTGACAGTGAGACCCACATTTTAGATTTCTCGGATGACTCTACCCATTCCCTATGTGCATCACCTATTTTGAATTTCTGAATCATATTCATTGAGTCACTTAGTTTGCACATATTGAAGTAGGCTTGTGATTCCAGCCAGTTAAAATCCTGCGTTATGGCAAATACTTCCATTGTTATACTGCTTGTTGCTAGGGTAAAGGCTCCACTAGTGTCATGTACTGTTCTTCCTTGTGATCTGACAGTAAAGGCCCAGGCAATGATGGATTATCTACCCGTCCGTATAAATCCGAACATCTATGTCATTGGCATGTTCTCAGATGAGTGCCTTGACCTCAGCATCCATGCTCACAGCACTGTGTTTCCTGTACTTTCTATTGAGTGTAATGACAGTCTTGACTGCCTCTTGAAAGTACATAGGAATAGGTATACATAGGAATGTGATTGTTTAGGATCAGCTGATGCCACAACTTTCAGCTGAAAATCCTTCGCTTGACTTTGTGATAACATGATCAACATGTTTCAAAAGCACAAAGATCAAATTGCATGCCCAGGTATTGTAAGGATGAGGTCCTGATTACATTGTACCCTCTCATCTCCACAGTCAGTGTCTCGGACTTTACAATGTGATTGTACAGATTGTAAATTACAATATGATTCATTGATAGATTTGCATCAACAATTTTCAGAGAAATATATTACACTACAGATTATATTCTGTCTTCGATACCTGCACAATTTTTTTATCAAACAAAAATTTTCTTGAAAAGTTAAATTTTAATTTCTTTTTCATTCCTTGTTTATTTTCTTCTATTTATTCTTATACATCCACTCTCAAACTCCTGCAAACTAACAGGATGCAGTCTGAATAACAGAATGCATTGTGTCATGGCTTACAGCCCTTCTGTGATATCTGTGCCTTTCAGTCAGATACATGAAAATTCAGCATGGCTTCTGGGATATTTTGACTCTATATAGGATGGAACAGCAAACTCCCACCTCATAACCTCTTTAGTCGCCTCCTACGGCATGCATGGAAGGTAAACAAGGAAGTTATGTGGTGGAGTTGACTGTCCCATCCCATATAGGGTTAAAGTGATCCAAAAACAATGCTGAAGTCATGCTGAAAGTACAGATATCGCAGCAAAGCTGTAGACTATGAAAAAATACAGTACATTCTCCAGACTATATTCTGCTAATTTGCAGGAGTTTGAGAATTAACACAAAAGAAGAAAACATCCAAAGATAATGTTAACATTTAAATTTATAGCATAAATCTCTTTTGCAGGTCAAATATTTTTTCTTGTCAATAAAATTTTGTTATAATCTACAGAGCACACATAAAAGAATCTTCCCAAAGAGGACACGAAGTCTTGCAAGTGTCTGCTGTTGATGAAGACAACAGTCACCGAGGTGACAACATCAACTACACTCTTACTGGTCCAGGCAGTGAACTTTTCTTAATTCGGCAACGTATGGGCAACATTTTTGTCAATGGGGCACTTGATTTTGAGGTGAAGAAACAATATGACTTGACCGCTGTAGCCACTGACCGAGGTATCCCACCAAAAAATGCTTCTATTGCTGTTGTAATTTATGTGGATGACGACAATGACAACCCTCCTGTGTTTCTTGAAGATAAATATTTTATCACTTTGGATGAAGATGCAGAACCTCTGAAAGTTTTCCTAACTGTAAATGCTACTGACGCAGATTCTGGGCTCAATTCTGCGATAAAATTTTCAATAACATCTGGAAACAGTGACGGCATCTTTTTGAATCCTCGCAATGAAGGTGGTTTGATGATAATGGAAGGCATGCATTTAGACTACGAGTCTCATCAATCCCATCGTCTGATTATTCGAGCAATTGATTGCAATGGCTGCCCACAAACCACACCCCGTCTGTCTGCTTTTGTGACAGTAGACATTAGTGTGAGAGATGTTAATGAGTTTAAGCCTAGGTTTCCTGTGAAACATTACCTAGAAGACATCCTGGAGGGATCAGAAGTGGGAACTGTTGTGTTCAGAGCTCATGCTAATGATGGAGATGGCGGAGAGATGGGTGTCATCACGTATAGTCTCAGGGAGGAGTATGACTTTCAGAAGTTTGCCATAGATGGTGTTACAGGTGAAGTCACTGCTAAACTTGTGTTTGATTATGAAGTAGAAAAATCCGTGCAATTTTATAATCTGACCATCATTGCTACAGACGGAGGTAAGAATTTTGACATGGCTGATGTAACAATACGAGTGGCTGACAGGGACGAATATGATCCCGTATTAACTGCTCATGAGTACAGCTTTGAAGTCCCTGGTTCAGCTAAAGCTGGAGATTTTATTGGACAAGTTTCAGCATATGATAAAGATGGTGGTGAAGCTGGTAGATTAGTTTATTCATTTGTGAAAAACAGTGATTACTTTGGTATCAATCCTATCACTGGAAATATTACTGTGATTGTCAGGCTACATGATGATGCGCCCAAGTCAAGATATGCAAGTATTCAGAAAAGAGCCCTTACCACAGACAGAGAAGAACTAACAATTCAAGTGTCATCAGGACAGCCAGGTTCAAGGATTGATACAGCCCAGTGTATCATCAGCATTGATCGCACATGTCCTGGATGTATTGCTCCGGAAGGTAAAATGATGGACAAATCAGATGTGGAGGGGGGAATTTTGGCAGGAATTATTGTGGCTTGTGTTATTGTTGTTGTGTTAATTATTCTTGGAATTCTGTTCATCGTGTATCGACGAAACCACACAGGAAAGTCTGTACCCAACTATTCTAGTGATTCAACATTGGACTTGGAGCCCCCACCTCAACTTCCACTTGATCGATCAGGTTATGCAGACATCATCCGTATCAGCTGTCCTCCTGTTAATAACCAATTAATTTCAGACATTTCTGATCAGTCTCATAATTCTGCATCAAGTGGAAGGGGTTCAGCAGAAGCAGAAGAGGAAGATGAAGAAATAAGCAGAATAAACTCTAATAGTTTCTTGCATTCTTCTCAGGCATTCCGTCAGAAAGCAATGCCAGACTCTGGGATACAACATGATGATGATACCCTATCAGAACCAGCAGCACAAACTCACCAGGAGTACCTGGCCAATTTAGGCATCGATTCTTCAAAGATTGGTAAAACAAAATCTGTGATTAAAAATAGCAATAATAATAACAACAATAATAATAATAAAAATATTAAAAGACTGGATAGATCCGCTGAGAGTATGCACCAATTTTCTGATGAAGGAGGCGGAGAAGGGGGTGTTGATACAGATTTAGAAAAGATGACAGATCTAGAAACTGATGATGAAGCGGCCACTCTGGATATTCGAACTCAGGGCATTAGCTTCCATGAGCCAGAAACACACAACATTGGATCTCTTTCTAGTGTAGTCAATAGTGAAGAGGTCAATGGTGGTTCTTATAACTGGGACTACCTTATTGACTGGGGTCCCCAATATCAACCCCTGGCTCATGTTTTCTCAGAAATAGCCAAACTGAAGGATGAAAGCATCACCCCTAAAAAGCAACCAATCAAAACTGTACCTCAGCGCCAGTTTAGCTCATCATTGAAACAGCCTCAGGTAAGAACGGTACCACCACCAATCATAACCAATGCTCCACCGATGTCAGTTCCTCTTACAGCGATCGCACCAAACAATCAAAATAATGATAACTTTGACTATTTACACCAGAGTCCTCCAGCTTCCAACAGAAGAAGCACTCACCAGCCACAGCTGCAAGGTCACCAGCCACAGCTGCAAGGTCACCATGGTCTCCATCATCATCACCATCATCATCATCACAATCATCATCAGAATCATCTACTGCAACAAAATTTGAAATCTAATCACATACCTCTATCCCAGCCACCTCAGCTTCCACATTCATCAATTACTCACAATTTACAACACACCGCCAACTCCCAATTGTTCTCACCTCACAACTACCCACACCCCAATACCCGATCACCACAACAGGTTCGATATCAGCAATACCACAGTCCACGTATGGGCATACATCCACATATACATCCACCCCCACCATTGCTCCCCCCTCCCCCTATACCAACTCAGCATACCTCCTCATCTTCCACTAGTAGGTCACACCCCAACTCTACCCATGCTTCTACCATGAACATATCTCTTCCTTCCCTACCTCGATCTCCAATTAGCTATGAGTCCAGTGTAACATCTGCAGTAATGACACCATCTCTCACGCCTTCATTATCTCCCCTAGCTACCCGATCACCATCTATCTCTCCAGTAGTAAGTAGTGGGCACACCACCCCTGGAAAATCCAACTCCAGAAAAAACCTCACTTCTTCCAAAACCCAAAGTCTGTCCTCTGGATCTGAGAAGGAGTTCACCATCTAGTCATCAGATCTTAAAACCTCCATTAGAGACATATTCTATAATGACAAAGCATAGTATTGAGGAACATCAGATGCCTATTTAGATGTTCCACTTCTTACCAATCAGTCTACTACTAAAGAATAAGAAAGATATTGTGGACGATTGGCTACATTAGAGAGATATATTAGACTACTACATTAGAGAGATATATTAGACTATTACATTAGAGAGATATATTAGACTATTACATTAGAGAGATATATTAGACTATTACATTAGAGAGATATATTAGACTATTACATTAGAGAGATATATTAGACTATTACATTAGAGAGATATATTAGACTATTACATTAGAGAGATATATTAGACTATTACATTAGAGAGATATATTAGACTATTACATTAGAGAGATATATTAGACTATTACATTAGAGAGATATATTAGACTATTACATTAGAGAGATATATTAGACTATTACATTAGAGAGATATATTAGACTATTACATTAGAGATAGTAGTAGTAGTAGTTCCACTTCTTACCAGTCAACTTTCAGAAATGTTCTTGTTCTATTCACCACAATATACTCAAATTTCCTTATATACAAGGCATCAATCTTGATTATTTATCTTCAGTAAATTTATCTTTATATAGAATATGGGTAAATTTTTGGATTACAATATGAATGAAGAAGAGAGTGCAGTAAACCTATGTATCATATAGTAAATAACTATAGCCAAAATAAAATGTTGAATGGAAGTTTTATTTGGAACAGTTTTATGTTGAAAATTGACAATTTGACCAAAAATTCCTATATCAAAATAGGGAGAAACAAACACAGTGTAAAGCATGAAAATAGCTAGAAAATGAGAGAATTATGTAATGGAAACTGACCAATATAGGAATAAGAGAATAGCAAACAAAAAAAGAGAAGAATGATGACAATACCATGATGAAAAAATGATGAAAATACCATGATGAAATGAAAAAATGATGAAAATACCATGATTAAATGAAAAAATGATGAAAATACCATGGACAGCTAAGAAAACTAATGGAGATGTTCTCATTGATGCTGGTGTAAAAATATCAACCATATCAAACATTAGAGACAGACAGTCAAGGTTTCTAGGGCATGTGCTGAGAAGAACACAGCTTGAACACTTAATAACCACTGGAAAGATCAAGGGGAGATGAGACAGGGGACGACAAAGAGAGAAGTTGTTAGATGGACTAGTATTGTGGCGTGGTAGAAGCCCACCAACCAAGCTTATTGACAACACAAGAGACAGAGTTGTGGAAAAACATGATCACCTTCATCATTCAGCATGGCACTTGATTTGATTAATTGAAAATAAAATATGATGAAAATATGTGAAGTTGCATATTGTCTGGCTCTGTGGCGAAGTGGTACAGAGCGCATCTGTGACAGCCAAGGTACCGAGTTTGATCCCCGCCACAGGCACTTGTGCATCTGGACCGTTCAGAAACCAATGCAAACTACTGAATGTATTTATATTGTCTAGAAAATCAACACAGCCAACAAATGCTGGGTTGATAGCTAAGTCCAGTAAAGGATCTGTAAAGTTGTGATCCAAAAATTTAGCCTAAAATTAATTACGTCCAAACCCCGGCAATAATTCCGTCTTCAAAGAATTGAACATGTATCTTCACATATTTCAACTGTATTTTCATTTGCTACTTTCTTATTCCTATACCTGTCAGTTTCCATTACATTATTCTATGATTCCAAAGTCTTCTGGATATTTTGCAGTTTCCTTCTGTATTTATTTGTACCAGTATTGAAAAATACATTTAAAATTAAAATATAGAATTTAAAAATTGTTTTCGACAAAAACTAATTCTGAAATACAAGATGATCCTTCTAGAAGTTGACATGTACGCTGTTGAACTAATCTCTGAAGAGAAAATAATTATATTAACATAAAACCACAACAAATTCAGTTCATTTAATTAAGTATGAGTTATTTCAAGTGTAATGTTATTGTCAAGAAGAAAAATTCACATTGGAAAACATAGTTTCCAATGATTCAAGATTCAATGTGCAAGTTATTATCAGTGGTTAACTGGATGTTTGTTAAATCATCAATTTTTAGATAACTGTTTTTTTTAAATTTTCAATGAATTAATATTTGACTAATTGGATTTTATTTGTTCCACAAAATGTTGACCTAACTGGCAACTTTTTCAAACAGTAATGTCCTAAATGGCAGGTTTTTCTAACAAGCAATGCATGTCAGACTAGTTATGTGTTCACAATGTTTTAATAAATAAATATGAACACAAATGGATGGCAATGATGATATAATCCCTTTAACTGTGAGCAGGTTACTTTTTATGACTCATAATCATTCTACAAAGTGCAGATACTTCTCAGTTGTGTACCTGAGGTCACACCCAGACTTATAAGAGCACTCAAAGGCATGGATGTGTAAGTGGAGTATATGAATGCAAATTTAGTCCTCAAAATGAGGCATCCATTCCCCCCAGTATCCCAGATTACCTTGTCCTGCCAGGAGAACAGCACACAATTCTGGGACAACTAACAATTATGGACAGAATGTTCATATCTTTCCTATTTACTTATTAATTTCTGTTACCATAGCTCAAACATGTTTTATTTTCACCTGATATTTTTAGCATATTTTATTAAATTCCCACTGGGTCTCTCTTGTAGCAGGACAATGTCAGACTCCCACTGGGTCTCTCTTGTAGCAGGACAATGGCTATACTAGATTTCCAGCAGTATGTAGTACAGAGAAGAGAAATATTCTCTCGTAGGTTTATTTGCAACAATTGCCCAATACATCTGACTTCAGTTGTGGTATCTAATAATTCAGTATTTTTTACCTGTCACTTTCACTGGGTTGTGTACATCTGTAGAAATATCCCTAGTAGGTTAACCATGCTGCGCAATGTTTCTATCAACATTGCTCACACTGCACACTGGCTCCTTTCATCAATGATCAGTCAATGTTGCTTGACCGCTTTTGCCTCTCTCTGTCACTATCATCATGACCATAGATATCCATAATGTCTCTTGTAATGTGGTCAATGTTTGCTTAACCTATTATTTGTTTAAACAAGCAATGTTTGCCTACATGCCTATTGTTCAATTAAGCAACGTTTGTTTAACCGGTTATTTGTTTAAACATAAAATTGTTAAATAGTCTATACCTGTCAACTTGTTGAGATGAAAACCTGTACAATAGACTGATACAGTCATAAGAAAACCTTACATGAGTAGAACAACCCGTACAGAGTTAGCTATTTCCGTCTGGATCAAAGAATTTGGGCAATAGTCATTTCTTTCCATGTTGAGCATTTCATTACAAGTTGCTGTTGTTCTTGTGAATTATTTATATCATATAATGAGTTTTCTCTGTTGCCTATTCTGCACAGTTCCTTTTGTACTACCGGTAATTTCTTTTCCCCTTTGCTGTCCACATGATGGTCTGTTTAGTAAGTCTGTTTTCATCCATTCTAAGCACATCGCCAATGTAATTCCAGTGTCTTGTAGCACTACAGAGTGGAGATTTATATACAAGTTATAAAAATTCAAAGTATAAATTATAAAGCAACGATTATAAATTTCTTTTGGTTTCTTCTAATTCAGTTTTTGTTTTGAAACGTTCATTAAGATCATATCAAAATTTCCTATTTAGTAATCCTCATTACAAACCAATAAATGGTACCCAGTTCCCAGCTTAGAATATAGTTACAGGTCAAGGACAGGTGTTAACCCTTTAGCTGCAATGCACAAATTAACTTATTCCTCTCTCTTATTGCTAACGATGAGTTACATAATTTATTTATATTTTATCCCTCATTGTAAAAAACGATTTCATCGCGTGAAATTGTCAAGTGCCTGCATGCAAGACACATCTCATCCATCATCATCAAGTGACATATTCTTTCCAGAGTTTAGTCTTTCCTATGGATCTCTTGAATTCTCCGCGGTCTTGAGCAAGTTGTCCTGCATCTTTCAGTGACATGTGCAGATATTCTTGAATGTCTTTTGTCCAATGGTGTCTTGGTCAGCCTTTGCCCCTGTTACCTTCTATCATCCCCTCCAGTAACATTCTCTCCATGCCGTTGTGTCTCTTAATATGACCGAAAAATGCTAGCTTTTTCTTTAATATGATGTTCAGAAGCCAGCCATCCTGGACGTTAATTGTTCGTAACACCTCATGGTTTGTTTTCTTCGCTGTCCATGGTATTCTCAGAACTCTTCTATAAACACTTTCATTCAAATGATGTTATTCTCTTGGCCAATTCCATGTAGAATATATTTTCTGGTGTTAATATAAAGCTAATGCTGTGAAAGTTCTTCTTATTGTAGGATAAGAAAAGGAATTAGCAAAATGGGAAATTCATTGGGCAAAAGAATTTAGTACAGCTGGGATCTGTTACTGACAACAGCGTGATGCAGCAGTTAAAGGGTTAATCTAGAATTATGAAAAATGTTATAAAACAGTTATTTAAAATAATAATAAGACTTATAACCGATCTGGGTCATAGTGTTCAGCTGTTTAGTTAGTGATTAATAAGAAACTGGGCAACTAATGTCAACTAAAATGTTCAGTATGAATGGAATAATTCCTGAAACTTCCTAAAACATAAAATCCTGTTATCCTACTCTTTCATGGCTGGATGAACCACAAGAGTAGTGATTATTTTTTCTTATTCTTCTTCATTCCCTTTCAGATTTTCACATTGATAACTCTGACAAAATTAGCAGTCAATTCCAGGATCTGATTAGTGTTGTAGAATTTTTTATGAAAGGAGAGAGGACATGGTCAAGTATCTATTTTCTTCATTATATGTTGAACAGGTCTGCAGTGTTTGCTGTTATAGGGCTTGTGCCATAGGTGCATATGTCTTGTTATTCTTGTATTTGTGATATAGGTGGCAGTTTAAGTCTGTTATGTCCTGTTCAGAGTTGAAAAATTATAACCTGATTCTGCCTTGAGAACTAATGGTAGGATGTTTATTGCGAAATAAAAAGTTTGAAACTACACTGCTATAATTTACATGTAAGGAGGTGTATTGTCAATTATGGTAGGAAAGATTAAAATGTAAGGGAAAATCGTACAGGTTGACATTCCAACAAATCTTGGCATATTTAAGTATTAATTCTGCTGTGTTTGTGAAACATTTATGTCTGCATGTTCAATTGAAACCTGCCCCTGATGCATCATCTATGCCATCACGCAAGGAGCGTGAAGACATCACTGATGTAATAAGCACCAATCAATGAGCACATTCATTATCTTCATATGTTTAGTGTCCTGTGCAGCCATATGGTCAACAACATGGCTGTTGTGATAATGAATCCATCCAAATACATGTTCTCGAATGCCTGCACAAGATACCACGCATATGGAGAACGACCATGTGACCATCACTGCGTACTAATTAACATCAGTTATGATGTCTTCAATGCTAATTGCCTGCTGGCATAGGTGATGCAGCATGGTAGGTTTCATTTGAACATGCCCTATACAAGCATATGTGCACTGTTGTTGTTTGAAATAGTGGATGTTTTTTTACATCTCAATCTTCCAAAATGTTATTTGTTGGCACATCTCACTGCAGAGATATTATTTTATCTGCTGTTATATTACTGTTGTTTCGTGAAAATGTAGCAACAAGTTCCTTGGTTTAGATGTCAATGTGTAAAATATATCTACATCTAAAACTTTAAAATCATAATTGTTGGCATCATGGTATAAAAGAATATTAATAATTGACAAATTAATAAGAGCCATAGTTTTGTAAAGTATGATTGCCTACATCACTGTGCATAACACTTGATTTTGAAGTATGATTGCCTATATGACTGTGTGACACTTTATTGTGAAGTATGATTGCCTATATGACTGTGTGACACTTTATTGTGAAGTATGATTGACTATATGACTGTGTGACACTTTATTGTGAAGTATGATTGCCTATATGACTGTGTGACACTTTATTGTGAAGTATGATTGACTATATGACTGTGTGACACTTTATTGTGAAGTATGATTGCCTATATGACTCTGCGTGACTCTTGATTGAGTGTTCATATATGTTTTATGTTTTCTGTATTATTTTATTTTTTTCTTCACAATTATCTATTGTAAGTTTGTAAATATAGGCACAATGATGAAACTTTGATTTCTGCTCCCTGTACTGTATATATGAATCAAATACTGGGTCAATTATTCTCTTTATTGCAACATAAAAAGGGTTCCAACGGCAACAAAAAAACATCTTATCCAAAGTATCTTCATTCCAACTCTGTGCTACCAATGTCAAACATGGTCCTTAACAACAAAATAGAGACACCTGGTTACAACAGAGATGAGATGTCTGAGAAAAGCCACAGGAGTGACCAGAAGTCACAGAATTAGAAATGAGGTCATAAGAGAAAGAGTGGGTGTCATATCAATTCTGCAATGCATACAAAACCAACAGATACAAGGGTTTGGTCATCTGGAAAGAATGCCATGTGATTCATTAGTTTATAAAGCATATATGAAGAGAGGAGAAGCAGAAAGAAGAGCCAGGGGTAGACCTAGAGTACGCTGGATCGACAACATTAAAGAGACAGTAAACGAAGACCACATAACATTATCTGAAGCTGCCAGAAAAGCGAGATCAAGAACATTGCATCTCCCTCGACACCCATAAGGGTAAAAGAGGAAGAAAGAAGAAGCACTGTATACTGTACTGAAGGAACACAGATTCATCAATAAATGTATACTGTACTGAAGGAACACAGATTCATCAATAAATGTATACTGTACTGAAGGAACACAGATTCATCAATAAATGTATACTGTACTGAAGGAACACAGATTCATCAATAAATGTATACAAACACAAACCTAAATTTCATATAAGTAAAATATATAATGTAGACAAGTATCTGTCTTGGGCTTCAGCATTGTACATCATGATAGAGAGGAAAATAGAAGAGTTCCAGCCCTGATTGTTATCCTAGCGGCCGATGTGTAGTGGTGCCTATGCTATGAACAAGTTGCACATAGGATGTAGTGAAAAGCAACTCAGTGCAAAATATGACAACTCCCCCGGAGCACCAAGAATCAGACAAACATAACTGTGCACAAATGGAAAGTTTCTTGAATGATGGCAAATTCCTAGCTTGCTACCCACTCTATTCCTTGGATGATGGCAAATTCCTAGCTTGCTACCCACTCTATTCCTTGGATGATGTGGAATGCATAGCTGTCAATCAGGTGTCAACAGCTTATTTGGGAATGAATATATAACGGGTGCTTGCGAGCTATCAGAGATTGAATGACTTAATCTCCTTTCCCAAGTTGTTATCATCACATACTTGTGAAACAAGATATTTGAAGGTGTTAACTTCTTCCAGTTTGTGACCATTTAACCAGAGACTCATGAGATCTGTCTTGGTTTCACTAGTCATCAATATCTCACTTTTGTTAATGCTAATTTTCATGCCATAATTCCAACTAACTTCTTCCAACTTTGAGAGGTGAGTTCTTGGAGTTCAGATTCAGATAACAGTTTGACCAAACATACCACCAATGGCTAGTAACGGGAAATGTTGTAAATATTGTAACCAAATCTATATATTGAGATCACTTTTGCTCTAATCAAATAAAACGTGTATATAGATATATTGTACACAAATCAACTACAGAGTCTTAGAAGGCATTTACTTAATACAAAATATTTCATGATTTTGTTCTATGTTTGTGTGTATATGATGAATGCTTGACATAAAGCATCTACTAATAATTATAACGATGATGTTACTTCTGTTGCTGCTACAACAATCTGATGTGACTGTTCATTCTTTCATTCTTTACTGATAATCATTTTCTGTAATAATAATTATCGCTGACTTTGTACTGATGTAAATGTATGACTGTCTATAGTACAGACATGCATGAGAACAAACGCATTTGCTGATTAAAAATTTTTGTATGAACAAATTTATTTGACATGATATTTTTTGACATGGGTAATATAGATTCTGAATGTCATATGTTAATGAAAACACTGCTTAATTTGACAGCATTTGTTAATTCACATGACAGCATTGTCATTTGATGTGATCTGAAATTTGAAATATGACAGTATCATCATTTTATGTGATGTAAAAAAAACAAACTGTCAATACTGCATTTTACCAGTTCAGGTGTTGCATGGAGAGGATTGAATAGCTGTGTGATAGAGGCTGCATGCTCTTGCTGTCACCACGTCATGTACAGGGTGAGTTTTTTTTAATTTACCCTCCGACAGAAAAAAACCTAGTCCTTACCGGGGATCGAACTCTAGACCTCACTTGTGTGAGACTAGCATTCTAACCTCTCTGCCATGATGTGATGTGAAATCTGAAATATGACAGTATCGTCATTTGATGTGATGTGAAATCTGAAATTATTGCTACATATTTTTTATTTATGACTTTTTGACTGCATTTGTATTAGTGACATTAATCATCATGTGACATTAAACATAATCTGGCATATTTGATATGACATTAACCATCATGTGACATTTGATCATGCAACACATTTAATGTGACATTTATGAATGACATTTGATGTGACATTATGAATGAAAGAAAACAGATTACATATTTATATCAAATCATATTTATAACTACTGTAAACAATATCTATAAACGCCAGTATTGACATGTTAATAGAGATGTAACAGTGAGAAATAAGCAACTTTAAACCAATTACATGTTCCAATCAACAAACACCGGGAATAG
The DNA here is from genome assembly GCA_034231615.1 of Meghimatium bilineatum. Lineage (NCBI taxonomy): Eukaryota > Metazoa > Mollusca > Gastropoda > Stylommatophora > Philomycidae > Meghimatium > Meghimatium bilineatum. The sequence continues at coordinate 49,351,242 of CM067312.1, read as the reverse complement.
TCTTTTTTTTTCTTCCTACATTTATTCTCAAGCTCCCACTCATTATCAGGATGTAGTCCAAATAACACAATTTGCTGTATTATGGTTTATAGAATTGCTGTGATATCTGCATAGTTTGGCCATACACATCTGATTTTATGATGGTCATTGGCTCATTTTCCTTCTTTATTGGATCAATAAATTAGGTCTTTCTGCTAAGGAGATATCATAGTGGGCATGGAAAATTGGAAAAGTGCAATGGTGATGATCTTAGGCCCTTTAGCCGCTAGGAATGAGCCTACTCATTCTTTCCTCTGAATGCTGAAAATGAGTTAAATCATATTTTTTTATCCCATCATTATTAAAAATTATTTCACTCTGAAATCATCAAGTGTCAGTTCGCGTCACACACTCACTGGGAACAATGTAACAGCTAAAGGGTTAATGTACAAAGTTACATTTAACATTAAAGTAAAGTAACAAAACATGGGGAAGTGCTTCCAGAACCATTTTTACCTCAGCATTAGATGTGTGAATGTGTGAGTGGTGCTGCAGAAGTGTTTCACTCAACATTTATTGATTTATGCATTGTCAGCATTTGTATATACCTCAGAGATAGTGAACCATGTTTGTTTGACATGGCATCTTAATCTATAATACAGTCAAATCCTAATATAACGATCTGGTCCGGGCCAATGAAATAAGTACCGGGTATATAATAACATAAATTTTCTATAAACAGAAAAAAACAATGCAGCAAAAAATATAATTGGGAATTTTAAAATATGCTGTTAAATAGGGAAATGTGTTATGGAGGGATCCAACTTTGCATGTTTCAAACTTGGACATCAAGTTTTGTATTCATTTTTTTGATGATATTGTTTGTGGTCCTTTTCAAACTCCGATTGGATCTCAATTATGGCAGGACAATGTTCCTACTAGATTTCAAGTAGATTGTTGTCCAGAGAATGAAAATGCTTTCTATTGCTGTTTTTATTTTGCACCAGTGACGCGAAACATCAGACTTGGCATTGTAACTAATGCTTTCAGTGTATTTACTACCTCCACAGAATGTGTTATTTGTATTGCTGTTTAGGTGAACAGACATCACTGAAATTGAGCATACCAACAGGATATCAGTCTTTTTCAGCAGATAAAATGTAAACACTTTAAGGACATGAGAGAGTCAATAAACCATATAATACCCCATCAACATCAACCCATTTGTAGACACTTCCCTTTCAACTAGCAGAGAAAAACTTTTACAGACACCCTTAACAATCACTAACTCATTGTATGGATCACTAAGTCAACTTAAGAAGACCTGCACTTTTTAAAAGAATAGTAAAAAAAAACGGTAAATTAACCCATAGCATTTATTAATGCCATAGGGGTGTGAGATGTTTGTGATCTCACATTTCAGAAGCTCTGCAAATGAGGGTGGTAGCCATCTCCTCTCCCTTGCAGTCTTTTACTTCCCGGATTAATCCGGTACCCATTTAAGGCTGGGTCAACCTAGGAGCCGTTGCAATCTGAGAAACATTTCCACACAGGACCACTCATATGCGAAGCCATTGCGAATAGTATTGTGCTGCCAAGCATTTGGATATCACCAACAACAACAACACACATGGTAGTTTAAGTAAGGTTTTGATTATACACTATCTTTAGTCTTCCTATTAATCTATTCCTCGTGCCCTTTCTGTGCCCAATTACAAATTCAACTCGCAAAATCTTCAATCAAAAGACTCATTACTTGTATCCCCATCCACATAGTGTTCATAAAGAGAATGCAGCATGTTTACTCTATCTATAAACATACAACTGACCACAGACGACCTTAACCTTTAGCAAGCCAGATTAAAAAATACGAAACGTCTCCGTGCCACCGGATTCTTTTTTGAAAATTTGCATTATTGATGGTGACTGTTTTGAAAATGTGATAATTTTTTGGTATTTAGAGATATTTAAATAATATTTGCACATATAAATAAAGAATTGAATTATGCATATATTGGTGTAATTTATGTACGTGTGTGTGTGATACCAGATGTATGAGAAAGTGGTAAAGACGTTTTTCACAAAAAAACATATTTTATAACAAATAAAGAGGAAAAAAATAAGAAAAAAAAATAACTTACCTTACATATCGAATTCCTTGGAAACACTAAACTAAATCACGCAAATCTGTTGTATTTATGTTCTTTCACTGCGAAATTATCAAAATATAGCCGGGGGAACTGTATAAAACATGTAGATTTGCAGTAAAATCGTTCTTTGAGCTTAGGCCTAGAGTTATTTTTTCTGCCACTTCAAAATATTCGATATCAAACGTACAAGTCCCCAAACCAACACGGCATTCTGTATATTCACTGCTGTGAAACTAAATAACCTAATAATCCATGATTCAAGCCACGATTCAATGTTATTTTATTCAAAATACGATGAAATAAAGGTCTATAAAACCGATCCATCATCATGGCATCGTACCGGTGTACAGATGTGATCAGATTAATTGCTCTTAAACTTTTATGAATAGCTAGCCATTTTCAAAAACGATCATTTCAGAAGTGGGGGATGTACCGGCTTCGATTGCGCATGTCCCCAGCTATGTGCACGGACTGTGGTACGTGTAAATCTCACGATATTATCGTTGGGTGGGCCGGGCCGCCAATAGCGCGCGTGGCCATTTTGTTTCTCGGCGGCCAGGATTGATATAGGCTTGGTGAAGGTTAAAGTCAGTCTATCAGTATATTATCCCATACTTTATAGTACCACCAGGGCAATATCCTGCAGGTTTGAAATCATCAAGGACTCCATCCATTTTTATCTCAAATATCCGATTTCATATTAAAAGAAAGTAAATCAGAGTCTATCTCATGTGTTGTCAAGGCCTGAAAGGGGAACAATGAATAGCAAGAATGTTGTCTGTCATGTATGTTATAAGAGCATAGGTGTCACTAGTACAGATTTTCCGTATTGATACAGATTTCCCCCTCCCCCCACCCAAAAAAATTTAAAATTTAAAAACATTTTTTTGGGGCGAAGTAATTTTTGTTAAATCTTCAGTAATTACTACTAATGTAGACATTTTGCAAGTATCGATTGGGGGGGGGGGGGGGGTAATTGAGGCGGGGTTTATTTGGGAGGGGTTACTTAATACAGACATTTCTATTGAAATACGGAAATTGTTAAAAATACAGATTTATGGAACAATAAGTTCACAGCTATTTAAGAGGCAAATGGGGTGGAGTTGGCTATCCTATTCCATAGAGAGTCGAAGTGACTCAGAAACCTTACTGAAGTTAGATGTGTTAGGCCACAAATGCAGATATTACAGTTACAATGTATAACTGTGAGACAACACATTCCGTTCTTTTGACGGTGTCCTGCATGAGTTTAATCTGCTGGAGTTTTGAGAACTAATGCAGAAAAATGTGAGGTGTAGCTTAAAATGATGTGTGGCTACATTAAAGTAATGTGTAGCTACAGTTAATATGAGCTGTATCTATGGTAATGTGTGGTGTGTATAATGTAATGTGATATCTGGCTACAGTTAATATGAGCTGTGACTTGTAATGTGAAGCTTGAATGCTGTAATGTGAAGCTTGAATGCTGTAATGTGATGTGTGGCTACATATCAGCCATAACTCGTGAGGTGTGAGTGTGTGGCCCCACATACAGTGATCATATGGTCTATATTGAGAACTTTCTGTTTTCTTTTTACCCCTTTATGCCTTGCAGCATCAGGAGCAGAAGAATTCTCTGGAGATGGATTTTGCATTTGCTTCATTTGTTTTGTTTTTTTATTGACTCTTATTTCTGTAATCCATCATTTGCATGGTCTGCCCCTGACTTTGTATCCGTCATGCCTGTATAGTATAGCTTATTGAGAGGCACTATCTGATGGTAGCCTGGACGCGTGTGAGAACCACTTAATCGGTTGTTTTCTGATGTTGAAAACTCCCGCTATAAAGTGATGTGTAGCTACAGTAATATAAAGTGTGGCTACAGTAATGTATGTTTGAGTAGTCTGGCACCCTATATTTATGCTAATCAATTCTAGTATAAACAATGCAGATCTCTATTCAAGCTGAAAGTTATTATTGCAAGCATGTAGCTTAGATCAGATGCCCCTTCACAACAAAAACACAATGGATACATTTCTTCATTCCATCTTTGTTGAAAAAGAAAATGGAGACCACATCAAATATAATTTTTGGAAAATGGGTAATCAAAAAATGTTGGAGTGTGTTTTACAAAACTTATCTTCATTGCATTTATATAATATAACACAATGTATATTTGTTTCGCAATGTACACTTGCTAAGTTTAGAGTGTGAGTTTTACAATTAAAATGTAAGTGTGATAGTTTTCATTGTGATATGTTTGAGAATGTGTGTAAAATGTGATCTATGAATGGCTGATGTTCTGAGCTTGTGTAATTATTTGTATACTATCACCATGGTAACTGTTATGTATGTGTGAATATCATTCAGTTTTGAGATACCATGTTAGATTTCAGTGAAAAATACTTGCAAAAAAATAAATAAATTTGCCAGTGTCTGAATAACAAAGAGGTTTTATTCTTTGTAAAACTATGTCATTGATCTTATAGATGTTGTGTGTTATCATTCTTTGAAATGTTTTTGTTGTAGTATGTTGTCCTGTTGTGTTAGGAAAACCTCTGTTGTGTGTTGTCATGTTTTGTTGAAATATGTCATTTGTTGTGTATTGTCAGAATGTAGGCTTATTGAAACATATCATGTATTGTTGTGTGTTGAGGCAATGGCATATGTTGTTGTGTTTTGATTCCTGTTGTTTGTTGCTGACTTGTTGAAAGTTGATGCATGTTTTAGAACATGATATGTGTTTTTGCTGTATTGAGATTTAATGTTTGTTTGTGTGATTGCTTGTTTGAGAACCACATGCATTGCGAGCAATTAGCTCTTACTTCCTATGTGCAGTGGGGTGGTTTTTCTGAATTTTCTTTCATACCCAGGAGATTTCAGATTTTGGCTTTGTGCAATGCCTATTGAAGGAGCCTTCTACTCAGAGGGTGTCTATAATTGTATAGATGACATGCTACAAAGCTTCCATATGAGAGTGTCAACCAGCAAGTCATCTACTAAGGTTTTTTGTTGTATGGGTAGTGTGTCTAGTGGGCCATTAGTGAGACCCACAGACACAACCATATGCACAGATTTAATGTAAATATTTTGGCCTACTTTTTTGCAATATATATAAATCACTCATGACAAATTTTGCAATATAAATGGACAATTTGTGGCACATTTTACATTATAAGTAAGTCCTTTAAGACAGGTATAAGAATTACAAATAACACAGTGGAATACCATTATAACAACATAGTCCAGACCAACAAAATATATATGTAATAACAGACATTTTCTATAAGCCTATACAGTACAAACATTTATAGAAGAAATATAATTGGGAATTTTGTAGTGTTGTTATACAAGAAAATATGTTATAAAAGATGCGCTATAGAGGAATTCCACTGTATAACACTTGTATCCTTTTGTGCATTGGAGAAGCTTCTCAAGAGCCAGAAGGTACCAACTCTCAGCAATGTGTAATGCTTCTAGAAGACATTTCCTTCACAGAAGTGACAAATAAATAATTATATAGATGCAGTTCTGTTGGGTTTTCATAAGAGAAATGTCTCGCTATGTAAGAATGCTATCTACCGAGGCAGTACTGATGCATAATAGTTTACCGTATAGGCCACAGGTGAGATATTCAGACCTTCCAGCTGTAGATTAAAGTATAGGCCACGGGTGAGATATTCAGACATTCCAACTGTAGATTAAAGTATAGGCCACGGGTGAGATATTCAGACCTTCCAACTGTAGATTAAAGTATAGGCCACGGGTGAGATATTCAGACCTTCCGGCTGTAGATTAAAGTATAGGCCACGGGTGAGATATTCAGACCTTCCGGCTGTAGATTAAAGTATAGGCCACGGGTGATATATTCAGACCTTCCAACTGTAGATTAAAGTATAGGCCACGGGTGAGATATTCAGACCTTCCGGCTGTAGATTAAAGTATAGGCCACGGGTGAGATATTCAGACCTTCCGGCCGTTGATTAAAGTATAGGCCACGGGTGAGATATTCAGACCTTCCGGCTGTTGATTAAAGTATAGGCCACGGGTGAGATATTCAGACCTTCCAACTGTAGATTAAAGTATAGGCCACGGGTGAGATATTCAGACCTTCCAACTGTAGATTAAAGTATAGGCCACGGGTGAGATATTCAGACCTTCCGGCTGTAGATTAAAGTATTGTCGAGGCAGATTCCTTGAAGTAGAGATGGGGATTAGTCCAACCAACAGAGGCTGGAAACTCAGATTGATAGGGCCATCACCTATATAAAGCAGATCAACAGGCCTGCCCAAGCAAGGACAGGTGCTGATGTTGATGATACTTGGCCAGTAGATGCACCCCAACCATGGTATCACGTGAAACACAACATGTATACACTGTCATACCAAACAAAAGAAAGTATTGTCAGACTACCTTAAAGTAATCAAAGTATTGTCAGACTACGTTGAAGTAATCAAAGTATTGTCAGACTACTTTGAAGTAATCAAAGTATTGTCAGACTACTTTGAAGTAATCAAAGTATTGTCAGACTACTTTGAAGTAATCAAAGTATTGTCAGACTACCTTAAAGTAATCAAAGTATTGTCAGACTATAATGAAGTAATCAAAGTATTGTCAGACTACCTTAAAGTAATCAAAGTATTGTCAGACTACATTGTAGTAATCAAAGTATTGTCAGACTACTTTGAAGTAATCAAAGTATTGTCAGACTACGTTGAAGTAATCAAAGTATTGTCAGACTACTTTGAAGTAATCAAAGTATTGTCAGACTACTTTGAAGTAATCAAAGTATTGTCAGACTACTTTGAAGTAATCAAAGTATTGTCAGACTACCTTAAAGTAATCAAAGTATTGTCAGACTATAATGAAGTAATCAAAGTATTGTCAGACTACCTTAAAGTAATCAAAGTATTGTCAGACTACATTGTAGTAATCAAAGTATTGTCAGACTACTTTGAAGTAATCAAAGTATTGTCAGACTACTTTGAAGTAATCAAAGTATTGTCAGACTACCTTAAAGTAATCAAAGTATTGTCAGACTACATTGAAGTAATCAAAGTATTGTCAGACTACCTTAAAGTAATCAAAGTATTGTCAGACTTCTATGAAGTAATCAAAGTATTGTCAGACTTACCATAAAGTAATCAAAGTATTGCCAGATTCCTTAAAGTAATCAAAATATTGTCAATTACTTTGAAGTAATCAAGAGTTGCACTTATTGACTATAAAAGAATAAGGATGATTTACTCTGAAATAATGCATTTATATACTCTGCTGTCAACAGACACAGCTGGAAGTCCATTTGTTACAGCTGGAAGTCCACTTGTTACAGCTGGAAGTCCACTTGTTACAGCTGGAAGTCCACTTGTTACAGCTGGAAGTCCACTTGTTACCACTGAAAATCCACTTATTGTGTACAGGAGCAGAGGTGAATGGTCTAGATTGTTGGTAATTTGTAGATATCAAGCATGCCCGCACATTGTTATGTAAACGTGAACTTGAGTGGGGATGCAGGTTGTAGGAAGATTCTGAACAAAAATGGTGTGTGCCAGGATTCCGGATCTAAGTTGATCTTTGATCTCTGTAGAACCTGTTGATATGCAAGGGTTATCAAGTTATTTGGAAGAAGTGTTAATATTTTAGTAAAATGTGCTGTGTCATTGTTGTAATGGATACACATGATATCCTCAGAGATTTGATAAAGTCTGAATAGAAAGCATAAATAGCAACACTCTGATCTGCCATGAATGTTGTAAGAGGCAACTAAGTTTATGAGTGGAGCTGGCTGTCCCATCCTATATACCAAAGTGACCCAATATCCATGTTGAAGTTGGATGTTTCAGGCTGTAAAAGGCAGATATTGCTGCCAAATTCCATATCACAAAATAATACTTTTTGTTTTCTGCAAATTGCATCCTGTTAACAGGTCATACATAAATTACTTCAACAACTTTTATATCTCTTTCCGCTTGTCAACAACTACCGAACAAAAACGACCCCCCCCCCCCCAAAAAAATAATCCTAAATTTATATCAATCAATCAATCAATAAACCCATAACCCTTCAGGGTCGTAGGGGTACCACATTGGATGCTTCAGCACACAGAGTCCTCCAGTGAATTCTATCGTCAGTGATGCGGATGAGTGTGGAAATATCTAGCCCTGTCCATTCCTTGATGTTGTCTGTCCATGTCTTTATTTGTCCTCCTCTGCTTCTTCCACCCTCGACAGTTCCCTGCAGTATTGTTTTTGACAAGGAATCGTGCCTGCATACATGTCCGAACCATGCTAGTTTTTGTCGTTTCACTATTGAAAGCAATGGCTCCTGGACACCTGCACACATCTCTACTTTATTTCTTACGTACACATTGGTCTTCCTATAGGAAATTCGTAGAATTCTTCTGTAGCATTTATACTCGAAAGCCTGTAATCTCTAAATTTAAAATTTATATAAATTTAAATTTATTAATTAAATTTATTAAATTTATAAATTTTTAATTTATATAAAACTTTTTGATGGAAAAAAAGTAGGACAAAAATGTTTTATGTGTCACAATAAATGCTTCAAATTCAAACAATTTATTTGGTGTATAAAAACAGTAGGTCTATTGTTGACATCAACGGACAGCTCTAACCAGATTGAACATAATAAGGCAGAAGAAGAATAATAGGCCCTACAGAATCTAAATAAAATATAAGTCTGTCTAAGGTTGACAATTTTGTGCAGCAGTAAATAAAAGATTTGATCGTGCAACAATCCAGCAAAAGTAATCAGTGATGTCCATGTTGGGAATTTAGTGAGTGATTTCAGCTTTTTCACAATTCTGCCTTCTAATCAGACATTCCACTTTCATGAATTTATTGCTTCTGATAAGACATTCTCCTTTGTAAGGAAATCTGACAAAGACACCCCATTTAAACTAAACTCTGACTTCTGACTCTAGATTGACCTTTCCCTCACTTATCACTCTTTCATGTCACATTATTTTTGTATGTCACATGCACCTAATTTAAAAACAAATTGATATGGTATTATATTCAGGATGCAGCCATCACTACAGCACAGTTTGAAATTGTTTTCTGAACGGTCCTGATGCAAAATCGGATTCGAACCCAGCACCTGGCCATCACAGATGTGCTCTGTACCATGCCACGGCAGAGTTGAACGTACCTTATTTGCCTTATAACATCAAATCCCATTATAACAACTTTATAGTCAAACCTCATTATAACAACTTTATAAAGCCACATCCAAATGTAACAACTTGGTCCTAACCGACAAAATATCTAGGCTATGTAATATCATCAGCATTTAGTGTCGTCTCCGCAACGAAGGTTGACTGCAACAGACCTTCAACATCCCTTGTCTTGGTGGTTCACTCTGCTAGACTGTAATTTGTCCACCTCGCGATGTTACTCTCTCACTTATATCTCTGCTTCCCTCTTGTTCATATCCCCTCGACTTAACCCTCAAGTAAGGTCTTCAGCAGGGTATGTAATAACAGAAGTACGTCATACTCAGTACAAACGATAAATAATAAATATAGCTAGGGATTGTGAAAAGTGTTGTTAAATAGGGAGATTTGTTATAACAGGACACGTTATAGCGGGATTCCACTTATGTAGCACACTTCAACAATTATAGTACTTTCTTCAGTGCAACCACTAACGTTAAGACATAACACCAGTTCCTGTAAATAAAAAAAAAACCCACTCGTATATACCAAGATATATAGTTCAATATATTTACTGCTCATTTATAGAGCAATATGTAATATACCAAAAATAGTTCATTTACCAACATAAATGTGCAATTTCATAGTATTCAAGAGACTTTTGGCGCCCTGTAAAAAAAAAAAACGGGAGGTTATACCAGTCTTTTGTTTAAATTCCTAAGATTTCTTGAATAACTTCAGATTAAGACACATTTTACGAAAATAACACCAGATGACAGAGAAAAACCAGATATAGTGGAAAAAAACCCAGCTGTGACAACAAAGTTTACCTTGATTGCAGCTAAATACAGTTCCTGTTCTGCAAATCGCCTTCCAATACAGTTCCGTGGGCCATACCCAAAGGGTAGAACAGCCATCTTTGGCATATGATCCCCTCGTGAACCGTCGGAAGACCGTAACCACCTTTCTGGAAGATATTGGTTGGAGTCTTGGAAATCGTTTTGACAGGTCAGAATGTTGCACATCATTATACGAACCTGTCACGTGATTGAAAATGGCTATCATGTTAACATTTGCAAAAATAGAACAAATTAAATTCATAAATGATTTTTCTAATTAAGCTGTTCAAAAATTGATGGCACCTTTACCGCTAAACCAAGCAAAATCAATGATAATCTGCGTAAAAAGTGCATGCTCAGTTATGTGTCAGTCAGTTCATTTTTGCCAAGTTTGGCACATAGGGCGGATGTCAAGTTCTCCATGCATGTCGGTCAGTTGCCAAGAATTGCAGGTCTTGTGCATTTATGCCTGTTGGTTATAATTCATTCGTAAATGTTCTTCTGAACGTTGTTTTTAGGCTTCCCTGTTTTCTTTCCCCGTCTGGTGTCCACACGAAGACTTGCTGTGGAATTCTGTCTTCCTTCATTCTAAGTACGTGGCCGATGTATGTCCAGCGGCGTTTTCTAATGATGTTCGTCACATATTCTTGTTTTGTCTCCTGAATAAGAAAGAAAACTCGCATCACTGGATAGAGGAAGTTTATTTAAAAATATATGTGTATCAGCGTTACCACCCACGATATTGAAAAGACTCCAGTTCCGAAAAAAAGACCAGTTCAAGTAGCCTTATATAAAAGCTAAGTTTAACCATTTCTAAAGAACACTGCCTTAAATAAAATGGATAACAGTGTTCATTGTCGAGACATATTCCTGGGATAACGCGTACTGTCAATGATCTATTTGTTACACGGCCAATCAGTATTTTAGTTTGTGCTCTCTCCCCCTTCGCATATAGTTAGCGTGAAAATATCCTATCTTAAAAATACAGAAAAATCTGGCAGTGTCAATATGACACAAACATGTCGGAAGCAAAGCAATCCAAACTTCAGCTGGGTAGCGGCCATCCTTGATTGATTTCTACAGCACTCTATTCGTTAAACCGTGTATCATTACTACTGCTGGCTTTATACCATGCCACATATTAAACCACATAGTATTTTCTCCCGTTGTCTCTCTCTGTCTCTTTCCCTGAATTGTGGCTGTTGCCACTCTGTATTCTAAACTTCTTCTCAAGATGTGGCCAATAAATGTCCACTGTTTCCCCCTGATATTGTTAGAAGTAACTTATTAAGCAAGTTAACATATATCACACATATACAGGTACATATTCGTTTAGAAAGATTAATCATGGAGGGAAACTAGAGCCGTGTCGTGTTATGATGCAGAGAGCCGGTTGCATCAGGCGACACCAATCAAAATACATTTAAGAGGCGACTTTTCGAATAAAAACCTTTTTAATTGGGGTGGGGCGGCATTTCTAAGACTTGCATCATACTAAGAAAATCCACCGCACGGTCCTGAGGGAAACGTTCAAGGGAAGAGAACAAGAGGCAGACCAAGACTATGATGGACACATGATATTGAATACCTTCTAAACAATACACCGGAAGAGGCCAGACAGCTTGCACAGAACCGATAATATTACAAAGTGTCGATAAGGACAAAGCTCATTTTGATGTTACTGGTAGATAGACACATTGAAAGAAAATCCCTAGCGATCTATAAAAAATATATTGTTTACAGAGTGAATTTACCAGAGATTCCTATGAATTATAGCGTTAATTTTTCAGAGATTCATGTGGATTATAGCGTGAAGTGTTATGTACTGTGAGTGGTACTGATGGCAGGTGAAATGCCACTTCGTTGAATGTGGGGGGGGGGGGGGTCAAGTACATTTGGGGAAAACCCCACGGCAATTAAATCAGTACTCCACACCTTTTCAATCTTTTCCCCAAAATGTAAAGGAGTGGGGCTTCCCCCCCATCCCCTCCTCTAAAGGACACGCCCTTTCTTTTGGTTGGTTTGTTGCTGATCCAGCGGTCCATGGGCTCTGTTGACCCTTTGGCCCAATTCTTTCTTATCAGACTCGTAGTTACGGGCTTTATTTATGGAACATATGTCTCCGTATCCTCAAACGATAATCACAAGGAATTTCCGAAAAAAATCCGCCTTGTAAATAAGAAATCGCGAGACGATTCGAACCATAACCTCTTGAGCACGAAACGAACGACAACTACTACTTCATGTCGACTCCCTGTCTTCATGTCGATTATTGCAAAAGGAATGGAAACATGATTGTTTAAGTATGACAATGGTAGTCCTTACCCCTGCAGGTATCCGATAACCACTAAGAACAACATCGTTAGGTAGAATGCGCAAAGTTCCAATGGATGGGTATATAATCCTGCAGAAGATATAATTTCAAAAAATATATAATAAACATAATTCATAAAAAAATTCTTTTAATAATTTACTCAAATGGCGTACGTAGATGATTGTATTTATTTGATTCTGATGATTGTATTTATTGTAAAATGATTATTGTACTTATTGAATTCTAATTATTGTATTTATTGTAATCTGATTATTGTACTTATTGAATTCTAATTATTGTATTTATTGTAATCTGATTATTGTACTTATTGAATTCTAATTATTGTACTTATTGAATTATAATGATTGTATTTATTGAATTCTGATGATTGAATTTATAGCTATGATTTGCTCCCATATCAGGCCCCGTAAACACAGGGGGTTGAATAATCATCTAATTAATAATCATAAAATGTAATACAAAATATGAATTTCGAAGTTTCGACCAAAGGATCTTTCTATTCATTACAATTTATGCTTATTCATTATGTTTTTAAAATTAACGTTAATTATGTGTAGCCTGGCTCAGTGACGTAGAGATACAGTGTTCATATCGTACTTCAAAGTATTATGTTGAATCCCAGCCGCTGGCATTTGTGCATTCTGACCATTTGGAAAGCGATTACAACCTACAGAAAGTAAAATATTGCCAAAAGTCACTACAGTCAACAAATGCCGCGTTGATCGCTGCGTCCTAGTTTAGAACTTGCGGCCAACAACGAACATATTTCATACTTATCTTCATGTTGAATGTGGATGTGCTATTCCGAAAGACGCAAATAACACTGTTTTGATGAAAAACTGGCAGCACAACTTACTTCTCGTTTTCCGACTAAACACATGCGAAAATTTGCATGAACGCAAACGCAGAAGAAAAAGAAAATACATTTCCTTGTTAATATCAATTTCTATTAGTGTTACTGCGACCCTCGCCTGTTTTTAAGAGTCACAGGCATCTTCGTTATTAGTTACTATCAAATAAAATTATTTTTGGTGAAAGGAAAATCCTCATGAAAGAAATGCTTCAAGTAGCCACAGTCACGTAGAAATATTATTGAAAGTGACGCGATCGGCTGCCTGGCAAGATAATGAGAGAAATTAACTCAATCTGACTATTGAGTAACCTAAAAATAGGGTGTTAAGTCAATGAAGAGTTAATACAGACGTAGAAGTGATAGAAAATATTTAAAGTTGACATACGGGTAGAAGTTGACGAAGATGATGTAGCGTTAGTAGACAACAATAATGTTAATGCGAAATTAGAGGAGAGAGGAGAGAGAGAGAGAGAGAGAGAGAGAGAGAGAGAGAGAGAGAGAGAGGAACTGATCAGGAAGAGGAATATTTGATATTACTGAAGAAAATAAAGAAGAAGCGGACAAGTAGGGCAATATGAAAAATATGACAAAAATGTATAGCATGAGAATGATAAATCATCACACTAAAAAGATGACAAAACATCACACTAAAAAGATGACACAACATCACACTAAAAATATGACAAATCATCACACTAAAAAGATGACAAAACATCACACTAAAAAGATGACAAAACATCACACTAAAAAGATGACAAATCATCACACTAAAAAGATGACAAAACATCACACTAAAAAGATGACAAAACATCACACTAAAAAGATGACAAAACATCACACTAAAAAGATGACAAAATATCACACTAAAAAGATGACAAAACATCACACTAAAAGATGACAAAACATCACACTAAAAAGATGACAAAACATCACACTAAAAAGATGACAAAACATCACACTAAAAAGAAGACACAACATCACACTGAAAGATGATAAAACTTCACAATAGAAAGATGATAAATCACGATCATGAAAAGATCATAAAACATCAATAGAAACATGAAAAAAACCATAATAAGGGACTGTCCATAACATATGTTAACTTTATATCATTTTTGACTCCTCCTGATCCTCCAAATCACAAAATATCACAGAAAAAAGTACAGAATACAGAAAAAAATGACTAAATTTCACAGTAAATAAAAGACAAAGTATCACCGGAAAAAAATGACACGGTACTACAGTGATTATTTGACGAAGGTTGGAAACAGGATAATGATGTTCTGCGAATCTCTGGAAACACACAGGAAAATAAACACAAATTGTACGTTTCGACCTTAAGGTCTTTAATAAGAACACACGATATCACACGACTAGTGTGAAGCACTGAAGTTGCTGTCAAAGATCACATAAGAATGTTAACCATAATACAATACGAAAGAATTTGAGTGATAAGTATTATCCGTAAAGAAAAAGATAATCATGTTCAGTGGAATTCCTTGGTCTGTACCGACAAAATATGTAGGCCCTATGTAATAACATGAATCCGCTATATACAGTAAAAAGAATATAGAATAAATATAATTGGAGATTTTCAAAAGTGTTGCTATATAGAAAATGTGTTATAAAAGAATGCGCTATAGAGGGATTCCACTGTAACATGTAAACAAATAGAACAACTAACACTAGGACTGACCTGAATGATTCCTTTATACAAGCTTTCAGGTAATGCATTTTGTTTAAAGTGTCCACTGTAACTGGTCGACCCAGAGGTATAAGAGAGTTCACTTCCTGCCGCAATTTTTCCTGTTTATCTGGATGTTTAGCCAGGTTATAAAATAATGCTTGCACAGATCCTGCAGTCTGCGAAACAAAGTCAACAAGAAGGTGTTATGATGTCTGCCTGTCATTTCGTTTTTATAAACAGAAAATGTAAACTTGACATGAAATACTTATTTACTTCCGTGAATTTCATTGGTCGGCTTTGGCATGCAACTCCAAGTATATAAAAAGTGACCAACTAAATTCACGACAATAATCACAACAGTAACGAATAAATTTATAACTGATTCTGTACAGAGGTCTACTCTAGGCTACTACACACGGTGATTTGTCCAGTGTACAGTTGCGTCTATCTTCAATAATAGTCCCGTCGCAATGGCTCATGGGAATGCTTCTTAAAATGTGACCTATTGACTTTTCGTTAGTCAATCTGTGTATACACTGTGTCAAGAGAAAATGAAAATAACTGGAAAAAATCTTATGTTTTACATTAGAAGGGCGATTCTAAAATTACCCCACATGTCTTATATAATCGATGGACATGGCACAATACGGGAACTAAATCTCCTGTACGGCTGGCCTACTAAAGAAAGCAAACGTCAACATAACTCATTTCTTTTCTCTGGACTTCATCCAGCCAGAACTCTAGTAGCACCACTGTTCTGCCAGAAGAGAGATATATCCATAGTTTTAGAAGGAAGTCCAAAAAAAGTGTTTACTATTATAATAAGTATATCTGCATGTTTGTCCGTGTGTCTATTTTTGCATCTATGTTTGCTTCTATGCATTGAACTATCAAATCATTCATCGATCTTTAATTTATTCTATCGGTTTATGTTGATCCATCTACCTAATATTAACATTAATTAATTGCCATCTACATATAGGCCTGCAATAATGAAAAACAACAAAGGTCACATAATGGAAAATGATTACTAAAAAAAACACAGATTTCCAAGTGCAGTGAAATCCCTATAAGAAGCATTCGGTTATAACACATTCCTCTATATAACAACACTTGTCAAAATACCCAATTACATTTATTCTATATTGTTTGTACAGTACATAGTCAATTTCTACATACATATTTTGTCGGTCTGGACCAAGTTCTTATAACGGATTTCACTGTATTTACTAAGTGCATCTTCAGAATAGTCCTGCATGTGGTCTTATACCTCGTCATTCATCTTGGCCGATGTGTCAGTTCATTTCTCTTTACGTATATTCGCCAGTCAATGAAAATCATGGAACACGTCCAAGCAATGAATGGCGCCAGCTGGAATCTGCACACACGACTGTTTTAGAGTTATTGATTTAACTCGAAAATACTAAACATAAAGTGGAACGTACCGAGTCTGCACCTCCGCTGTAGAGAGACTCTACTACTTGGACGATATGATCTTCTTGCAAAGTTTTATCTGAGAAAAGGGAAAGAAGCAGATTCGGTTGGTCTGGATTGAGAGTTCCATCCTTGACTTGCTCGTTCAGGACACTCCTTGCCTGCAGTAAATGCTTCTTGGAGAATCTGTTGAAGTGAAATATAAATATTTTCTGTTGAAATTATACAAAATACTTTAATTAAATTTAAACATTTTCCAACACCCAAACAAAACACAAATATGCTAAAAATTTGAATCATTAAGTTCTAGGTATATTCTTCATTAATCTATCCAGCTAAAACCTGGCCAATGAGTCAAGAATATGCACGGTGTCTATAAAATTGCTCTACACTAATTTACATTGTTGGCAGAGCTATAGATACGTCTCCAGTAAATGGTGGAATTTGCCTTAAAAAAGGCCCCCCCCCCCTGTTCGTGGACATAATTGTCTGTTTCGTGATAATTTGTTTACTTTTTAAATTGAAAAACCATTTGGGGGGGGGGGATGTTACCGGGTTTTTAATAGTTTCCTCTCTATTACTATATGTTATATTTTTTTAGTTTACTCCCTATGGCTATATGTCATGTTTTTTAGTTTACTCCCTATGACTATATTTTCTCAGGTTTGATCCCATCTTCATTAAAACAAAAACCACCTCCTTCCTTGTGCTACTTTATCAAAGGACTTGATTGGCGGTGACACTAACATAAGAATTGTATTTAGTGAAGATTTGTGTACCATCAGTGCATTGCGACCTCACAGACACCATGTAGAAAATACAATTAATACATTATACGCCCGTGTGTCGCCGGGGCCAGAAAGAGGAGCAAAGAATAGCAACACTGTTTACCTTCCACGCATGTCGTAAAGGCGACTAAGGAGGTTATGGGATGGAGTTGGCTGTCCCATTCCATGTTGGCGCAGATATAACAGCAATACTGTAAACCATGACACAACGCATTCCGTTTCCGAACTACACACTTCTAATCTGCAGGAGTTTGAGAACGAACGCAGGAGAAGAAGAAGAAGAATACATTATAGATGTGAGTTTAAGATGAATAGGGACAATTTCATGTCAAGAAACAGAAACAAATATGATATTTGAAAAAATAGGAATAAAAAAGATAGCTATTAAGAGAATTAAAAACAAAATAGTTTGAACTAATAAACAGAAATAACATATTGAAGACAATTACTGAATGGATAGTTTAAAGACTAAGAAAGAGGGAGACAAAAATAACATTCGATAGGAAACATCACGAAAGGTATCAATTACTATTTACCATAACGTACCAACAAGGCGAAATAAAAAGAGGGGTAAGACAAGGATGTATTTATCTCCAAATCTATTTAACATCTACACACAGAACATTTTTAAACATCGAAGGAATGCCAGGATTCAAGATAAGTGGGAAAATAATAAATAACTAGCGATATGAAGATAAATATTTTTTTTTAAAATCAGTTAGTGAACAGGAAATACAAACACTAATAGATCGCATCGATAAATCAAGTAAAGAATATGGAATAGAGATAAACATTTAAAAAAAAACAACCACCATAATAATCCGCAAAATTACAGAGGAACAAGTTCTAAATATAAAAATACATAGAGAGACACTGCAACAAGTAGATAATTAAGTCATTATCAATATCTTGGACACATAATCACAAATGATGGCAGATGTGAAATATAATTTCAACGGAGAATGGGAATGGCTAAAAGTACTTTCAATGACAAGAGGAAAATATTGACATTTATACAAATTAAAAGCAAACTAAAAATGAGAATTATAAAATATTACATTTATTTTCTATTGATGTATGACTTAGAAATAGAAAATATTACATCTATTTTATATTGATGTATGACTCAGAAATATAAAATATTACATTTATTTTCTATTGATGTATGACTTAGAAATATAAAATATTACATTTATTTTATATTGATGTATGACTTAGAAATATAAAATATTACATTTATTTTATATTGATGTATGACTTAGAAATATAAAATATTACATTTATTTTATATTGATGTATGACTTAGAAATATAAAATATTACATTTATTTTATATTGATGTATGGACTCAGAAATATGGATGATTAAAAGACATCTAGAAGACAGAATCAATGCCATAGAGATGTGGATATATCGAAGAATATGGAGAATTTCAGGGAAAGAGAAGAAAACTAACAAAGAGGGTTTAACAACACTTCGTATGGAAAAAAGAACTGCTAAAAAATATACATATCAAACAAATACAATATTTTGGACATATTAAAAGACATGCCACCCCGTTGAAGACCTTATTTGATAGTAAAGTCGAGGGGAGACAACAAGAGGTAGGCAGATATACAAGTGGGAGAGAAACATCGCGAGAAGGACACGTTATAGTCTAGCAGAGTGCACGATCAAAGACACGAGACACGGGATGTTGGCTACAGTGAATCTTAACCACTCCGCTAGGAAGATCCCCAAAGCACTTACTTGTTGATAATAGTGACAGCCTCTTCATACTTTCTGTATGTCTCATCTCTGTAGAAACTGTAGGCAAATGACTCCCCAGTAAGCGACTTGTGCAGCATTGCGAAGGCGTCCTCTGTCGCTTTCAAGAAGTCCATAGTTTCAGAATCCCGTCCATTTCCCAAGAAGCCGAGTCGTTTATTGAAACAAACAACACCGATACCTGCAACAATTTAACATAGTACACATTGCTAGTGACACATATATACAGAAGGATGTCATATACATGTGTCATGCAACAAATAAAACAGCCGGCTAAATGTGAAGCCTAAAACATAGTCACTGAACAGATAAAAAGCGTGTTATTAGTGAAGCCTAAATCAGTCACATAACAGATAAACATCGTGTTACAAATGAATCCTACAAACATACGGTCATGTGACTAGCAACGTTAAAATTATGATAACAATGATAATGATGGTGACGATAATGGGGCATAAGATGATAATGTGATGATAATGGTGCACACGATGACGACAATGTTGAAAGTGACAAAATTGATGATGATAAGGATTATAATGGGCAGCTCATAACAATGTAGAAGAAGAATAAGATGATGACGAGATGACGTCAGTGTTGATGACGATATTGATGATGCAGATAATGATGACAAAATATGATGATGACGACAATCATGATGGTTGCAACAAAGATGACGATAGCCCATAAAGATGCACATTACGTACTTTCTGATGCAAATCGAAAGAATTGTTCCGACAGCTCCTCGGGAGAAAATTTCTGATTAGCCAATAATTGAGCAAAGTCTTCTGCTACTAGACTCTGAGGTTGAAGATAGTATGCAGCCGAATCCACTTTGACGAGACTTTTGTTGAGAGGGTTTCTCACCGAGTGCCATTCTTCCCCTTGCCTGTCTCGATAAGTGTTGGCAAACCAGGATACGAGTTTCAAGAGCAGCCAAAACAGACATGAGAATACAAAAATCAATATGTGAAATGACTACAAAGTTACGTATTACATTAGAAAAATAAATGCTTTCAAATTTACTTTTTAAAACTGTAGTACTGACTTTTATCCTGTTACAAAGTAGCAGGGTGGCAGTAGTTTCGAGTGGCATGTATGTTACAGAATGCACGCCCATGATGTCATCACGCCATGTTTAGAGCGAGTTTTTAATTTACACTCAGACCGAAAAGAACAACCAATCCTTACATGGGATCGAACTGTTGACCGCACGTGTGTGAAACCAAAGCTATAATCTCTTGGCACTTTCAGGTTTTATCAATACAATAAACTATACGTACCAAGAAGTATATTATGTTATAGATAGACCTAATACTATAGATAATACTAATCACGTGCTAGATAGGCCTCTACTATAGATAAAACTAATCACGTGCTATGTGCTATAGATAATACGAATCACGTGCTAGGTACTATAGATAATACTAATCACGTGCTAGATAAGCCCCTACTATAGATAATACTAACCACGTGCTATATACTAGAGATAATACTATCCACGTACTAGGTACTAGATTCTATAGATAATAACGATTGCGAGACCAACACTCTAACCTCTCGGCATGTGCCATAATAAAAACAGAATATGAAAATTGAATACAAATATACACTACAGCTCAGATCATGTAGATTTCATGTTTCTATCTGACATCATTGTTACATCTACGCATGGCACGATAGATCATCTAGTGCAGACTGCGCTCGCGTATGTCAATATTTACTTACAGTGTTGCTACGTCCATGCACGGAACACCAGACCGTCTTGCGTACACTTCGCGTAAGCCAAGATTTGGACGTATTGGATATCGGCCTTCATTCAGGTAAACCGTCTCTATGTCTTTGGGATCTGCCACAACGACTGTATCTGTTCCAAGTTGGATTCTGAACAAAGGTCCATATGTGTCATACATTTCTTGAAGTAGCTGATGGTTACTCTCTGCAGTGAATTGCGCTGTTATACAATAGAATATTACAGAGAATATTACTTTATTACGTACAAATTATTAATATTACATTATAAATATTGCAGAGAAATATTACATTATTACATGCAATTTATTAATATTACATTAGAAGAAATATTGCAGAAAAATACAAGAATCCATTAACTTCGAAACAAATCAGAAAATAAAATGAGGAATTATAAGGTTTCTGTTTTACGTTAATGTATGACTACGGAACACGGATACAGAACAAAGAGACACACGACATAATTGATGATTTTGAAATATGGAGGAATAGAAGAATTGGGAGAAATTCAGGGGAAAACTAAAAATGTTGTTCTAACAATACCGTGTCTGAAAAAAACAACACTTTTAAAGGAAATTTAAAACATCAAAGAAATTACAGGCTTCGAACATATTAAAAGGCCTTGTTGAAGAACTCAAAGTTAGAGTTTAGAAGGCGGGGAGTGGTAACATCTTAACATGAATAGATACATTCTAGAAGAGTGCACAACAAAGGCAAGTAACAGAATATGATGGAAATCCATTGCGGCAAGTGACAGAATATTATGGAAATCCATTGCGGCAAGTGACAGAATATAATGGAAATCCATTGCTGCAAGTGACATAATATAATGGAAATCCATTGCAGCAAGTGACATAATATGATGGAAATCCATTGCGGAAAGTGACAGAATATGATGGAAATCCATTGCGGAAAGTGACAGAATATGATGGAAATCCATTTTTGCAAGTGACAGAATATGATGGAAATCCATTGTTGCAAGTGACAGAATATGATGGAAATCCATTGCGGAAAGTGACAGAATATGATGGAAATCCATTGTTGCAAGTGACAGAATATGATGGAAATCCATCGGATCCAGTCTCCAATGCGGACACGGCAATGAATAGAAAGACCGAATTGTATAAAAACACTGAAATATTTTTTCGCCCTTGTCCCACTGGGTCTCGAGGGGGGAGCAAAAAATAGGAACACAGTTACTTACCATACCTGTCGTAGGATGGGACTAAGTAGGGTTTTATGAGGTTAAAGGTGTTGACTGTCCCATCCCATGCATAGTTGCCAGATTGTAGAAAATGAATTTTTGTGGTAACTAGTAAAATATCAGATACAAGGTTGTCACAAATGAATAAATTCATAACTTTTAATACTTTTTAAAAGTGACAAATAAAAGAGGGAAAAAAATTTAAAAATGTTGATGCTAATGACGTTTACAAATGGCAACATTGAGGAAATTTGGCCCAGAAATTGCCACATTTATAACCCTGTCCAATAGTTGGTCAACGGAACGTAGAATCTATGCGGAAGTCGGATGTGTCATGCCAAAAGCATAAGATATTCCAACTAAGCTGTAAACCATGTCACGGCACATTCTTTTCTCCGGACTACGTCCTTCAATTCTGCAAGAGTTTTGATAACGAAAGCAGAAGACAGGAAGAAGAGTAATGTTCTTCTTATATCCCACTTGTTATCTTTTATTATCATGTCCACACACAATCTTCTGTCGTGTATTACCAATGTTTTACGTTACTGATGATCCCCCATGCCATAATATCACATTATCCAGTACCTGCTCTCTTGGTAATATCGTACACCTCCTGCACTTCAACTTGTATGTGCTCTCGATGTCTTTAATTTGTTTCGTCTAATGATGTGCCCAAAGAATTTGGAATGTCTGCTTTCGAAGCGAACAAGGAGTACTATATTTGAATTTTAAACAAACCTACTAAAATAAATTTTAATATATATAATATATCATTGACAAGCAATCGCATTCCTATTATTCATCTGTGATCAATTGTTAAACATCAAATCTAATATTGGTCCTGTATAGAACAGATTGATTTAAGTCGTCTTTCATTCTTTATACTACACAACAACTGATGACGCGTCTATGCTACACTACACAACCACTGATGACGTGTCAATGCTACTACACAACTTCTGTGATCACTTGTTAAACATACAGCCTATTATTGGTCATGTATAGAGCGGTTTGATTTAGGTCATCGTGTATTCTCCAAACATGCTTTGCAAAGAAGTTCACGTGGGCCACATTGTTGATGACAAACATAGATCAATCAAAGGTGAACCAGATTGTGTGGTGACCAATCACATGCTTTAATACCAGAATTAGACTACAAGGTTATACCTTCAGCAGATTTCAAATGGCTCAATCGAAATATATGAAAAAATATATACATTAGATTTTTAATGGTTATACCTTCGGCAGATTTCAACAAGATCACATACACCACCATACAAATAAACAAGATCCCATACACCACCATACAAATAAACAAGATCACATACACCACCATATAAATAAACAAGATCACATATACCACCATATAAATAAACAAGATCACATATACCACCATATAAATAAACAAGATCACATACACCACCATATAAATAAACAATATCACATATACCACCATACAAATAAACAAGATCACATATACCACCATACAAATAAACAAGATCACATATACCACCATACAAATAAACAAGAGTACATACACCACCATACAAATAAACAAGATCACATACACCACCATATAAATAAACAAGATCACATATACCACCATACAAATAAACAAGATCACATATACCACCATATAAATAAACAAGATCACATATACCACCATATAAATAAACAAGATCACATATACCACCATATAAATAAACAAGATCACATATACCACCATACAAATAAACAAGATCACATATACCACCATACAAATAAACAAGATCACATATACCACCATACAAATAAACAAGATCACATATACCACCATATAAATAAACAAGATCACATATACCACCATACAAATAAACAAGATCACATATACCACCATATAAATAAACAAGATCACATACACCACCATACAAATAAACAAGATCACATATACCACCATACAAATAAACAAGATCACATACACCATGTGAATACATTCGTAGTACGTAATGTACTTACTAAAAGGCGTATAATTTAAAAATGTCCCCAGTATGGGGAATCTGTAAAGCCCTCTTGGTCCAGGGATATCTCTGTAAGGTCTGACTTCAGGTTGACTAAACGATGACGTCTGAGTCAGTGTTGAAGCTTGTCTCAGTAAGTGAAAAACTCGAGTGTTGTGAACCAGGGTTCGACCACCTGTTATCATTGCCATTATTGGACGATCTGTAGGTGATACATGAGCGTAAATAAGAGACATGGATACAGATAAATGATTAAAGACTAACAGAGAATATTTTTGAAACATATAGAAGACATGCCAGGAGTCAAGATCAGTGAGAAAATAATGAACAACCTGATATATGCACCAACATTGTAATTTTATCAGAAATTGAACAGGAACTTCAAAGCATAATAGATCACGTCAATAAGTTGTCAAGTATATAGACTAGATACAGACATTCAAAAACAAAAACCATGATAATCAGAAAAATCGTAGAAGAGCAGATGCTAAAAAATAAGAATACAGAGTCCACTACAAAAAATAGAAAATCACAAATATCTCGGATACATTAATCACAAATGATGGCTAATGTGAAACAGATGTTAAAAAAGGAGAATATGAATGGCCAAAAGTAATGATATGAGGAAACTACTGACAACTAAAGAAGAATACAAACAAGCTAAAAATGCTGCTCCACATGATTGTTTTAGAGAGAAATTCATTTCTCATCAAATGGCTAAATCACAGAGAAATTACTACGTTTAACGATTGTCAGCATGGTTTTGTTAATGAAATTGTAGTATTATTGCTGCTCGGCACATATCTCTTAGCAATTATATCTACAGTTCTGAGAGCTACTCAATGAGGTTTCTCAAAATGACTCTTCTGCCACATGTACACTTGCGAAATGTAAATCCAACACTCTTTACCATCATCATCAGGTAACATATTTTATCCAGAGCATAGTCTTCCCTATGGATCTCTTGAATTCTGCTCGGTCTTGAGCAAGCTTTCCCGCTTCTTTTAGTGACATGTGCACCCCTTACAGTTTTCCATAATTTAGTTTTCGAAATATGAATGTCGTTCTTTTCGAAAGACGTGTTCAATTTCTCTAGTGTCAATGCTTCTTTGCAATCAAAAGTCTATGTATTTCTTTTTAAATTTCATCATCGAAGTTGTCTACAATGTTTTTTCTTCATCTCGTTTATTTTGTTTTTGTTTAACTACGGTTAACTTTTCATATCTATCAGTATTCATCTTGAATGTGTTGTGCAGTTAATACCAATGACATGGTGTGTTCTTTGTGAAGGTTTTGAAAAATTGTGAAATAGAATACGACGTCTCGCCTCCTGTGAAAAATATTTGTACAATCTGATAGCTATACTTTTTACCGTAACGAATTTAAGACATTGTGCTAAAACTAAGGATCAACACTTCACAGTGCTATAAATATCAGACTGTTTACATTTTTAACTAGTTGACGTCACGGATTTCCGTGTAACACCAATGAAATTAATGGCTGCCGTGACGTCACATCCCGACAATCACTTGAGTTCAAATCTAGATACAGACGAACTTATGCATAATCTGTTTCTTATCAAATGTACATAAGTTTTAAAATTTTCCACTGATTTGTACTGAGCACTCAGTATTTCTCGCGTTATACATGGAGCGAGGTGCGCGCACACATTAGAAATATTACTTCTAATCCTAACCGTACTCTAAGTACTTAACCTTAAGTTTGCCAAATCACACAAAAAAAGTCAGGTAATACCTCGAAACTAGAACAAATGTCACAGTGAAGAGTTGATTCGAAGTTGCGCCGACATGGTTATAATATTGTCGTAAATCCTGCTTTAAGATACGCCGTAAATAAATGGTTGAATCCTAGTTTAAGTCACCGTTGTGCTATAAATAGCACACTGTTGTCACGGATTTTCGTGTACACCAACGAAATTATCGAAAGTAATGCATGCCGTGACATCACATCTCCTGACACAAACGACATCTCAAGCACACTTATAATTACAATTTTGATAACTACTTTATTATTTCATTTATAACTGATCCTAACCCTTACCCTCATCCCTAATGTAACTACTAATACGAAATGAATATACATTTTCAATTAATATACTTTAATTTCAACACAGTGGAGAATCAAACTAAGATTCAGCTAAATAAATACATTGACTTGATATGTTGAAGACGAGAACAAATAAATTATCAATATGTTATGTTATGTTATGTTCCTCCAGGGCCATAGGCGGCGCATAGGGCAGAAACCATAGCCTTCCATTTCTGTCTTTGTGTTGCCAGGTCTTTCAATTGTTGCGTGTTGTTTAGGTTCATTGACATGCCTTCTCTATTAATGGTTCTTCGTAGAGTTTCTCTAGGTCTCCCTCTTCTTCTTACTCCAGGTGGCACCCAATATAGTGATTACTGAGGAATTCTTAGGCTGTTCATTCTGAGAACATGGCCGATGTAAGTCCAACGCCTTTGTCTAATGAAGGAAGATATATAGGATTGTTTGCTTTCCTCTCTTATAGTAGTGTTAGATTTAAAGTCACTCCACTTAACGTTCAGAATGGTACGTAGGCATTTGTTTTCAAAGGAGTCGAGTCTTTTATCTGTGGCTTTTGTGGCTTTCCAACTTTCGCACCCATATGATAGAATAGGGATAATGTTGGAGTTAAACAACCTGAGTTTTGTGGTGTTTCTTAGTGTGTTTGACGTCCAAATGTTGCGTAGTTTATTGAAAGCACCCGCTGCAAGGGCAATACGGTGTAAAATTTCTTATGATGAGTCTCCATCCAATGCTAGATTGGTGCCTAAATATGTAAAATTGTTGACTTTTAATAATGGAACATTTTGAATTTCTATGTTGTCGTTGGATCTCGTAAAATCTAGTATATGAGTTTTTGATGTGTTGATTTTCAACCCTATCTGATTTGAGTAGTGTTGGAGATTGTCAAACTTAGATTGAGCATCTGTGTGGTTTTTCGCTCAAAAGGGCCAGGTCATCTGCGTAGTCAAGATCTTCGAGAACGGTATTATTAATCCATTTTATTCCTGTCAGCTCATTTTCAGTGCTCTTTCTCATGACCCAATCAATAGCGACGCAGAAAAGTAATGGGGACATGATGCATCCCTGTTTAACGCCCGTAACAATTTGGAACCATTCTGACTTCTCAGTGTTTGTTTGAACACAGCAATGTGAGTTGGTGTAAAATGCCTTTATAACATTGATTATTTTAGTAGGAAAACCGTATTGCTGTAGAATATTCCATAACTTAGGCCGATGAAGACTATCAAATGCTTTTTCAAAGTCAACAAAGTTGATTATGAGCGGGGATTGAAATTCGAGTGATTCTTCAATGATGATGCGAAGAGAAAATATGTTGTCTGTGCAGGAGCGAGCTGATCTAAAGCCTGCTTGTTCTTCTCTGAGTAGTTTATCAACAGCATTCTTTAATCTTTCCAATATGATGCTTAGGAAGACCTTGCCTATGACTGATAATAGTGTGATACCCCGCCAGTTGTTGCAGTCTGAGGGGTCTCCTTTCTTAGGGAGTTTGACGATGATACCGTCTTTCCATTATTGAGGTGGATTTTCATTGCACCAGACATCATTCAAATTATCAATATGTAACTCAATATTTTGTAATGATACATGCCACTGTAGATAACCCCAAAACATATTTGTTCCACATAACACAACTTTTTTCAATGTAAGTGTCAAATACAAGGCGTATTGTAAAAACAAAACCACCAAAATATCTCGTGCTATGCCATGTTATTTCACGTGTTTCTTAAGGATATGAACTGCCCGTGTAAAACAAAACAGAAAACATTTTAATATCTACCATAAACCAGTCTACTGTTATGGCTATCAACAAACAAGAATTGCTATCTTAAAATCGATATTCGCTGCGATAAATCCGTTCAATCTAGATAATAATAAATCATTAACGTTGTTATGAAATAATCCACTTATGCAAAATATGAAGCCCATACGCTCAGTAATTACGGAGATACTAGACAATATTGCTAATCAACTATTGATGAACTTATTTTAAAAAAAATAGAAGACAGAATTGATGATTTTGGGATTTGGGTATAGGGGCCTATAGAGGAATATGGAGAGCTTCGTGAAAAAAGAGGCAAAGGAAAGAAGAGGTTCTAGCAACACTTCGTATGAAAAAAAGAATTACTAACAACAGTAAAGATCAAACAAATAAAGCATTTTTGACATATTAAAAGAATTGGAAAATTGTTGAAAATATATTTTGAGGGTAGAGTCGAGGGAAGGCGAACAAGAGGAGATACATGTGGGAGAGAAACATCTCGATATGGACAGGTTAAAGTCTGTCAGAATGCACCACCAAGGCAAGAGACAGGGGATATTAGAAGTCCGTTGCAGCCAACCTTCGTTGTGGAAACGGCACTTGATGATGATGACACGACATAAGTCTTTAACAAATACTTCCTGCTCTTTGATAATTTTGTCATAACTGTAGCAAAACTGAAGCATAACAGTAGCACAACTGTAGTACAACTGTAGAAAAACTGTAGCACAACTCTAGCAAAACTGTAGCAAAACTTGAATACAACTGTAGCATAGCTGTAGCAAAATGTAGCAAAACTGTAGCCCGAGAGATGAAACTTGTAAACGGGTAATGATGTTTTACTAATCACTGGTAACACACCGGATAACATACAAACATTGACGTTTCTATCAAACAGCTTTCATCAAATACATAACAACACATGATACATAAGAAACGGCACTGTTCACGATTCACATAAATAGCTAAATGGGATAAAACTCGAGAGTTGGGAAGAGTATTAATGATAATTTTACATTTAATTAAAATAAACAAACTGAATGGTAGAAATTAAACAAGGCAAACACACGGACATAATACAACATGCAACTGACGAATCATGACATATTTACATATAGAACTGACGAATGTTAATCCCAAAAGGCTGTAGTGTATTAAATTGGTGGTTATATCGGTACTGAAGCGCATATCGAGTCCGACCATCCGAGAACTGCAAGTTTTAACTGCAGTGACCAGGATATAACTGGGAAACGTTCATCTTGCGCTATTGAAACGGTTAGCAATTGGACTCCTGTTTCTTTTTCAGGTGATTCTTAGCTTTCCTATTTTTTCTTTGTTTTCTGGTTCCAGAACATTGCATGCCGTAAAATGTTTTCCTTTGATCTTCATAATATTCATCTTCAGCCTTGTATCTCTAGTTCTTCTCACCTGGAGTTCTTTAAGCTCTCTGCATGAAATCGTCATTTGTGGTCGTATACGATTTAAATCTCCTTCGAAGACGGATGTGTCGGGCTATTGGTGCAAATAAGACTGCGACACAACGCATTTACATTTTCTTGATGACATCCTGCTGGAAATCTAGTTGGACCCATGTCCTGCAATAAGAGTTATCCAGTGGGAGTTTGAGAATGAAAGCTAAAGTAGAAGAATACCATATCAACACATCTAATCTATGCAGACAACCATTAATTGAACACACATGCATAGACACTTATTATCTGTTCGATGCAAGTTAAAAGTTAAGAGATAAGGGTTGAAAGTGTACATAGTCTCACGCTTCATAGATAACAAACAGTGGTTCTCAAATCTTATTTCAACGGCGGACACGTTCTTTGTATGTCTCTTCCGTCTAACACTTCTCCTACATAGCAGGGTGTAAATTGTAGACGCTTCCACATAGGGTGATGTAAATTGGATACGGAGTTGAATACATATTCAGTAGGACAAAGTGATTCAAAAGTCATTCTTAAGTCGAAATTATCGGTTTGAAAGGTATAAATATATAGCAATATCATCATCAAGTACCGGCTCAGCAGCGAACTTGACTGAACCACGTGTATCTCTACCTAACTCTTGTTAACAACCTCTCGACTCTAAACACAAAGTAAGGTCTGCAACAAGATGTCATGACTTTTAGCACACAGTAAGGTCTGCAACAAGATGCCATGACTTTTAGCACACAGTAAGGTCTGCAACAAGGTGTCATGACTTTTAGCACACAGTAAGGTCTACAACAAGATGTCATGACTTTTAGCAGAAAGTAAGGTCTACAACAAGATGTCATGACTTTTAGCACAAAGTAAGGTCTACAACAAGATGTCATGACTTTTAGCACACAGTAAGGTCTGCAACAAGATGTCATGACTTTTAGCACAAAGTAAGGTCTACAACAAGATGTCATGACTTTGAGTATGTCAAAAATATTCTTTTTGTTTGATATTTATTTATGTTAATAGGTTTTTCATACAAAGTATTGTTAGAACTTCTGTGTTCGTTGTCTTCTCTTTCCAAGCAGCACTCCCTATTCTTCTATATATCCAAATCTCAAAGACACAAATCCTGTCTTCTAGATGTTTGTTCATAGTCCATGTTTCTGAGCCATAGGCTACTATAATGTGGGCCTATAATAGATGCATCATTTTCCAATTTTCATTTTTAGGTTGTAATGTGTTTAGATTTCAATATTTTTCTCGTATCATTGAAAGTACTTTTAGCCATTCCTTTTCTCCTTTTAACTTCTGTTTTCCATCTACCATCATTTGCGATAATTTGTAGAACGTTCCGAAACCACACAATGTTACTGCATATCAATCAACCAAACGTACCATAACCCTAAACCCTGTCATCATTTAATCCTGCGACGTATAACAGACAACGTACGTACATTGAATAAATAGGCAGACATACAAACACACATATAGATTGCTAGATAGATAGATAATGTAATGTGATATATATATATATATATATATATATATATATATATATATATATATATATATATATATATATATATAAAATTCGTTTTTGCCGTCATAATTATTCTTAGACAAAGAAGTAATCTTTAAATAGCTGATCTATACCTGGACATATTATACGACAAGTACATCTGATTTCTAGGAATTTGTTACTTGGCTTAATTACATTTTTAGTAAAATATATTTCAGGAAACTAGATCTACGTAATAGTAATGTGTGTGAAAGTAGTGCGCACCATACAGAGGCCGCGCAATAATATTTTAAGGGGATAATTACACAATATTACGTCATGTCATCGCTGATAATAATAGCAAGATTTAATTTATTGACTACATGTTGTAGGTGGGAGAAGGATCGTTTCTAACGTTTTTGCTTTGTGGTCTTGAGGAGCGACAAGTTAAGTAAGGTGCGACAAGTTAACTAAGGTGCGACACGTTAACTAAGGTGCGATACGTTAACTAAGGTGCGATAAGTTAACTGAGGTGCGACACGTTAACTGCAGTGCGACAAGTTAACTAAGGTGCGACAAGTTAACTGAGGTGCGACAAGATAACTGAGGTGCGACAAGTTAAATGAGGTGCGACACGTTAACTGCAGTGCGACAAGTTAACTAAGGTGCGACAAGTTAACTGAGGTGCGACATGATAACTGAAAAAGTGGGAAAACTTTGACGTAAATGATGCTCATAAATTAGATCAACAATCAAGAGGGAGGGGGGGGGGTCTGAAAAGTGTGACAGTTTTTGACATGGTGGAGGAAGAGTTTGACAAAACTTGACCTCAACAAAAGTAATTATACATCAATTAAAATTCTGCAAGGGAAACATTTTGCATAAAATATAGTACAAAATTGTTATTGTTATTGTATTTTTTCTGCACAAAAAAAAAGAAGAAAATCAGAGTAGGTGCGGATAATTTTTTGACGTATCTAAAAATGGGTGGTGGAGTGGGGGGTAATGTTCTGAATTAATTGCAATTTAATCACAAGGGGGAAGTGGTAGTTACAATATTAGCATACAATGGTTGACGTTATACATGGGCAGACCCTTAAGTGAATCGACACGATCCTACATGTGAAACTGTATCATGGTTCGAGTTTCACAGTGTGCTGTGGGGTGCAAAGGGAACGCATTGCTCTAGGCGGACCCAGGGTTAGCAGATAACCAAGATCCCAAATTTACCTCCACGCGGAGCACCCTGGAAACAGAAATACAGCAGCTCGAGCTGATTCTGGCCAAATCATTTGGGGATCGTGTCCGAGAATGTGGAGGTAGCAGATGGAAAGAGATTTGACTGCACAAGAGACAGACACTATCTCCGACACCACCAGCATCACCACATATAGCGACACTGTCGACATACAGTGAAGCAAGTCAGTCCAGTCCGAACATTGGAGGGGCGCCAATGTAAAATGCACGTAAAGATAGATGCATGGCGAGAGACAAATATATTTCATACCGAGTACTATGAAAGGGCAGAACAGCGCTAGAGGGCAGCGCGAACTGCAAATAGAAAGTGAAAAGTCCCTAGGAAAGGGGAACTACAAGCTCCGTCAGCTCGAGACGAGCTTCTAGTTACCTGTGTTCCTTACAGGCAGAGACCCAGACCCATCCATTGGCGTTTGGTAAAGCAAGAAGACTTAACCCAACTCTAATGTCGAGCCTTCCTAAACCGGAAATATGCTCGCGAAGAGAAAGGGTTCCGTACTCGATGCGCTCAGGCACAAAAGGGACAACGATTTAGCCCTGGCCCAACTCTACTGTCAGGTTTTCCTACACCGGAAATACACTTGAAGAGAGAAAGGGTTCAGTACCTGATGGGCTTAGGCGCTATTGGGACAAGGACGCTCAGCTCGAGAACGCCTTGCTCTCAAACGCGTGGTGTGAGACTCGAACTTGGACAAGGGGAACACGATGTCGGTGAATGACACCTCGGCTAAGAGGGCGAAAGAGCCAGGGTCCAACTCCTCTGTTGAGTTCTTCCCCTTAAGGAACCAGGCTCACGGATGAGAAACGGTTCAGTACCCAATGGGCACAGGCACAGCACGTCCAATTACACGAGGCAAGTTCATAGACAGTGGAACACCTCGTTCGAGTCAGACGATAGCAAAAATCGTCTGGGCGAAGAGTCTCCGCTACGCGTGCCTGGAGACAGATATAGAGGCTGTCACAGGCTAAGGGTAGCCCACCCGAATTGTCAAGGCATGCCGAAATCGGATGTGCTAGGCCTACAAGGCGCATAACGGTGGCACAACGTAATCACGCTCCCGGCGGAAATCGCACGGATATCCGTGATGGTTACAATGGAGCGAACGAAAAACAAACAAACAAACAAACAGTGTGCTGTGAGACACGGAGAGATGCCTACATTTTTAGAGGAACAAAGTTCTACATTATTTAAAAAATATTTTGATAGAGAAACATTTTACAGGCGCTATTACTGCTGCCATATGCCCGATCTGCGCTCTACGCACTGAGCGCACATCCCCCACACCCCTTGGATCCGCCTGGTGGGTAGGCTCTCAGTGCGTACCGCGCAGATCGAAACATCAGAAAGCAGACATAACGAGTTTTTAATCTTAGTTTAATGACGCCACGAAAGCTGAACGAAACTGCGCATAATATAAAATACAGTCATTCCTCGCTACTTCGCGGTTCATTTATCGCGGCCTCAGTACATCGCGGATTTCTAAAAACATATTTACAGTGTGTACACTTTAGTTACATCTACGTTTGTTACACACATACGTATCATATTTATATTATTTATACATTATTTTATGTATGTTATTTATACTATTAATATTTTATTTACATGTTTGAAACTATTCTTTAATGTTCTAATGATAACATATGTACTTATATGGTTTCATATACACTTATTGATATTATACATACACAAAAATGTATGTGTATTAAAAATGAGAGGATGACGCTACTTCGCGGTTTTTCACTTATTGCGGCCGGTTCTGGTCCCTATTAACCACGATAACTGAGGGATGACTGTATATTGAAATGTAGTCACTTCTCCCTGTAGTGTACCAAAACTAGTTTTTGTTTGTTTGTATATTAGTAGATCCGTTTCATTTGGCCGGCGCAGGCTCTTGCAGCTTAGGAATGAGAAACGTTATGGTTATATCAGATCATTTGATGGTGGGGAGGACAGTGTTTCTCGTTATTAGATTGCCTGGTTGGCGATATAATTTTACTACTCAGACTGGTTGACGCTTTTAAAACGATTAGTTTAACTGCCCGTATATATACTTTCAACGGGAAATATTTTGCAGCAGCTGTCAGACTTGCAAATTTGTCCTCGCTGCCAGGGCCACGTGACTGTGGTGGCTGTGTGAATGACAAGTCGTGTGATGTATGCAACTGTCGCACTTGCCAAGTTAAGCAAGCACTGTGTCAAACATTCCTTTGGCTAAGTTCTTCACTTTCTGACTTGGAGTTGATATCTGGTATTCCTGGTAACGATCATAAGTCCTTAACTAACGAGGTAAGCTGACACGAATATTTGACTAAATTATTGTATGTTTTATAGGCTAATTAACGAGGTAAGCCGACACGAATATTTGACTAAATTATTGTATGTTTTATAGGTTAATTAACGAGGTAAGCCAGAAGTAATATTTGACTAAATTATCGTACGTTTTATAGGTTAATTAATGTTGTTCCTCCTTCGCAAGCGACGATGTGCATGACATGAGAAACAATAAATGCGATAAGAATAAAATATTGTCTAAATTGGTTTGTGAGTACGTAGGTGCCCAATGAGTCCGATTCGTGCACGTAAAGTTCTATTGCAGTGCATGCAGAAGTGCTGAATGTTCGGGGTAGGAGAATTTTCGGATTTGTCCTTCCGCTTCTTGCGCTTGTGGATTTTCCGCAGTGTTCTTTAATAATAATTAATAATTGTTGGTTAATAGATTAATTAACGAGGTAAGGCTATAGTAATATTTGACAAAATTATCGTACATTTTATAAGAACGATATTTCAACGAATATTTCAATAAACTAGAGGGTACCTCCTATAGAAACGGTGGTTCTTTCCTAGTACACGGGTGCCAGTAATTTAACTAATTTAACCCAACTTTTACGAAATTTGTAGCGAAATATTAGGCAAGGTAAGGAGAGAGAACTGGTACCGGAAAACTGTTGTAACAGACAACGATTATGACTACTGGCCGTGGAATGCGAATAAATGAATATGACTTAGGTGGAATGTGGGAAGAGGTAGAAAGCATGCTAAAATAGTAGGTGCATCAATCAGTCATTAGAAACAAAACCAATTCGAAAAAATGAGTAATTCAGGTAATGGAAACAGTGTGGCAATGTTTACATTTTGCCGCATTCGTGAGATTCATTCATCATAGGGATAATGTTTTGCTGCACTTACGACATAGGCCTAATGTTGTGTTGTACTCGCGACATAGGCCTAATGTTGTGTTGTACTCGCGACATAGGCCTAATGTTGTGTTGCACTCGCGACATAGGCCTAATGTTTACATTTTACTACAGGTAACTAAACCAGTATTGTCGTGTTTAAATTTTGCTGTAAATTTTGCCAGTAATAATTTCGCGACTTAGGCCTAATTTTTTGGTTGGCAACAAGTTTTTGCAACTGGTGCGTTAAAAACTAGAAACCGGAATAAATTATTAAAAACGCGAAGTCGGTATATTGAAAAGTGTGACATCCGGCAGCCGCGTACTAGGAAAGAACCGAAACCGTTATATCTTTAGAAGCAGTAAAGACAATGTTGAAATAAGCACAATAACGTGCGGATAACGCATTCGTGATGCCTAGACGGGGACTGTGATGAGATGTGTAGTGAAAATTGTGAAGATCGAGGTTTCAGAAGATTGTTCAAGGTGCAGAAGATTGTTCAGAAGATTGTTCAAGGTGCAGAAGATTGTTCAAGGTGCAGAAGATTTACTTGCAGAAATAAAGTGTCTCAGTGTTGTACAAATGGAATTCAGGAAAGAATCTCTAGTTCCTAGGATACAAGAGGGGTTCATATTCCAGCAAGATGGAGCACGTCTAAAATATGCAAATGAAATTAGAAATGATCAACATCTACAATTCCAGACATATGGATTGGAAGATTAGGCTCCATTGAATGGTTACCAAGGTTATCATAATGGACTATCATAATTATATTTCTTTATGTAAGGGTACATTTAAAAACTTAGCATTGTCTGTCAACTATGGTACAGGGACTGCATAATCTTAGTATTGTCTGTTAACTCTGGTACAGGGACTGCATAATCTTAGCATTGTCTGTCAACTCTGGTATAGTGACTGCATAATCTTAGCATTGTCTGTCAATTCTAGTATAGGGACTGCATAATCTTAGCATTGTCTGTCAATTCTAGTATATGGACTGCATAATCTTAGTATTGTCTGTCAACTCTGGTACAGAGACTGCATAATCGTAGCATTGTCTATCAAACTCCGATGCAGGGGATGAATAATCTTACGCTTGTGCATCCTTCACACCTCAGACGCTTCAATACACACGGAGAGATATAAGTTAGTCTTGACTTACTTCTGGCCACTACAGGAGCTCATGTTAAGATATGCTGTAATTTGTTAAGTTGTTACTGAAAATGGGTGATTTCCTACTCAACATTGGGTACTTGATACTGAAATTTGATGAATTGCTATTGTAATTTGGTGAGTTGTTACTGAACATTGGTGAGTTTCTACTGACAATTGGGGACTTGCTACTGAAAATTGGTGAGTTGCTATTGTAGCATGGTGAGGTGCTACTGAAAATTGGTGAGTTTCTATTGTAACTTGGTGAGTTGATAGTGTTACTTGGTGAGTTGCTGCTGAAATTTAGTGAGCGGATATAGAAAATTTGTGCGTTGCTATTGAAACAATGTGAGTTGCTAATGAAATTTGGTGAGTTCCAACTGAAATGTGCTGAGTTACTATTGAAAATTTGGCGAATTGCTACTGAAAATTTCTGAGTTGTTACTGAAAATTGGTGAATTGATAATGAAACTTCGTGAGTTGTTACTGAAAATTTGTGATTTGCTACTGACAATTGGTGAGTTTCTAATGAATCTTGATGTGTTGTTAGTGAAACTTAATGAGTTGCTTGTGAAAACGGTGGTTGTGCAACTGAAAATTGTTGCGTCTGCTGAACAGAAAATAAAAATCCGTTCAGTCTGCCAATATACGAGTATAAAAAATGTGTGCATTATTTATTTGTAGTGGTTCTTTCCAGCACACTGTATATGTACATACATAGATACGTAGATTTCATAGCTGATAATGATGATGATAATGGTGATGATGATGATGAAATAATCCCTTTAGCTGTGAGAAGGTAGCTCTTGATAGCCTATATCATTTCTAACAGAAGCACAGATTCAAGTCAGTTGTGTAACTGAAGCGACACCTATACTCATGTTCTGTGTCATATGAATTTATTGGTAAGGGGGAGTTTATGGATACATGTTTAGTCCCCGAGCGGAGGTATTCCAGTGTGCCAGTGTCTCAGGAATACCAAGCCCTGCCAGATGTGCAGCACACCACACATCAGGGTCAACTATCTCATCATTCTTCTGTCATATTTCTTGACCCGTTCACAGTTATGGCGCATAATCATTTCCCATCACTTAAAAGTCTGTGACAAAAAGACGAAGGTGCAATGACCCCTGACCTGTACATCTTCACCACTCATGGCACTAACTATGTGATAAAAAATAAAAGAACTTGAGGCACTGTGTGGCAGTGATTGTTCACAGGTTACAGCTTTTGAGGCACTATGTGGCAGTGATTGTTCACAGGTTACAGCTTGTAAGGCAATATGTGGCAGTGATTATTCACAGGTTACAGCTTTTGAGGCACTATGTGGCAGTGATTGTTCACAGGTTACATCTTGTAAGGCAATATGTGGCAGTGATTGTTCACAGGTGACAGTTTTTAAGGCAATATGTGGCAGTGATTGTTCAGATGTGAAAGTTCTCAGCCTATTCTAAAACTTTCCTTAGTAGCATCCTATAACATGCATGGAAAGAAGACAGTGGTCCCCAATCTGTGCAACCTTAACTCTAATTCCAGGGTCCAGGTTACCTCACAGACGAGATTCTATAGATTGACAGAAAGATATATGTAACTACATTTGTTCGGATCCCGTCGTCCCGTGGGGACGAAATAGTATTCTGAATTTTTGTTTCTGTTTTTACGCAACAGGTTGCTTCATGATAAAGGGCTTTTATGATGTTTATATAGTAAAGTAAAGTAACCCATAGCATTTATTAATGCCGTAGGGGTGTAAGATGTATTATTTCACATTTCAGTGCCTATGCAAATGAGGGCGGTAGCCATCTCCTCTCCCTTGCAGTCTTTACTTCTCGGATTAATCCAGTACCCATTTAAGGCTGGGTCGACCCGGGAGCTGTTGCGATGTTTATATATTTTATTTTTAATCCATAGATCTCCCATAGTGCAGGTCGATATAACTTTCGAATGCCTTTTGGAAGTCTATAAAGTTAATTACTGAAGGAATTTGAAATGAATTTAATTTTCTATATTATTTCAAAGAGTGAAAATATGGTCTACACAGTAACGGTTAGGTCTAAAGCTGGCGTTTTCTTCTCTAAGTCTTTGACCAACATATTTTTTTCATTCTTTCCATTATGATGCGACAAAACAGTTTTCCTATGATTGATAGTAAAGTAATTCCACGCCAGTTGCTGCAGTCTGACAGGGTCTCATTTTTTTGGTACTTTGAAAAATTACACCATTTTTCCAGTCTTTCGGGTTGGGGGAGGGGGGAGATCTGTCTGCAAATACAGCATTCATTATAGCAAGATGGTGGCCCAAGCAGTTGTCATCTTCTGCTTTTAGCATTTCATCCGAGATTTCATCATTTCCACAGGACTTGTACATTACATAGATAGAATATATATACAGTCATCCCTCAGCTATCGCGGTTAATAGGGACCAGAACCGACCGCAATAAGTGAACAACCGCGAAGTAGTGTCATCCTCTCATTTTTAACACACATACATTTTTTGTGTATGTATAATATCAATAAGTGTATATGAAACCATATAAGTGCATATGTTATCATTAGAACATTAAAGAATAGTTTCAAACATGTAAATAAAATATTAATAGTATAAATAACATACATAAAATAATGTATAAATAATATAAATATGATACGTGTGTGTGTATAACATACGTAGATGTAACTAAAGTGTACACACTGTCAATATGTTTTTAGAAATCCGCGATGTACTGAGGCCGCGATAAATGAACCGCGAAGTAGCGAGAGATTACTGTATATATATATATTGATGGATTGCTGGATGGATGGATAGATAGATAGATAGATAGATAGATAGATAGATAGATAGATAGATAGATAGATAGATAGATAGATAGATAGATAGATAGATAGATGGATGGATGGATGGATGGACGGACGGACGGACGGACGGACGGACGGACGGACGGACGGACGGACGGACGGACGGACGGACGGACGGACGGACGGACGGACGGACGGACAGACAGACAGACAGACAGACAGACAGACAGACAGACAGACAGACAGACAGATAGATAGATAGATAGATAGATAGATAGATAGATAGATAGATAGATAGATAGATAGATAGATAGATAGATAGATAGATAGATATAATTCAGAGACAACTCCCCTCCCCCACTTGCTTATTTGTGTCAAATTTTATTTTAAAAACACCTGCTTCTTAAAAAATTGTTTGGGTAAAAGGTGTGAAAAAAATTGCAATATTTTGTTCACATTAGTACAAAGATTTTCACACTCACAATATAAACCATATAATTATAGAAAATAATATTGTTGACGTCAACTTCTATGAAAACCCTCCCGCTTGTCAACAGGTGTCATACCTCTTCAGACACCCCCCCCCCACCTCCATATTACAATTGCTGCCGTAATGTATTGACAATCCCTAATTGTTGATTGTAGTTCAAATTTTGACTTGTTCCATTTTGTGAAGCTAAGCTGTTCAGATTTTTGATTTTTCCCGCGCTGTTTTGTTTTTTCGTAAGTTGAATATGCCGGTTTTTATTCAATATTTTCTAAATTTCTCTTTTTTATAACATCTCCAAACGTATCTCTTTTTCTCTCTCTATTCCTCTCTCTCTCTCTCTCTGTGATATTTGATGAGTTTTAATTGTGACATCCTCTTTTTAACACATCAACGTTAATCTTTCTCACAATCAGTGAGATTACCGAGATTCTTCTATTTTAATACACATCTGACCTTCAAATATTTGGATGTTTGTTCATCTATTCTCGTTGATGTTGTTGAAGCAGAGAAGGGCTTAAAGCCTCCTCATGGCGAGTCACGCTGCTTTTAACAGTTTAAGGATTCGATTCTGTTTCAGAGCTTATAACCATTATTAAAAATTGTGCTGATCAAAGCGATATGTAGTTTAAATGAAGTTATTGTGTGCTGGCTGTGTACTTGAAGGCAATGTGAGCCTTTCAGATTGTCAATGTAATGTGCTAGATTTAGTCTCCGTGCAGTAAGGAAGCCTAACTGTAAACCGATTTGTAGTTTAAATGAAGTTATTGTATGTTTTATTGCCAATATAATGTGTTTGGTTTCGTCTCCGTACAGTAAGAAAGCGCACTGACTTCGCATATGAGTGGTCCGGTTCATTCCCCAGTTGAGTGGAAATATTTTCGATCGCAACAGCTCCCGGGTCGACCATGCTTCATTGGCTATCGGATTAATCCGGGAAGTAAAGACTGCAAGGGAGAGGAAATGGCTACCGCCCTCATATAGAAGAGCCACTGAAATGTGAGATCGCTAACATCTCACACACATGTGGCATTAATAAATGCTACGTGCGTGAGAGAGAGGAGATGACTACCGCCCTCATATAGTAGAGCCACTGGAATGTTATATCGCTAAATGTTATGGGCCAAACTTTACATTAACTAGTAAGAAAATAGCCAATTAGAAAGCAATAGCAACTGCTTAACTTAAATATTGTCTTAAATATCACTAGAGCTAAAATATGAAATGTTGATCCCGATATCCTGTATAGAATATGCTAACGCACGCAAGTATATATATATATAATATATATATATATATATATATATATATATATATATAATACTATATATATATATATATATATATATATATATATATATAATATATATATATATATATATATATTTAATATATATATATATATATATATATATATATATATATTCAGCGAGACTTTGAGAAAGAATGCTGAAAAAGACAATTTCTTTCAACAACAGTATAACCTACGAAAACCTGCATGGCTTGGATATGTATGCCGACATGATTCATGGCCCCCAGCATTATAGAAGACATGTGTTCAGATAGTAAACAAGCCTTCATTCGTTAATTTTTAAATTGTTGTTGTGCGTTTCAGTGATCACTGCCTATATAATTTGGATCGCCTCGGCTATTTTGAAACACGACTTCTAATATATATATATATATATATATATATATATATATATATATAGTAACAAATGAAAAGTCTGATAATAATTTTAAAAAACGTAACGAATGAAGGCTTGTTTACTGTCTGTACAGATGTCTTCTATAATGTAGACGGTCATGCATGATTCCTTGTCAAAGAACGATATTGCGTGATACCATTAAGGATGGAAGAAACATATGGGGTTACAGAAAATCATGGGCAGGGAAAATGAGATAGGACATGTCATAATTTTTCCGCTCTCATCCGCTGAGGATAGAAATCGATGGAGGACACTGTGTGTTGACTCATCCAAGGTAGTACGCTTGCGACTCTGATTCTGTGTGCTGACGCTGTAGTACCCATACGATCATGACTCTGAAACTTGTACCAGCTTTAAATCTATAAGATTATGATGAGAATTGACTGTCAAGGGAAATAACTTCATATCCTATCTAAAATTTACATAAGAAAAATCAGGAAAACATTTACATAAGGAAAAACGCACGAAAACACGAAATTACGAGGGTTGTGAACCCTCGCCGGTGCTAATAGTTGTGTAAGTTGCTGCTGAGATGTTCGATAATAGACTTTTTAAAAACATTGATCAAGACGTTGTACTCGATACTATGGTTCTTACGACATATATGCGGGGCCACAGTGTTGCCACTGTTTGCTAACAAAATATTTTTAGTTTTCCACGAATACTACATTGTTACTATAACGAATAACAGATTATAGTGACATCCCTAGCAACGAAAAAGCAAAAGAAATTGCAAAAGTGGAAGATAACGGTCTCAGTCGCACACCCTCAGAAATATTAGAAAAACAAAGGTGACTTTATAGGAGAAAGGTAAAAAAAATCTGCAAACTTGAGCAAAACAGCATCAACAAACTGAACAAAAACAAATAAATCATGATAATCCACTGAGAAGGAGAGACATCATCTGAAGGTACAATTAGGCCTATATCACTTTACAGCGACATTATAGACGCCATGTCCATCAACCAATCAGTATCAGCGACTCTGCAATCAACCAATCAGTATCAGCGACTCTACAGCTTACATCTACAGAGCAACATATATAAATACCGGAACATACTACACTGCTGTCCTAACTTCGTTGTTCGTGGAACGAAAACCTGACCCATAATTGATCTATGTAAATCAATTTGTGGGAACCTTTGAAACAAATCGTTCTAAACATGACCAATATTGAAATGGATGCATAATAATTGATTGAAGAAATAAATTGTGCATGGGACATCAGTTGTGGTGTAGCGACCGTATAGTCATGTGATCAATTATGTTTTTTATCAATAACCTACAACTAGATCATTCTAAACAGATCAATAAACATGACAAATATTGGACTGGATGAATAGACATTGATGGCAACATATGTATAATTAATGTGCAAGGATTCTTCTTCTTCTTCAGCTTTTATTCTCAAACTCCAGATGGATCTCTCTTGTAGCAGGTCAATGATCATACTATACTTTGTTCACTCTAAGAATGAAGTGAGACAGTGCTTCTGATTGGTTGTTGGGCGCAGAACGCATTAATCGATTGTTAAGTGCCCAATAATATTGTTCTTAAATTCGTTTTTAAATGTTTTTTTAAACGTTGTTTTGCCCGTGTGTTGCCGGGACCCGAAAGGGGAGCAAAGAATAGCAACACAGTTTACCATCCATGCATGTCGTAAAAGGCGACTAAGGAGGTATTGGGATGGAGTTGACTGCCCCATCCCATATAGGGTTAGTGACCCAAAGCCATGCTGAAGTCGGATGTGTCAGGCATAAAGGCGCAAATATCGCAGAAATGTTGTAAACCATGACACAACGCATTCAGTTCTCCGGACTACATCCTGCTAATCTGCATGAGTTTGAGAATGAACGCAGAAGAAGAAGAAGAAACGTTGTTTAAATATAGTTTTTAATTGTTTTTAAATGTTTCAAATAATATTGTTTTTACATGTCAACTGTGTCATGTGACGTATTCCTTCCAGAACGTTGTCTTCCCAATGAACTCTCTGAACCTCTCTCTGTCTTGGGCGATGTGGCTTGCATTTTCTAGCGATGTATTCATATTATCTTTAATGTCGTCAGTCCATCGTCTTCTTGGTCTGTCCCTTCTCCTCTCCCAGGTACTCTTCCCTCCATTATTTGTCTTTCTAAACAGTTGTGTCTCTTTATATGACCAAACAGGCGTAGTTTTCTTTTTGTTATTGTGTTTAGTAACCAACACTCTGGAATATTCAGTGTGTTTATAATATCTGAGTTTCTGATTTTATCCTTCCATGATATTCTAAGTATCTTTCTG
Source organism: Meghimatium bilineatum (assembly GCA_034231615.1). Lineage (NCBI taxonomy): Eukaryota > Metazoa > Mollusca > Gastropoda > Stylommatophora > Philomycidae > Meghimatium > Meghimatium bilineatum. The sequence continues at coordinate 49,307,692 of CM067312.1, read as the reverse complement.
TAGCATTTCAGCTCGAAGGCGTTGATCTTCTTTGCCGCTGTTTTACTTAGAGTCCATGTTTCACAGCCGTATGTTGCAACCGGAAAAATAAAAGTTCGTTACATCAGCACTTTCGTTTCTATATTGGTGTTTTTCCATATGTTTTTCAGCCGTGTTATTTTGCAATATGCCATTGCCAATCTCTTCCTTATTTCTGCCATGCAGTCTCCTGCACCGTTGATGTTTGCTCCTAAGTATTCAAATTTATCCACACATTCTATCTCGGTATTGTCTATTCTGATTTTTGGTTGTTGTGTTGTTATATCTGTTGACATGATTTTTGTTTTCTGCGTGTTTAAATACAAATTTTGTGCTTCGCTATATTTCTTTGTGTTCTTGATTAGTTGTTCCAATCCCTTTATATCGTTTGAAAGGACATTGGTCTTCCGCCAAAATGGCCGACTAGAACGAATGTGTTCTCTTTACGGTGCTCGATTAACGGTTGTTCCTTCCCGAAAGTAATGGCAACCTACGGAAATATTGTGCCTATAAATTTTCATGTCAACTGCTGTTTAAAAATCACCTGCTGTCGCTGAGTAACACCTGCTGTGGGGGTGTGTTTTGACACACTTCATTCCTAAAGTGAACGGAGTAAAGATTTCCAACAGGATGTAATCTAGAAAATAGAAATTTGTTGTGTCGCCATTTTTGCAATATTCGCCATTGTGTCGCCATTTTTGCAATATTCGCCATTGTGTCGCCATTTTTGCAATATTCGCCATTGTGTCGCCATTTTTGCAATATTCGCCATTGTGTCGCCATTTTTGCAATATTCGCCATTGTGTCGCCATTTTTGCAATATTCGCCATTGTGTCGCCATATCCTCCTCAAAAATCCTTTAGCTCATTACTGGTCATATTATTGCTATTTGTTTCTCCTTTTTTGATTTCCGACAAAAACTGATGTGAGAAATGTCTGAAAGAAAGTGGAAGTCTGTATTTTGTGACCACGGGGTGATGCTAGTGATTGCTATAGGTTTTTATCTAAATCAAGGAAATAATATTGCTAAGATACATTTACTTACTGACGCAAAACTGACATCCAACAGGCAAAATTGGAACAGGGAAATTAAATTGTGCTAATCAGTGGAAATACATGTAATAACACATACAAATCAACGTTTCGACGTTGGTACATGTTTGATAGCAAACGATATTCCTCAATGACGCGATAAGTAATTACCTACTATTTTTCCATATGAAAGTGCTAAATTGCTGTTATTGTTTCTTTTCGATTTAATTTAATTTGATTAATGCGTCTCAGTCGATACGTTAGTTTTTATTTCTATACAAAAATTATCTCGCATTTTTTCCCCGTAATTTTATAATTTTACAGTTACACGTCCTCAAAAAGCTTACCACAATCCAAGCGGTTTTTGATAGTTCAATAACATTTGACTTTTTGAAGTTGGACTGTCACAAGATGTTTATTAACACGTTCTTTTTGTGATATAAATAATGTTTCATCATTGCAGAAAAAGTCGTATTCCATTATAATATATATTCTGTTTGATCACTGCAGTGGAGTTTCATCATTAAAACATATCATGGTGTTCCATAACTCAAATCGAATTTTAGTAATTTATCTTTCAACAAGTAGTGTACCATTGCGACTTCAGTTGTATTTCATCATTGCACCAAAAGTTATGTATATTAAAATATAAGTTGTATTTCATCATTGCAACAAAAGTTATGTTCAATTACAATATAGGTTGAATTTTATCATTGCACCACAAGTGTTCCTTTGCAATATATATTGTATTTCATTATTGCGACATACACTGTGTTCCATTTCAGAATAAATCATTATTAGAAACATAGGCTGCGTTCCATGGTAAGACAAAACTCTGCTTCAGCAGAGAATAATCTGTAGACTATTGTGACATCCATCTTGCTCTTATCTTCCCTGTGACATATTTCTTACTACGCTTTAATTTCGTCCTTCTGCTATCCCCATCTGTGCTTTCTTCATTCAAGTATATTGTTTATTTCATTTTGTTTCTTTCGCCCAGATAAAGGCTTTTAGTCCAAACGTCGCCTGTCGCCATGTGTCGCTAGTTGTTGTATTGACTAATAATGGTAACACTTGCACATATTTCTGTTCATTTTGATATTTGCCCTGTGTTACTCCAGCCCCCTCCCGCCCGCCTTATTTTCAATTTCTAATTTTTCCCTCGACGTTGTAATTTTATCTCTATATCAACACAAATATTACTCCATGTCAAGATTATCTCTTATGTCCACACAGATAGTACTCCATGTCAAGATTATCTCTTATGTCCACACAGATAGTACTCCATGTCAAGATTATCTCTATGTCAACACAAATATTACTCCATGTCAAGATTATCTCTATGTCAACACAAATATTACTCCATGTCAAGATTATCTCTATATCAACATAAATATTACTCCATGTCAAGATTATCTCTATGTCAACACAAATATTACACCATGTCAAGATTATCTCTATATCAACACAAATATTACTCCATGTCAAGATTATCTCTTATGTCCACACAGATAGTACTCAATCACAAGAGACAGAATGCACCCACATCTCTATCCCTAAAGAAATAATTTGCATAACTTCTTTTATCAAAGTTTCTGTCATGCAAAATTTCTTTGACCTTTTTTTTTATTGACTTCATTAATGAGTTGACATCGAAGTTTTTCCTATTGGAATTGATCATGCCATCGGCGCCACAGCTCACATTTTCCGCTAGAATTTCTCTGCATGGATCATTAGTGGACAAATGAGGCTCTAACTACTTCGCTTTCCTATTAGCCTCAGAGTTTTTTTTTAAAAATTGCTTGGACTTTCCTTTCGGAATCATGAAAATTATGGCATGTTTTGAAGTAAAACTCATGATTTGTGCCTATACTTAACGACACGACCTTCTAGATCGACTAATGGTTAATTTAGGACCTGAGAAATGGAACAGATCTAAAAATACGTTAGGAAAAGTGTAGATTATTAAATCGCCGTGGGATATATTGTCCAGTCTCAGTGTGTTTTACTGATGACCGATTTCTGACGTCTGAAGTAAATTTTTTGCTGTGTTAGATTTCATCACTCGACAATTTTCTCGGAAATATTCGTACAGACAGACAGACAGACAGACAGACAGACAGACAGACAGACAGACAGACAGACAGACAGACAGACAGACAGATATATAGATAGATAGATAGATAGATAGATAGATAGATAGATAGATAGATAGATAGATAGAGATAGATAGATAGATAGATTAGATAGATATTTTTGACAATTATTGACAAGGGAGTAGTTGACATAGGTTTGACATTTATTGACATGGGAGTAGTTGATATCTGTTTAACATATGTTGACATGGGAGTTTTTGACATAGGTTTGACATTTATTGACATGGGAGTAGTTGACATAGGTTTGACAGTTGTTGCAATAAGTTGATGAGAACAATACTGTTTGTATACGACAATTGTATTGCTTGAATTTGGAACATATTTCACAAAATGTGAACCACAACTGGTATTCCTTTTGTACTTTTACTGCTAAAATAATAGTGTTTAGAACGGTCCGGGGGGGGGGGGGGGGGCGAGATGTGCATTTGTTTAAGACAAGTCAACAGAAGCTGTCCCTGAATTCACGACAGTTGTTGACATGCGGGGAGGAGAGGTGGGGGGGGGGGTCAAATAGTTGGTAAAAATTCGCTAACGAAATTTCTGGACATTGCTTTGTTACAGAGATAAGCGGTAGTTCAATTCAATTTACTGTGTGTATCATACACATTTTTTTTGTTGACGTCAACTTTTGTCAAACTCTCTCCCCCTGTCTACAGCCGATAAATTGATTCAATCACTCGCCCCCAAATATTACCATAATTTATAGACACGACCATATAACAAACTGTCCTATTGAACAACCTTTCCTAAAAACCCCAATTATATTTATTCTATATTGTTTGTACGGTGTATAGTTAATTTATATTAATACCTTAATATTTCGTCAGTCCGAGCCAGATTTCTATAATGCCGTTACTTCTGGATTTCTATAATAAATTGCAAAATTCAGGGAGGATGAACTTCTGTGTACTCGGCTTTTTTTCATATGTACGCTGTTCCTCTAAAATAATCTGTATCCTGCCTGCCAAGAGTAAAAAGTAAGTAAAGTTCACCCATATAAATTATTAACGCTGTAGCGGAGTGATATGTTAGCGATCTCATATTTCAGTGGCTCTGCTATATGAGGGCGGTAGCCATCTCACATTTCTCTCAGTAATAACTTCCCGGATTAATCACGTACCCAATTAATGCTGGGCCGTCCCATCTTTTTAGATAGTTGCGATGTGAAAACCATTTTCACCTCACTTGGGGAATGGACAAGGACTACTCAAATGCGAAGTCAGTGCGATAACCAATGCGCTACGCGGCCCCCGAGTAGTCGAGAGTACCATCTTAGAATGAAACTCCGAACAATGAAACTATAATCCACATTGATCCCTGAAGAAGAAAAAATTACTTTATACCCGCGACTATTTGAGAGTAAGTCACATGGCTAAACTACTAGACAAGGAAAATTGTAAAGGAATCCATTGCTGCTCTTCTGTGTAAACATTGCAGCCCCAATAGCTGGAGGCAGATTTCTCTTGTTCTCTCATTAAGTCCCCCCCTCTCTGTTACAATCACTTCCTGATAATGTAGTGTTGAAATTTCATCATTCTGTTTTGTTGTTGCCAGAAGTATTTGTAAGCTGAGTTCGGTATCGCGTCACGCTGTAAAGTAATCAATAGATTATTATTTCCTCCATTACGTAATGCTAACGATATCATTTGACAAAACTCGACATTTAGATCCCGGCTCTGAATTAGTAAATAATATTTAAAAAATAGATCTAAAAATATTTCCGGTTCTGTAATGTTTCATAATAATATTCCTTCTCTATTTTTTCTATCATGTTCTAGCACTAATGATGCTCGTTTCGGGTTTTTTAAACCAGACAAGAACGCCATGTAATGAGCATTGTTATTGCATATGAACATAACTTAGTCTATTGTTATCCCTGCAAGGATTAACTAACTCGACGATTTCATATTTGTAAATAGATATATTTTAATGAATTGGGTTTAAGTTTTCAAGCCCTGAGTTGGTATTTGACACCAACATGTCTGTCTAGATATCCTGTTATGCATTTTAAAAATATTTCTGAAGGGATTTACGTACTAATTTAGAGTAGCTATGACCACAAGTATGTTCAGATCAATTGCATATTCTGGTTCAAGACAGCCGATAAATTTAGATTTTCCGTGTTGATAATACGTCATTCCCTTGAAAATAAAAATCGGTAAAAGAAAAATAAAGCGCGGTTGTTCATGTCAAAATATAGTCAAATATTGTTGTGTTTTCCGTTAGAGATTTGCACACACAAACGGGGGGGGGGGGGGATTTTGTGAACAATTGATAAATGTCGCATGTTCTTGCTGTTGTCACGTCATGTGCATAGTGAGTATTTTTAAAAATTTAGTATCCAGCAGAAAAAACCCTAAAAAGCCAGTCCGTACCGGTAATCGAACCCTGGACATCATGGATGTTAGAACGACGTTCTAGCCTCTCGGCCATGCGTCAAAACAAAGCAATGATTTAAAATTCAACATATAACATAATTACAAAATCACATTTGTCGCGTATCTTATCTAATGTGATATGTCATTGGTTATTTTGTGTATACTTTTTTCGTTAGCCAATAAAAAGCAGGAACGTACAAGTAGAGTCGGATCAATCAAGATCAGTGACGATGTTTGACATCGACGCGAAGAAATATGCGGATGAACGATTTGCTTTTATTGATTGGGGTCGATTGTCAGAGATTACATGAATATAATAGCTGTATATTCTGGTGTCTCAAACAGAAGAAAAGAGTATATTATAAACGTAATAAAAGGGGGCTTAAGAGCATGTGCGCGTGGAATTGGCTACGCTATGTCGTAGAGGTCCGGTGTACGTGGAATTGACTAAACCATGCCGTAGAAAATCAGGTGGGCGTTGAGTTGACTAACCTATGCCATAGAAAATCAGGTGGGCGTGGAATTGACTAAGTTGTGCCATAGACAATCAGGTGGGCGTGGAATTGACTAAGTTATGTCATAGACAATAAGGTGGGCGTGGAATTGACTAAGGCGTGCCGTAGAAAGTCCTGTACAGTTTTATTGTAAAAAAATATATTAGGCAATAAAACGTAGATATCGCAGCTGTATGTTGCGATCTTGAAGCATTTATTTCTGCGGACTGAGTCATGTTATTACTGCGGACTGAGTCATGTTATTACTGCGGACTGAGTCATGTTATTACTGCGGACTTAGTCATGATATTACTGCGGACTGAGTCATGTTATTACTGCGGACTGAGTCATGTTATTACTGCGGACTGAGTCATGTTATTACTGCGGACTGAGTCATGTTATTTCTGCGGACTGAGTCATGTTAAGCAAAAAGAAAAAAAGATAATTCATGAAGAATTATAAAAAAGACACATGTTAGACATAATGTTTTGTTGCAGTCCAATCACGCAGGAATTTGATGTGATCTTATATTACACTATGCCATAAGGTACAGTAAACGCAAACAACATAATACAGAAAAATGAAATACTAAATGTATTTGACATACCCAGTCACGCGAATTTAATCTTCAAGGACTCTAGTTCTGAAATCTGTGGAGGGGGAGGGGTCTAAACACAAAACCACCACAGGGCATAAGGAATCATAACATTCCAACATAGCTATTGGAATTTAATAATCTAAAGCTTGAGAATGTCAACCAAGCTGATGAAATGGCACGGGCTAATATCATTTTTGGAAAGTAGAATATGAACGGGTGGTAATTTGGTACGAGTAATACTGGACATTACAAATCAGAATATGGTCTGGTCAGTAAGTGAACAATAGGAACTGTTAGCATGTATATTCTTCAGTATGTTTTGGAAGTGACTCATCATGTATGGCTCTGCAAGTTATATAATGGTTCTTAACCATCATTCAATTGCCTTTATCCTAACATGTGTATTATCAGCCATCACTCAATTACCTTTATCTTCACACCTTTATTTTCAGCCATGATTCAATTACCTTTATCTTTACATCTTTGTTATGCTTATTTTACGTGACTGTCACTAATGGTCTAGTGAGTCTGTCAAACAATTACCACAAACAAAGTTGTATTGTGTCATAAGATCAGAAACTAAGATTGGCAGACACGTGAAGTTTTGAGACTAAGATTGGCAGACACGTGAAGTTTTGACGCTAAGATTGGCAGACACGTGAAGTTTTGAAGCTAAGATTGGCAGACACGTGAAGTTTTGAGACTAAGATTGGCAGACACGTGAAGTTTTGAGACTAAGATTGGCAGACACGTGAAGTTTTGAGACTAAGATTGGCAGACACGTGAAGTTTTGTGATAAAAGTCACACTATAATAATAAATCCCCAAAAAACAGTTGAGGTCGAAGGGGTGTCATATTGAGATATTAGATGCAGAAAGATCTAATTAATCTCAACAATCCTGATGAGTTTGGAAACTTTACACCCTGTCCAGTCCTGGATATTATCCAGCCATGTCTTCTAGCCACCTTGTATTCTGCCCCCTCCGCCGTACCTTGAGAACATCTTTTGTCAACGAGGAATGTGTCATCACGTGCCCGTACCACCGGAGTTTAGGCAATTTCCCGATTGTTAACAAGTGGTTCTTGTCGACCCGTTAATACATTAATTCGATCGTGCACAAACACAGTGGTAAATGTTATCTGTAACAAATACCCAACATACATCTATAGCATTTGTTTTCAAACGCCTGGATTCTTCTAAGTCCGCAGTTACATTCTAGGTCTCACAACTATATAGAAATATTGACAAAACAAAAGATTTATATAAATTAATCACAACAGGGTGGTTATTCTGCTTTTCCAAATGCTGGTTTATCTTGTCATGGTGGCCACGGCCAAAGGCAGTCTTTTCTTAACTATCATCCCTGATCTGGGCTCCCATATATGTAAACGTGGAATCTGGATATATATATATATATATAGACATCAATAAACAACAATGTATAAAAAACAACACTGCAGATATAGACATTAGTGGCTAACAATGTATAAAAAAAAACAACACTGCAGATATAGACATTGTTAGCCAACGAAAGAAGAAGAAGAAGAAGCAGTATCGTTTTCTCAGTTTATTATAAGGACCTTTATTTAAATCATACAACACTGTTTTACTGATCTTCATCAAAGTGTTTTCTGAAGCTGTAATCTTTATTTGGTCTCTTTGACAAGATTAATAAACAGTATCTTTATAGTATCATTAATTTTGAATATCTGTCAAAGAAAACACCGTCTTTAATCTTTAGTCATAATTTCACATAATATGTGATTTACACAGAAGAAATTTGTGAAATTCAATTTGCCGTTTTACGTCACAGCACCAGTAAAGTCAATGGTATAAAAGTTTCTGAAGATTTTATGGCAAATTCCCCGGAACAATACTAGAATAAAAAGTTATTTTAAATTTGATATTTTTAAAGGCTGGATTTTGTGCGCGTTCTGTCCGTTATATTATAACTTTTCTCCGTATATTACCAGGGACAAATGGAGCAAAGAATAGCGACACCGTTACAAGTCAAGAACGTTGTATGAGGCGATTAAGGAGGTTTGTGGTGGGTTGGCTGTAATGACATATAGGTTAAAAGTGACACATAAGTATTGCTGAAGCCGGATGTATCAGGCAGAAAGTCGTAGAGAGAAAATGAATGTTGAAGTATATATTGCAATAAATTTATTGCCTCCTTGCATTTCGGTCTAACATATTCGATTTCTGCATGGTTTCTGAGTCACTATTACATTACATGACATGGCACAGTTAACCACGACACAATACATTTATTTCTTTGGATTATATCCTGATCTGCAGGATCGCATTATCGCAGGATTAACCACGTCCTGCAAAGATCACATCACACATTTCTGGGCCAACTATCTTGTCGTTGTTTTGTGTGAGAAATCCCCACATTTTCAGTGATAACACATCACATTGATGAGACACCAAGGAGCCTCTCAGAAATGGACAAAGGTGCAATGTCTGATATATTCCATCTCTTCGTCAGACATGGGGATTTTTTGATAGATGACAAAAGTAATAAATGGAGACATATTGTGACAATGATTTTTTTCACAAGAAACAGGTTGTCTGTCTATTTCTCAACTTTCATTAGTCGAATCGAACAACATTAGGAGCACAGCTTCGGTAAGTTTCCTTAAGTTTTCATAAGTGTCCTTAAGTTCTCTCTAGTTTCTGTAAGTGTCCCTAAGTTTTCTTTAAGTTTCCTTAAGTTTTCTTACGTTTCCTTAAGTTTTCTTACGTTTCCCTAATGTTACCGGATTACAGATTAAGAGTGAGGGCGACGTTTTGCACAACTCTTCCTCACTTTAATCGAAATCCCCAGTGCAAGTCATTTTCACATTCACGTATGCCAGACCATCGTCTGCCAAAGATACTTCTCTATGGTGAGCTAGAGAAGGGTATACGATCTCAAGGTGGCCAAAGGAAGCGCTACAAGGACTCGTTAAAGGACTCACTGAAATCCTTTGAAATAGACCACGATACATGGGAAGAACTTGCACAAAATAGATCTACATGGCGTTCTAAAATAAAAAAGAGCGCATCATCTTGTGAAAAGAAAAGAAATGCAGCAGCTCAACAGCGGAGAGCAGCTAGAAAGTCACGGATAGACCAAGATCCGTCTACAGTCGTCATTCCATGTCCAAACTATCCAAGGACATTTACAGCTCGAATAGGGCTCATTAGCCATCTACGAACTCATAATCAAGGACATAACTAAAATTGAATTTTCAAAAGTGGATGTAACAAATGGTCATCATCACTTGTGATGGACGAACAACAACAACAACAACCGGATTACAGCGCGTCAGATTTGAAACCACGCCGGAATAGGGAAATAAAATCCGGGTCGTAATTTTTCACCTGAAACGACTGCTCATCCAGTCGACCTTGCTTCAAATGGGCACCTGACGCACGAGTTAGGCAAGGTAAAATTAACAGAAAGGGAACTGTTGATTTTAACAAAAGATATTTTCATATAACAATTACATTTTAAAATTAAAAAAATTGTGGCAAATTTCTTTAAAAAGCATGTAGATTTTTAGCACTCATCTCAAAAGAAAAACATTGGGGAGGGGGGCCGGGGGACTTGTAGTTTTTCGGTGACATAATTAAGGAACGGGTGCCTAAATCTTGACATTACTTGACAAGCGGTAGTGGGGGTAGGGGGGATAACAATGTTTCAAGCAATTGTTGATGTAAGTTATAGTCATCAACAATACTACTGTGATGATGTATTCATTGTCTCTCCCGAATTAAATTGATTGACATGTTGACAAATAAACACAGTTAAACATTTCTTTGTAATTATAACTTAAGTTACTGGTATCTTTGTTTATCTATTATGAGGAGGAGGACTGACGGCAGTTCAGTACTGCGCCATGTCGATGCTGATACGAACAGGAACTATTATCAGAAAACCTAATAGGAAGTCTTCAGTGCGCAGGACTAGATCAGCCGGAAGTGCGACTACAGGAAGTCATGCCCGATCTCCAGACAAAGTTGATCAACATTCTACTACGTTTTCCGTGCCTACATCCCCTGTTGCCAAGGTACACCATTTGTACACAGAGAATGGTCTTAGCAACTCTCCCGGGAAAGCTAGTGTGACTACTACAACGACCACAATAGTGGTAAGTGTTATTTTAAAATGCGCCTAAATATTAATAGTATCATTATCATTCACGAAACTCTGCAACAATAAATTGTCAACTAAAAATATGACTCCTTATTCTAAAAGTTTTAAACATTGTTTTGGTTCATGTTTGGTAAACGAGCCTACCTTCCAACATTTCATACAACCTGCACCCTTAGCAAATTTTGTATAATTCTGTGACGCCACTTATTATCGACTGATACAAAATGGTTATTGTAATTGTAAGATTGTTTAGTTTAACATGGACCGATGAACATGTAGTGCGACTTTTACAATCATGGGGACTGCTGCCGGATGCACATATGTGCCCCCCACACACTGAGAGCCCCACTCATGTAACCTTCCTAAATAAATATTTACACTATCACCCACTGATGGTAATTATCGCCAAGGGAAATAATCTCTGAAAAACCTGTCATGTACTTCGTTTTGTTTTACTCCGCAAAAAAGGGTAGACTCGTCTACCAAAAATGAACCATTCCATTTTTATATGTGGAAGTCAAATTATTAACCCAACAATGTTATTATTAAAAAAAATACTATCATAATATTATTATGAATTATAAAAATAATTATATTTTTTGATCAGTAAAAACAAACTTATCATTGTTTGCTATAACACTTTAACACAAGGCTGAAGGTAGGTTCCACTGCAGCAACTATTAGGTGGCGTGGCACAGGTCCCTTCCTTGCTTTGTTTACCTACCCTAATTTATGCGTTATTTGCCCATTTTACTGCTGGGTGGATTAAAAAAGCATTTATGTCAGGCGAGAAATCACGACACGTATTATTTTTGTTGCTGTCTGGACATGATTTCGAACCTGGCACGCTGTAACCCTGTGATAGTAGGCAAGCTCAGTATCAACTAGACTAGAACATGCAACGCTATATCCAGGTGATACCAAGCAAGCTCACTATCAGCTAGACTAGAGAACATGCCACGCTGTAACCAAGTGATAGTAAGTGAGTTCATTGTCAACTAGGTTAGAAACTGACACGCTGTAACCAGGTGATAGTAAGCAAGCTCACAGTCAACTAAGCTAGAAATTGTCACGCTGTAATCCGGTGGTGGGGAAAGTACGGAATGCCTGTTTACATGAGTTGCAAGGCGATCCGGTGCCGCTAGAACGGACCTGGTTCAATTCCCGACGGCTGTAAGAATTATTTTCATTTATCCTCATGCTTCCTACTTAAATGTATTTGTATTCCTGTGATATTATGCAAGCTCACTATCTAATAGGTTACCAGCTTAACATCCTAATAGGTGACCATATACTAAATAAACCAGAGTTTAGACCTGTGAGGTTTCTTCAAATGTAAACCCATAAACTATGATAACCAGAGTTTAGACCTGTGAGGTTTCTTCAAATGAAAACCCATAAACTATGATAACCAGAGTTTAGACCTGTGAGGTTTCTTCAAATGTAAACCCATAAACTATGATAACCAGAGTTTAGACCTGTGAGGTTTCTTCAAATGTAAACCCATAAACTATGATAACCAGAGTTTAGACCTGTGAGGTTTCTTCAAATGTAAACCCATAACTATGATAACCAGAGTTTAGACCTGTGAGGTTTCTTCAAATGTAAACCCATAAACTATGATAACAAGAGTGTAGACCTGTGAGGTTTCTTCAAATGTAAACCCATAACTATGATAACCAGAGTTTAGACCTGTGAGGTTTATTCAAATTTAAACCCATAAACTATGATAACCAGAGTTTAGACCTGTGAGGTTTCTTCAAATGTAAACCCATAAACTATGATAACCAGAGTTTAGACCTGTGAGGTTTCTTCAAAAGTAAACCCATAAACTATGATAACCAGAGTTTAGACCTGTGAGGTTTCTTCAAATGTAAACCCATAACTATGATAACCAGAGTTTAGACCTGTGAGGTTTCTTCAAATGTAAACCCATAAACTATGATAACCAGAGTGTAGACCTGTGAGGTTTCTTCAAATGTAAACCCATAAACTATGATAACAAGAGTGTAGACCTGTGAGGTTTCTTCAAATGTAAACCCATAAACTATGATAACCAGAGCTTAGACCTGTGAGGTTTCTTCAAATGTAAACCCATAAACTATGATAACCAGAGTTTAGACCTGTGAGGTTTCTTCAAATGTAAACCCATAAACTATGATAACCAGAGTGTAGACCTGTGAGGTTTCTTCAAATGTAAACCCATAAACTATGATACATATAAATACAAAAATACCAAGACATTGTCTTATTTTCAATATTATTTTCACGCATGTCAATAGTGTCATGCTCGTACCATTGTGGCGAAGATGAACAACATGACGTCACAATGACACTTGAAAGATGACCATCCCACTATTGACATCACAGAAAAGTAACAACATTTACATACGTTTGAACTAGTGAAAAATATAAAAATTCAAAGGTGAATGAAGATCCGGACTGGTGGCAGACTATTATAGAACTCTAAACTTTCAACTTCTTGGGATTGACAGTCATGCAACTACACACTAGACCTCTATTCGTCAATTAATTACCTCACTTTTCAACTTTTCAGTAAACAAATATTATACTTTGTAGTTTTTTTCTGTACAACCAACCGACTCGACTCAAATATCTTGGTCATTTTTGTGCACAAATTTTAACAGTTGTTTGGCTTTAAAGCCAGATTTTAAAGCCAGATAAAGCAAGATGTTTTTCGTTCAAGAGAAAACATGAGATGTACGATATTCTGCATACATTAAACAAACAAACAAACAAAAACAAAAACAAAACTGATAACGTATCATAATCAGGACGTAGACATACATCTAGAATTAGTTGTCTGTAATGATAATCTACGCAAAATAAATACGTTCAGTAGTTCGCCATTGCTTTCTGAATGGTCCGTATGCATAATTGTCTGAGGCGGGATTCGCCCCTATCCCTTGGCTGTCACAGACGTGCACACTACCACGCCGACACAGATCCGGACACATGCATTTAAGTTTATAAAGTCAATGTTGCCAACAGAAATTGTGTAAGGCAAACAAAATGTTCATTTTGACAAGGTATCATTTTCTTATATGGTTTCACTTCAGTTAGTTGTCTAAATTGAAACATTAAATATTGATACGCATTTGGTTTATCTATACATAAATATTTATAAAAATAAACTTATATCCCAAAAGAAAAGAAAATTGTAGAGAAAATGCTACAATGCCAATAGAAATATTAAAACAACTTTTCCTAATTTGTATCTGCCTATTGTACGATTATAATTAGCTTGACATATTCAGCGAAAACTTTCTTATCATGGGAAATATTAATTAAATTGTGTAATAAATGGTTAATTAAAAGGTGTAATAGAGGGTTAATTAAAAGGTGTAATAGAGGGTTAATTAAAAGGTGTAATAGAGGGTTAATTAAAAGGTGTAATAGAGGGTTAATTAAATGGTGTAATAGATGGTTAATTAAATGGTGTAATAGATGGTTAATTAAAAGGTATAATAGAGGGTTAATTAAATGGTGTAATAGATGGTTAATTAAATCGTGTAATAGAGGGTTAATTAAATGGTGTAGTAGAGGGTTAATTAAATGGTATAATAGAGGGTTAATTAAATGGTGTAATAGAGGGTTAATTAAATCGTGTAATAGAGGGTTAATTAAATGGTGTAATTAATGGTTAATTAAAAGGTGTAATAGAGGGTTAATTAAAAGGTGTAATAGAGGGCTAATTAAATGTTGTTATTGAGGGTTATTTAAAAATTACTAAGATTTACTAAAATTACTAAAATTACTAAAAATTATTAAAATTACTAAAAATTACTAAAATTACTAAAAATTATTAAAATTACTAAAAATTACTAAAATTACTAAAAATTACTAAAATTAATAAAATTACTAAAAATTACTAAAATTACTAAAAATTACTAAAATTACTAAAAATTACTAAAATTACTAAAAATTACTAAAAATTACTAAAAATTTCTAACTGCTCCTCTTCCGCGCATATCCAAATATTCGATGATATTTATATTGACATTATAACGTCATGTTGTTGATCTGTACCAAAGATAACACGTGTAGAACAAAGATGATACATATAGAACAAAGATGATACATGTAGAACAAAGATGATACATGTAGAACAAAGATGATACATGTAGAACAAAGATGATACATTTAGAACAAAGATGATACATGTAGAACAAAGATGATACATGTAGTACAAAGATGACACGTGTAGAACTAAGAGGACACGTGTAGAACTAAGATGACACGTGTAGAACTAAGATGACACGTGTAGAACTAAGATGGTATATGTAGAACAAAGATGACACGTGTAGAACTAAGAGGACACGTGTAGAACTAAGATGACACGTGTAGAACTAAGATGATACGTGTAGAACAAAGATGACGCGTGTAGAACAAAGATGATACATGTAGAACAAAGATGACACGTGTAGAACAAAGATGCCACGTGTAGAACAACGATGACACGTGTAGAACAAAGATGACACGTGTAGAACTAAGATGATACGTGTAGATCAAAGATGACACGTGTAGAACTAAGAGGACACGTGTAGAACAAAGATGACACGTGTAGAACAAAGAGGACACGTGTAGAACAAAGATGACACGTGTAGAACTAAGATGACACGTGTAGAACAAAGATGACACGTGTAGAACTAAGATGACACGTGTAGAACTAAGATGACACGTGTAGAATAATTATGATATCTACCACAAATTGAACAGGACAGAGTAATAGTTATTCCAATTGTTATTATACGTTAAGGTTTTCATTTGAAGCACCCTCTTTAACTTCCATCGATTTATTCATAAATTACCTCGTTTCTCGCACGTAAACGTTAAGAAAGAAAGCATATAATTACACATCATTATATAATTAAATGCTTATATAAAAATACAAAATTTACCATTATGTTAATGACAGAACTGGGAAGCATAGAAACCGTACTTTATTCTCACAGTTTACAGAAGCTTTTATGATTTCACTTTGAGTTGTCCACAAATTACGTCATTCAATTTATTTTCCAATATTTTACACATTTCCCTCCTCCCCTTGTACACAATTGTCAAGAGTTCAGGGGACCCCCCCCCCCCCCCGTTTAAGTGTGTTGAAAAATTAAAAACCCCAAAATTATGTATGACTGTCTGTCTGTCTATCTGTTTGCCTCTCTGTCTGTCTGTCTGCCTCTCTGTCTGCTCTCTGTCTGTCTGTCTGTCTGCTCTTTGTCTGTCTGCCTCTCTGTCTGCCTCTCTGTCTGTCTATCTGTTTGCCTCTCTGTCTGTCTGTCTGCTCTCTGTCTGTCTGCCTCTCTGTCTGTCTGTCTGCCTCTCTGTCTGCCTATCTGTTTGCCTCTCTGTCTATATGTCTGCCTCTCTGTCTGCTCTCTGTCTGTCTGTCTGCTCTCTTTCTGTCTGCATCTCTGTCTGTCTGCCTCTCTGTCTGTCTGTTCTCGTTCTGTCTGCCACTCTGTCTGTCTGCCTCTCTGTCTGTCTGCTCTCTTTCTGTCTACCTCTCTGTCTGTCTGCCTCTCTGTCTGTCTGTCTGCCTCTCTGTCTGTCTGCTCTCTTTCTGTCTGCCTCTCTGTCTGTCTGCCTCTCTGTCTGTCTGCCTCTCTGTCTGTCTGCCTCTCTGTCTGTCTGCCTCTCTGTCTGTCTGTCTCTCTGTCTGTCTGCCTCTCTGTCTGTCTACCTCTCTGTCTGTCTGCTCTCTGTCTGTCTGCCTCCCTGTCTGTCTGTCTGCCTCTCTGTCTGTCTGCCTCTCTCTCTGTCTGTCTGCCTCTCTGTCTGTCTGTCTCTCTGTCTGTCTGCCTCTCTGTCTGTCTGCCTCTCTGTCTGTCTGCCTCTCTGTCTGTCTGCCTCTCTGTCTGTCTACCTCTCTGTCTGTCTGCCTCTCTCTCTGTCTGCCTCTCTGTCTGTCTGTCTGCCTCTCTGTCTGTCTGTCTACCTCTCTGTCTGTCTGCCTCTCTCTCTGTCTGCCTCTCTGTCTGTCTGTCTGCCTCTCTGTCTGTCTGTCTGCCTCTCTGTCTGTCTGCCTCTCTGTCTGTCTGCCTCTCTGTCTGTCTGCCTCTCTGTCTGTCTGCCTCTCTGTCTGTCTGTCTGCCTCTCTGTCTGTCTGCTCTCTTTCTGTCTGCCTCTCTGTCTGTCTGCCTCTCTGTCTGTCTGCCTCTCTGTCTGTCTGCCTCTCTGTCTGTCTGTCTGCCTCTCTGTCTGTCTGCTCTCTTTCTGTCTGCCTCTCTGTCTGTCTGCCTCTCTGTCTGTCTGCCTCTCTGTCTGTCTGCCTCTCTGTCTGTCTGCCTCTCTGTCTGTCTGCCTCTCTGTCTGTCTGCTCTCTTTCTGTCTACCTCTCTGTCTGTCTGCCTCTCTGTCTGTCTGTCTGCCTCTCTGTCTGTCTGCTCTCTTTCTGTCTGCCTCTCTGTCTGTCTGCCTCTCTGTCTGTCTGTCTGCCTCTCTGTCTGTCTGCTCTCTTTCTGTCTGCCTCTCTGTCTGCTCTCTTTCTGTCTGCCTCTCTGTCTGTCTGCTCTCTTTCTGTCTACCTCTCTGTCTGTCTGCCTCTCTGTCTGTCTGTCTGCCTCTCTGTCTGTCTGCTCTCTTTCTGTCTGCCTCTCTGTCTGTCTGCCTCTCTGTCTGTCTGCCTCTCTGTCTGTCTGCCTCTCTGTCTGTCTGCCTCTCGTTCTGTCTGCCTCTCTGTCTGTCTGCCTCTCTGTCTGTCTGCCTCTTTGTCTGTTTGTTCTCTTTATGTCTACCTCTCTGTCTGTCTGCCTCTCTGTCTGTCTGTCTGCCTCTCTGTCTGTCTGCTCTCTTTCTGTCCGCCTCTCTGTCTGTCTGCCTCTCTGTCTGTCTGTCTGCCTCTCTGTCTGTCTGTCTGCCTCTCTGTCTGTCTGCCTCTCTGTCTGTCTGTCTGCCTCTCTGTCTGTCTGCCTCTCTGTCTGTCTGTCTGCCTCTCTGTCTGTCTGCCTCTCTGTCTGTCTGCTCTCTGTCTGTCTGCCTCTCTGTCTGTCTGTCTGCCTCTCTGTCTGTCTGCCTCTCTGTCTGTCTGCTCTCTGTCTGTCTGCCTCTCTGTCTGTCTGCCTCTCTGTCTGTCTGCCTCTCGTTCTGTCTGCCTCTCTGTCTGTCTGCCTCTCTGTCTGTCTGCCTCTCTGTCTATCTGCTCTCTTTCTGTCTACCTCTCTGTCTGTCTGCCTCTCTGTCTGTCTGTCTGCCTCTCTGTCTGTCTGCTCTCTTTCTGTCTGCCTCTCTGTCTGTCTGCCTCTCTGTCTGTCTTCCTCTGTGTCTGTCTGCTCTCTGTCTGTCTGCCTCTCTGTCTGTCTGCCTCCCTGTCTGTCTGTCTGTCTGTCTGCTCTCTGTCTGCCTCTCTGTCTGTCTGCCTCTCTGTCTGTCTGCCTCTCTGTCTGTCTGCCTCCCTGTCTGTCTGTCTCCCTCTCTGTCTGTCTGTCGTACTAACTAATGTTGTATAGCTATTGTTCTCATTCTATTTTCAGTCGTTTGACGACAGTCGAGTATCCTACAAGACCACAATTGATAGAACGCAATCCTGCGACACTGCACGTACTGATACAGTTGTGCAGCTAGAGGAGGCTAGTATTGAGGCAGCAAACGTATGTGACTTTTTGTGCACAGCCTCACAGATTATTTGCAGCAGCAGTAGGTTTCCCTGTATGTCAACGTATGTTTTAGAATTGCCAATATTGTTCAGTTAAATGTGTACCTTAGCTATACGACCTAAGCGAGAAAGCTATCTTGTGTTGGTGGGGCAATTTCATCATCATAGAATGGTTTGGGATTTTCAGCATCCTTCGCCTGGTGAGGCAAATTCAGCATTCTTCGCATGGCAATTTCTGCACCATTTTCGTGGCAATTTCAGCATCCTTCGTGTGGTTTGGGATTTTCAGCATCCTTCGCGTAGAGGGAACAATTTCAGCATCTTCAAGTGGAGTGCCATTTTCTGCATCCTTCGCGTGGAGGAGCATTTTCAGCATCCTTCGTGTGGCGTGGCAATTTCAACATCATTCGTTTCAAACAAAACTCTATTGTTTTAGTACTTTCTACAGGACTTCATCGTGATTTTTTAGGCTGTATAAATATGTTCAGCAGTTTGCCATTGATTTCTGAACGGTCCGGTACCGGTAATCGAATCCGGTACCTTAGCCGTCACAGCCGCGCTATATACGGCTTTGACACAGACACGCTCTATACCACGCCGTCATAGATCGCTCTAAACCGCTTCGTACCGTCACAGACACGGTCTATACTGCACTGTCACAGACACGTTCTTACCGCTCCGTCACACAACATATTGAACTATATATATAATGTGAATTATACACGTGAGTTGTGTGTGAACTGCTTATATATTCTGTACTTGTAAACCATATTAACGAAATATATACGTTTGAGGTGTGTGAACGAGTTACAGGTATGAATATTGTATATTATTTGATTGTTTAATTTGTACTAGGAAACTGCGCTATGTGATGTTTTTGCAATCTATGCATACTTATTGTATGGATGTTTACTCAGGAATTCTTTTCTGCATGTCACTACATGTGTATCTATTTTTGTGTTTTTCTGTATCGTTGTTTCTGTCTCTTGTATAAATAACTGTGTTAGTTAGTCGTCGGATCATCATCACTACAAACTGGAGACGCCCATTGTTGCTCCGATCTCTCCCAAAGTGTATCCGCCATTACACTTCTGCTGATAGTACCGGTCATCTGCTGGTTGACCAACATTCTTCTGCACTCTCCAAAAGATTCACCTCTAGCAACACCGCATTTCAAACCATCTTCTTTAATCTTGGCCAACGAAAAGGAATCATCATCCACACTAGTCTCACTCTCGCATGCTATATCTCTTGCGGAGTTCAAAACGTCAGCTCGATCCATTGCCCCATTGTACGTGTGAGAATCGCGCATGACGCCAGTTGCTCTGATTTTTCATTACCTTGAACACCAACATATCCTGGAACGAAAATAAATGTAACTACTTTCAGCCTCATATTTCTCAAGGCTTCAATACTTTTCGCGAACGAGACCCACTTGAACCTTCCTAATCGTACTCATAGTCACTCAAGATGCCGACCCTCTTGCCTTCTGTGTGCCTACTAACTCAAAGATCTTATCACCGTCATAATTTCCATGGTCATGCTACTCGTAGTCATAGCAAAGGCCATATTCTCCTCCCTGATCGTTTTACCTGCGCACTGAGCTGTGAAGGTTGGTTGGTTGGTTGGTTGCTGATCGAGCGGTCTATGGGCTAATGCCCTTTGACCCAATGCCATTACATGGCATTATATTGCTGGGAAGTATGTGTATTTTCGTCCCACCCCGGGACAGAGCCAGAGAATAACTATCACATCTCCAGGAAGGTAGGTTTCAACCTATGCTCTGCTCCGAGCCACTGTAGCCAAGATAGGGTTCACTGTGCTCATTCCCCGCCACCAAATGAATACTGGTTATGCCGAACTTCTCTATTGCTCTAGGCATGCAACCAAATGTTCAAGTCAAAAGGATTGTCCTGAGTCACTTTGCGCCTCTATGATGGGTCTCAGCCATAGGAAAAAAACAGTGCTGTCAGTTTCCTCATCTCCAGTGCTGCACAGTACATCACTGGCTCCCTCCCAACTACAGAGGGTGCATAAATATATTCAAGTAAACATGAAACACAATTCAACAACAAAATAAAAGCAAAAGGAGCATAATTGTATAGATGACGTGCCATGAAGCTTCTATAAGAAGATAACCTCAATATAACGGCATGTCATCTACTAAGGATTTCTGTTGTATGTGTGGTTTGTCTAGTGGGCCATTGGTGAGACCAACAGACGCAACCACATTCGTAGCTGTGAAGGTCAATAATAAGACGCACCAAGAAGCTCAGAATTTTAATTTTTGTCTGATTCTATGGAACACCGCGAGAAATAAGAAAATGTTCAGGAATACTGGAATATATAATTTTGTGATGGGAGGTCATGTGCAGCATATTACATATTTTTGCTTAATAGCTGCATTGCAGTTCGAAAAGACAAAATGTAGATATTTGTATGTATGTCTACGACATTGTGTGAGCTTATACGTGATCATTGTAAAATATCTTATTGAAAATCGACCTTCTAAATCGACATATTCGTCAATTTCATTGGTCGCTTAACGTATACTTTGTGGCAACAGCCAATAAAAATCACAATGAGTGTTGAATTCGTAGCTGTCAAATCATGATTCCCTCTGAGCCAGTACGGCTTATGCCAATGTCACGGCCTATGAATAGCTGCATGCGTGAGCGTGTATATATATATATATATATATATATATATATATATATATATATATAATCAAGTGATATCTCCGCAACGAAGGTTGGCTGATACAGATCTCCAACATCCCCCATCTCTTGTTTTGGTGGTGCACTCTGCTAGAATGTAACCTGTCCATCTTGTGATGTTACTCTCCCACTTGTATCTCTGTCTAACTCATGCTCGATTCCCTTTGACTTTACCCTCAAGTAAGGTCTTCAAAAATGTGTCATTTCTTTTAATGTGTCCAAAATATTTTATTTGCCTGATCTTTATTTCTCTTAGTAATTTTTTCGTCATATTAAGTGTCTTTAGCACCTCTTTATTTGTTTTCTTCTCTTTCCATGATGTTTTCCCTATTCTACTATATACCCACATCTCAAAGGCATCAATTCTGTCTGCTAATTGTTTTAGTGTCCATGTTTCTGATCTTTACATAGATGTAGCATTATATATATATATATATATATATATATATATATATATATATATATATATATATATATATATATATATATATATATATACACACACATAAAATAATACATGAGGTATGTGAGCGTATATGTATTTTAATAGCACTTTTATTATTATTCTGTATGTGTTGTTAATGTGAACTCTCATATTCAAACATTAAATCCCTTCAAGGTTTAACCTTCCTATCCTGGTGTTTAACACCCCCACCTTCTTTTCTACGAATTCTTCACTGTAAACTCGTTTATTCCTATCAGTCGATGTCTCGGAGCTTGTCTAAAATGCAGCCACTGCTATTGTTTTTAGATCACACTAATCGATGTTCGATATTTGGCTCACACGTAGAAAATCTGGCGTCTCTTTACAGTAGATCGGCGATCTATCGAATCCCAACTGACAATCGCATTCTGGTGTCATTATTCATCAAATTATACCCGTGCTATTTGAATGTAGTAATTTTGTGGAAGTTTGAGGCTCGCTACTTGAAGCATGGGTCAGAGTTCACTTCATTAGTAAGATGTTTCAGTTAACCAAATATTAGTAAGTTTGGCTAAAAGTAGGCGAGTTTAATGATAAGTACTGTTGGTGACAGATATAAGTACTGTTGGTGACGGATATAAGTACTGTTGGTGACAGATATAAGTACTGTTGATGACAGATATAAGTACTGTTGGTGACGGATATAAGTACTGTTGGTGACGGATATAAGTACTGTTGGTGACAGATATAAGTACTGTTGGTGACAGATATAAGTACTGTTGGTACAGATATAAGTACTGTTGGTGACGGATATAAGTACTGTTGGTGACAGATATAAGTACTGTTGGTGACATATAAGTACTGTTGGTGACAGATATAAGTACTGTTGGTACAGATATAAGTACTGTTGGTGACAGATATAAGTACTGTTGGTGACAGATATAAGTACTGTTGGTGACAGATATAAGTACTGTTGGTGACAGATATAAGTACTGTTGGTGACATATAAGTACTGTTGGTGACAGATATAAGTACTTTTGGTGACGGATATAAGTACTGTTGGTGACGGATATAAGTATTGTTGGTGACGGATATACGTTCTGTTAGAGACGGATATAATTACCGTTGGTGACTGGTTACGGAAATAAGTACTGTTAGTTACGGATATAAGTACTGTTAGTTACGGATATATGTACTGTTGGTGACGATATAAGTACTGTTGGTGACGGACATAAGTACCGTTTGTGACTGGTGACGGAAATAAGTACTGTTAGTTACGGATATAAGTACCGTTGGTGACGGATATAATTACTGTTGGTTACGGATAAAAGTACTGTTGGTGACGGATATAAATACAATTGGTGACAGATATAAGTACTTGTTGTGTCGGATATAAACCCAGAGATGTAACATGCGAGTTTTACACGCTGAAATTGGGTTGATTATTTCTTATGTAGAGTTTACGTTACCTCCCTCTATATAGAGTTGCACTTAAAGGAAATATAGACAAATATATAGCAATGAGTGATGGAGATAAAAGGACAAACTAAGGGATATAAAAAGCATACATGATTCACTGGCGTAGCTTGAATTTTTAGAGTGGAGACGTCGAGTGACCTTCTTTTTTAATAGTTAGTAGCTCCCCCCCCACCTTTTCTTTCCACATTCTTCACACGGCGCATGTGTAGAATATTCACTAGTTTTGTAAATACATACGATATCTTATGTAATCTTGTAATGTAGCTCTTGGCGTCTGTTCTTTTCTGAAAAAAATGTACAGCACCCAAGCCCGTAGATAAAGAAAGTGGGGTAGAAGCGATCTTGAAACTCCCCTACCATCCCCCCACCCCTTGAACATTTCAGGATTGTTAGGTTCAGATATGAAGAATATGTAAAAATAAAAAGTTGGAAAAGTTGCATATTTATGTTTCTATGGGCGTGGTACCCTTTTCTGTATAATGTGATTTTGGAGAGAATGGAGTATATTTTACAAAAACTGAATCCATAAATAAACTAAAGTGATACAAATACTGAATATTTCAGCCTAGAAAACTAACTGAAGGTGAAACAAAATAAGAACAATATTGGGGCATATCTTGTAAAAAATATGGATTCAAGGTAGCCAACGCGACACATCTGGCCTTGGATAGACAACTAATGCTCCCAGTCACCACCGCTACGCATAACGGCAAGTTTGGATATTTTGACCATCATCCACTTGGGGAAAGACGATCTTGTAAAGTTTAAAAAAAAAATTAATTGACACAATTATTTGGAAAGTAAATTGCTTTGACAAATTGAAATGCATATATAATATCTTACAAATCATATATCATCTTGACAAAATAAAGTGTACATAAAAAAACATCCTACTTTCCAGGGAAATAACCGTTAAAATTGTGATCACAAAATGGCGAAAACATACGAGTGAAAAGTGTATGTTGTAAAAAATATCTACAACATATAATATTTAAAACTGTATGATATTTATCCATTACATGATGATGGTCACCATTTGTTAAATTAACGTTTGAAATTCAATTATATCCTTAATTATGAGTTCTTAGATGGCTAATACTCCCTTTTCTGGCCGCAAATGTAATTGAACAGTTTGAGCATCGGATGACAATTATCGATGCTTTTTTGAACTAACCGTAATTTTTTAACAATTCTTCGCTGTTGAAATGGCGTCTCTCCTCTTTTCACAAGATTGTATGTCCTCTTTAGCATAGCACAGTCTAATGTCAATAATATCAATAATGTCAATGATGTCAATGATTTCAATAATGTCAATGATGTCAATAATGTCAATGATGTCAATAATGTCAATAATGTCAATGCTGTCAATAATGTCAGTGATGTCAGTAATGTCAATAATGTCAATAATGTCAATGGAATTGGAATGACATGTTTAATACCAATAACTGTATAGTACATCCGTTGCAAATAAACCATACCTCAGATATCTTTTCTAGTTCTGGTAGAAAAACAAAAAGAAAGGGGGTGGGGGGGGGTTGCTGCAGAGTCATCACTCTTCATGTGGGATTGTCCAACAACCTTATTTTTCTATTTATCCACTGAAACCGCTAACAACCTCGACGCAGCTGTAGTCATTCCCTGAAAATGTTCGATAAATTCATAGGTTTTCTGAATTAAGTCGCAAATATTAAAGATTGGCGCCGAGCAGCACCGTTTTCTGCTAGTAACATTAATGGTGTGTTTTAACAATTTCCTCCACATCACTATTTAGCGCATTAGTTTATAGTTTAACTCAGATAGATTGTGTTTTTATAAGCTCAGAACCAGGCAAATATCTATTTTAAAGCGTCATGGACGGTCAGTAAAAAATGTATTCGTAGTCTGGATATGCGCTGCCATTATTCTGCCCACTTTTGCATTCTGCGTTCTGTTCCATTCTGTGAGTATTTTTCTATCGTTTTTTTCTTGTGGTATATGCTGAATAAGTCTTCTTAGTCAAAACGTTCATTTTATGTATTAATTTTGCCTTTAAAAAAATATTCTCAAACTTTGGTATCTTGTGTTTTTTACTGTAAGATGATTATAATATAATACCGCTGAATTCCCATCTTGTTAGTGTTTCGTTGCCCTGTGTGTATACGGGGCCCAATAGGGGAGTAACGAATAGCAACAACTCGGATCTGACATGCATGTAGGAAAAGGTGATTATCTACCTATTTGTGGGTTAGGTTGACTGTCCCATTTTGAACAGTGTATGAATCTTCTATGTTCGTTTTAGAACTAACGTAAAGAAGAAGAATGTAGTCAGGGGAACAGACTATGTTGTGTCATGGTTTACAGCTTGTATGAGATATCTACTGTTTTCGATCGGACCTAACCGACTTCGAAATGGCTCTTTCATTATACAATGGGATAGTCAACTGCGCTTCCAAAGCCTTCTTAGTCGCTACAGACGACATGGATGGCAGAAAACAATGTCGTTATTCTATGTTATTCTTTCTGGTATCACTAAAACACGGGCGTCATACTGTGTCCAAAAAATAGGAAACATGCTGAAGTTGGATGTTCCAGACTGAAAGTAGCAGATATCGCAGCGAAACTGTAAACCAAGGACAC
This sequence comes from Meghimatium bilineatum, assembly GCA_034231615.1. Lineage (NCBI taxonomy): Eukaryota > Metazoa > Mollusca > Gastropoda > Stylommatophora > Philomycidae > Meghimatium > Meghimatium bilineatum. The sequence continues at coordinate 49,282,017 of CM067312.1, read as the reverse complement.
AACGTGTACCGTTTTCTGGATTACATTCTGCTAGCCTGCAGGATTGTGAGAACACACTCAGAAGAATTGAAAAAAAAAAATGTCTCGTTCCACCAACTAAAAATGCGTACCTCCAACTCAAGGAAATTGGAATTCGGTCAAATAAATTAGCACTACTTGAACCTGATCAATAACCATTTACTGCCTGATTGTTGGACAGCTACAATCGATCTTATAATCGGGCAGTGATATATGGTGGGTACTGAATACATTGATTGTTCCCAGGTTGACCTCAATATGAGGATGTTACAAATAAAGTGTGTGAAAATCCGGTAATATTGTATGTTTATCACGCTCGGGTAAGGTCGTGTTTGTTGAAACAATCTGGTCTTTGAAATTGTTGGAACAATCCTGTCTTAGAAAAGGAGGGAATAAAACTTAATGTAAACAAAAAGGCAGACGAGTTAATCGATTGCCAAGTTGGCACTAAACCTGTCACTAGAATAATTCATTAGCGGTGTGATTGCAAAGTTGGCACTAAACATGTTTACATAATAATTATTATTTAGCGGTGTGATTGCCAAGTTGGCATTAAACCTATCAACAGAATAATTCTTTAACTGTGTGATTGCCAAGTTGGCATTAAACCTATCAACAGAATAATTCTTTAACGGTGCGATTGCCAAATTGGCATTAAACCTGTCAACAGAATAATTCTTTATAATTGTGTGATTGCCACGATGGCACTAAAATTATGTCAACATAATAATTCTTTAACGGTGTGATTGCTAATAAAAAGAGGTTTTAAAGGGATAGAGAACTGACTTCTTTGTACTGGAGTTTTTCCATATGTACAACAACTGTCGCAGCAGAGCAGTAAACCGTCTTATTGTTTGATTATTCAGTTTGACATAGAAGTTCCTTTAAGCCGACGAAAGCGCTTTCAAAATTGGACCGGCGTAAGTTGTGGTTATACCAAAGCGCATTGGGCGTTTATATAAATGTGACATTATGGTCTGGTCTAAGAACTAATCATTACCTACATAAGGTAACTACATACCTGCAAAAGTTAATTCCCAGGAACTAAAAATACAGGTATAAACAAGAAACATTGTCAAGTATCGAACTTGCGATCTCATGTACAAAATAGGTAGCGTAACCACTATGCCACCGAGAGCATCATTGTATGATTGCTTGAGTTACAATTGCGTTATTTAGTTCACAACTGATCACTAAGCCAAAAGATGTATAAATCGTAGTTTTTCTGGTATATATCTTAGATTTTCGATTTTCTGGTATTTATCGCTACTCTTCTGATATATATCACTACTCTACTGATATATATCGCTACTCTACTGATATATATCACTACTCTACTGATATATATCACTACTCTACTGATATATATCACTACTCTACTGATATATATCACTACTCTACTGATATATATCACTACTCTACTGATATATATCACTACTCTACTGATATATATCACTACTCTACTGATATATATCACTACTCTACTGATATATATCACTACTCTACTGATATATATCACTACTCTACTGATATATATCGCTACTCTACTGATATATATCACTACTCTACTGATATATATCACTACTCTACTGATATATATCACTACTCTACTGATATATATCACTACTCTACTGATATATATCGCTACTCTACTGATATATATCGCTACTCTACTGATATATATCACTACTCTACTGATATATATCACTACTCTACTGATATATATCACTACTCTACTGATATATATCACTACTCTACTGATATATATCACTACTCTACTGATATATATCACTACTCTACTGATATATATCGCTACTCTACTGATATATATCACTACTCTACTGATATATATCGCTACTCTACTGATATATATCACTACTCTACTGATATATATCGTAGTTTTTTTCTATTATATATCGCAGATTTTCTGATCGGCCAGTATATGGCAGGTTTTCTGTGGATGAAATATCACTTTGTATTTTTTCGAAAATTCAGCAAGTCAAAAATGATCATTATAATTATTTGTTTGATTGTTTTCCATATTAACCACTAGAGACCGCTAGAAAGAATGGCCACCCCCCACCCCCCACACACATATGAGGAGTATATTGTAGAAACTATGTGATTAGTCATGCATGCTGGAAGAGGAGTTTAAGGAAGAATGTTTAAATGTTTTCTGTCTTTAATGTTGGATCTTAAATTGAAAGCACTATGCTACGATAGATCAAGTCACTGCCGAAGACGGTTTTGTCTGGCCATTGACGCAAATAAAACGGCGACACAACGCATTTTCCATTCTCTAGACTACATCCGATTGAAGCACTAGGAGGATCATATTCCTGCTACAAGAGATATTTTGTGGGAGTTTGAGAATGAACGATGAGGAAGAAGATGAACAAAGTCATAAATGTGGTAAAACTCAATAAAGTCCAGGGAATAATGTCAGAAGTTTTGGAGATCACGCAGAAAAAAAAGTTGAAAGAAAGGATGAAGACAAATGAAGTGTGAGAGCCGATTAGTATAGCGGTTGGGGATCTAGCTTCGCAGTTTATAGTGAATGGGATGGCTTTGCAGTTTGACACGCTTCTGTCGGCCCAGCTGAAATTGGGTTATTGGATCTCTGGGTTAAGGAAGGGAGGCGTTATAGAGGAACAGAATTGAACACGTTTCATTTAAATATTAATGTGAATTTCGTAGTTTCCAATAGGTGCCAAAATCCAGGCTATAGAATTAACTCTTTTTTATGTTTTTTAATAACAAAAACTACTTGGCACAATGAAGCATTATAGAAATAAATAGGAAAAATATTAACACATCTGTACAAAGCGAGAATTAACGCACGTATGTAATATAAGGAACAACAGAAATACTGTTGGCGAAACAAAGATAAAATAGTAATAATCGTATAAGGACAAAATTTTATTACATAGTTCAATAGCCCTCGCGGAGTAAACTACCAAGAAAATGTATATATTGTAATTAAGTAAATGTGTATTACAAAAATCTACCATTAATAATAAAATAGTAGATACAAGTATAATAGTAAGGAGGAAGAATGAAAACGATTGACGTTTCGACCTAAGATATTCGTCAGAACACACATATAATAATTAATAATAATCAAAGAAATTAATACGATCAAAAATAAGAAGTGTTTACATTATATGTACTCGGTAAAATAACTATATGTACTCGGTAAAATAACAAAGTAAGAACGGATGAATGATGTCATCCTCAAGTATCATATACTGGACATTATGTAGCAGTCTTCTTCTTCTTCTTCTGCGTTCGTTCTCAAACTCCTACATATTAGCAGGATGTAGTCCGGAGAACGGAATGCTTTGTGTCATGGTTTAGAGCATTGCTTCGATATCTGCGCCTTTCGACCTGTAACATCCAACTTCAGCAAGGCTTTGGGTCACTGACCATATATGAGATGGGACAGCCAATTCCATCCCATAACCTCCTTAGTCGCCTTTTACGACATTCTTTGAAGGTAAACAGTGTTGCTATTCTTTGCTCCCCTTTCGGGCCTCGGAAAGACACGAGCGATGTAGCAGTAATAACAGCAGTTATATACTCCTGCTGATCCTGGGCCAATCTTCAAACTTCTGTGTTATCTTCAAGTGGGCTTTGATTTCTTTCCTCTATCATCTTCGTGTTTTTTTTCGTTGCTTGTCATTATCCCCTTCATAATATTTTCTAGGCTGTCAAGTAGTTTGATGCGATTTCCTAGAGAGAAACGTGATGAATAACTAAGATATTGCGCTTAGTTTGATATCCTTCGCAATATCTTGATTCTTGATTACTGTGTGTCTGATTGGAATAATTTAACGATTATGATATTATATTATATATCATAATACATCAAATTATAATATTATATCATATTATTTTGTTTTATTATTATTAGTTATTATATATGTGCTCTGACGAAGATCTTAGATCGAAACGTTAATCATTTTCGTCCATAATATAATTTCGGAGTATATTTTCAATGATTTCACGTATTAAAAGTGATACTGTTACCCATTTATAAAGAATCATTGGTGAATGCACACATGGCTGATGTTACTTTTTTTAGTACCTTTAAGGGAGACATAATTAAAGGTCATTCGTCTATTTTCTTTCGTAATTGGATCATTTTCAAGAGATTTCTGGTGAGCTTTTCATTTCTTTAAAAATCATTACAGATTAATTTTCACATTTGCTCAATTTTACTAAAAAGTTATGTTCTGATTCATTAAATGGTTGGTTGGGGGGGGGGGATGATTACCCATGGCTTTTTGAACCACCCGGATGTACAGTTGCCTGCGAGGTTTTAAACCTGGTATCTTTACAGCATGAGACGGGCGATCTATACAACTCTGCCAGAAATATTTTTGTGTAATAAAAATAATGAAGCTTATGGTAGAGGTCCAATTGCAACAACTTACCGTCGGCGATGAATTATTGAGACTAACGGGAATTGAACCTGTCCCTTCAACGTCCCCGAATCGTCTAGCAACTTGGGTACACGGGATTTTCCATTCTTGAATAACCGCTTCTCCAAAACAGATGTGATTTTGTCAGGAAACTGTGTACTCAATTCACTGAGAACGGACCAATCGAGACAAGGACTATTACAACAGCAACGAACATCCTGTACAAGTATTGAAGTATCCTCAGTAACACAAACATATAACATCCGTATTCGTTCTACACGGGCCAATATGTCTTCTTGTAAACATAAATAGCATATAGTTACAATTGTGCTTCAAATTAATGCTTATACAAGTAAATTCAAGAGGATAAATAAATAGTCGGAGATGAATCGTCGATTTTCATATACAAAATCGCAGCAACTATTAGGTGGGGTGGCCAGTTCCCTTCCTTTCTTTTTATCTCCCCCAACTCATTTGTCAAGAACCCATTTACAGCTGTGTCGACTGGAGGCGCAGTGGTATCAAGTGAGAAATCACGACACATAATTTGTTCAATGAATTTATTTTGTTTCAGCCATATTCACCACTATGTATTAAATATCGATACATTTCTGAAATCCAAACCATATTATTGAATTCTAGGAAAAATAATTTCACACTACAAATCTTCTCATAAATTCTGACACTGACTGGTTTTTTCTTCAGTTTCCTACTTGTTTATCTGCAGATTAAAAAAAAATCTAGTCGATGTTATCATTCTTCTTCTTCATCTTCTGCGTTCGTTCTCAAACTCCTGCAGATTAGCAGGATGTAGTCCAGAGAACGGAATGCGTTGTATCATGGTTTACAGCACTGCTGCGATATCTGCGCCTTTCGGCCTGACACATCCGACTTCAGCTTGGCTTTGGGTCACTGACCCTATATGGGATGGGACAGCCAACTCCATCCCATGCTTAGTCGCCTTTTACGACATGCGTGGAATGTAAATAGTGTTGCTATTCTTTGCTCCCCTTTCGGGCCTCGGCAACACATGGGCGAGAAAATGTTATCATTCATCTCAAAGATTGAAATTAGAAACAGCAGGGCAAGAGTACAATTTATCATATCATAGTAAACATGGACGTTCATAGACAGAGATAAATGTGGAGGTAACCAAGAAGGGTTGACACTACGTCAGAGGTGAAACAACAAAGACAGGAAATATACAAAACACACCCAAGTACACGTAACACGAGGCAAATAGAGAAATAAAACCCTTGTTTTGACCCTTTAGAGTTATATCCATATTAGTCTTTGCTATTTGAACGTCAATATTGCCGTCTGTGCTCGTCGTTTTTTTGTTGTTATGTATGTAGAATTGATGTAGGCCTTTTGGTCAAAACATCGATTTCTGTGTTATTATGTGTTTTCAGTGATTAACAAAACTCATTTATAACGTTTCAATCTTTGCCTGTTGGATTTCAGTTTTCCTGCAGTAAATGCATATTAACATGATATTATAAATCAAATCATAAAAAACTATGCTTGTTGAATGACCGTGTTTTAAAAAATATTTACATTTATTATTATTTTTTATACAACAACAAAAAAACTGCAACAACTCTCGCAAAATAACACATGATGATAGTTGTATTACAAACTTATGACGTGTTTAATATTGTTTTTCTTGTAATGGCGGTTCTACAAAAGACGCACACGTCTATAAATAAAAATCTTCATTAAAAATGTGTTTATTGATTACATAAAGTTATCGATTAGAGAAATTTATATGGGGAATATTTCATACACTCATCACTTATCCCGTCTCTGCTATGTCTGTCTTTGACGTACGTGTAAGATGCTATAATTCTGGGATTACTCATATCATTACGTTTGAAGTGACTCCGCACCTTGTCATGACTCCGCACCTTGTTATTAGATCGTGTACTGAACTGATTATATTGACGCTTGTGACGAGTTCCTTCCATTTGATTACGTTGAATACACGGAACATCAATACATTTAGTGGATGTATTTTTACAGTAATACTCATCAACACCTGCCGTCTCCGCATCGAAAATTGGCTGCAACTGATCTCTGACATCTTCTGACTCTTGGCTTAATTCTTATAGTGCACTCTGCTAAAGTGTAAACTGTCCATCTCATAACTTTCTCTTTAACTTGTATCTTGCTCTCTGCCCCTCGACACTACCTTCGAGTGGTCTTCAACAAAGTGTCTTTTAATATTCACAAAACATTTTTTTTTGGGTTTGATTTGTTTTTCTTTTAATAGTTCCTTTTTACAGTGTTGCCATAACTATGTTCAATTTCTTCTCTTTTCACGGAGTTCTCCCTAGTTGTCTACATGTCCACATCTCAAACGTATCAATTCTGTCGTCTATATGCTTTGTCTGTTCATTATCTATGCTTCTGAGTCATACATTATTGTCTATCTATGTATTGTCTTTTCTCTGCTTTTGTTGTAACGTGCATGGATTGAATGAAGATATCCGATAAAGACAGATGTGTCGAGCCATTGACGCAAATAATACAGCGACACAACGCATTTCCATTATATGGAATACATCCTGCTGGAAATCTAGTAGGACCTTTGTCCTGCTACAAGGGAGATTCAGTGCGAGTTTGAGAATGAATTATAAAGAAGAAGAAGAATAACGATCGGTTATCCGGATCTGTGGCGAAGTGGTACAGAGCGCGTCTGTGACGGCAAAGGTACCGAGTTCGATCCTCACCTCAGGCAATTGTGCATCCGGACCGTCCAGAAAGCAATGGCAACCTACTGAACGTATTTATATTGCCTAGAATATCACCACAGCCAACAAATGCTGGGTTGCTAGCTACGTCCTGGATATGATATGCTACCAATTTATCGGGCTATAGCTCGTTTGGTCGCTTGATATGCAGTAATATTGCGACGTCTCAGAATGTTGGTAACTTCATAAATCTACCTTCCTCTTTGTCTTCTTATGCTTGCTTGATCTTCCCCTACATCTTGATGTTTACTTCTTGATCTTCCTATGTTTGTTGATGTTTACTTCTTGATCTTCCTCTACAAAAGTGTAAGGAACACTACATGAATAGAATGCGAAATAACATAATAAATGCATGTTTCCAACAGGCAGTCTTTATCAAGATTACTTGCTCATGAATTACTTTATCAAGATTACTTGCTCATGAATTACTTTATCAAGATTACTTGCTCATAATGGCTAAGCTAATGCATTAGTGCATTAGCTTAGCCATTATTCTTTTGTGTGCTGTTCCAAATATATATGGCTCAGCGAAGGCGTGGTATAAAGCGCGTCTGTGACGGCCAACGCACCGCTTAAAATCCCGCTACTGACAATTTTGCATCCGGAGCATTCAGAAAGCAATGACAAACTACTGAAAATATTTATATTTCGTAGAAAATCACTACAGCCACAAAATGCTAAGTTGATGGCTGCATCCTGAATATGATATGCTATTATTATTATTATTATTATTATTATTATTATTATTATTATTATTATCATTATTATTATTGTTATATAAATATATAGATGCACATTTTTCGCAATTTTCTACTGCTGTTCAAAATTGTTAACAATTACTTTATCGTTTTTCTCATTTCAACTATAGCTTTGATAACATCAGCCGTTGGCCTTTCCATAATTGTTCCTATCGTCATGATCGTTTTTGGTAAGTCGTTTTCTTTGAACTTGTGAGCGTGTTTGAAAGAACGGTGCCGCTGATTGATACGTCAAATATACATGATATAAAAAGATATACAGACAGAAACACAGAGTAATTCATTTTAATTGAAACACCGATTTTACTAGATTTACTGTCTAGATGTACTACAGCAAATTGTAACGAGGCGCCAGGCTCAATATGAAATGAATCTACTTCTGTCACCAGTGCCATATTTGGAGCAAAAAGAACTAACTAGTTAAAGGACTAACTAAATAACTAAATAGCTAACTAAATAACTAACTATTAAATCTAACTAAACAACTAAATAATTAGCTAACTAGCTAACTAGCGAATTAACGCACTACCTAGATAACTAGCTAACTAACTAACTAGCTAACTAGCTAACTACTAGCTAACTACTAGCGAATTAACGTACTAGCTAGCTAACTAACTAGCTAACTAACTAGCTAACTAGCTAACTAACTAACTAACTAGCTAACTAGCTAACTACTAGCTAACTACTAGCGAATTAACGTACTAGCTAGCTAACTAACTAGCTAACTAACTAGCTAACTAACTAACTAACTAGCTAACTACTAGCAAATTAACGTACTAACTAGCTAACTAGGTAAGGCTTCACACGAGGTAGTAAAGTTTTGCTATAGAGCGTTCATAAATAGTTCTCCACCGATATTGTCTATTTTCTCCGTAATTACAGAACGTACAGGCTTCACATTTTGCATGAATGAACTATTTCTTAACCACGTTACAGAATTATGATTAATTATTATCTACATTGAACGGATTTATTGTAGCGGTCGCTACGAATGTCGTTTTTAAAGTAGTACCGATTTTATTGTATGCGGAAAAGACATTTTACAGTAATTGGTGGTATAGGCGTATCGTTAGTATTTCATAGCATGGGTAAAAATGAAGTATAGTATTCCGAATGTAATATTTTTCTTTCGTTGCATTGAGATTATATGTAGCGATAGTGCCTTATATATCTGAATTTAGTGCCTTACTTATCTGCATTTAGTACCCTACATGTCTGCATTTCGTGCCTTACATGTCTGCAGTTAGTGCCTTGATATCAGCATTTAGTGTAGCGTTGATGCAGTGATTGTGTACGGTCGCTGAGATCATCTTGTGTAAGAAAAAGATTCGAACATGAATGCTACGTTCCTCAGTGCTACGATGACAGTCACATCAGACATTCACATAGGTGCACAGTAAACTTACATAAGAAACTTTGTAAAACTGCTTTAGGAGCGGTCGATAAATTACACAAACAATTAGGCGTGGGGAGTGTCTGAAATTGTTTGACTGTTGTTGAAAAGGAGGAGAGTGGGTTGGGAAAAAAGTTGACGTAAACAATACGGTTTGTCTATACAAAAATAACATTTGTTTTAATTTTGATATTTTTTTATATGCGAAAAAAATCAGTATTTAATCATTTATCAGCACAAAAACATGTGTTATGGGTGGGTAGAACTTTTTGTCATAATAAACAGATTGGGGGATCTCGAAATTCCTGACAGTTGTTGATAAGGGGGCGGGGTTGCAAATAATTGTTGACATATTTATGGATAGCACCCATTATTTTTACGTTTGTGTATGTCCCATTAATTTTCATTAAGAATTTGTGTATGTCCCATTTATTTCATTAAGAATTTGTGTATGTCCCATCCATTTTCATTAAGAATTTGTGTATGTCCCATCCATTTTCATTGACCAGATACAAAAATCATTCACGCCAATTAATTTCCTGGATATTTTACAATATAAATTTGTCACGTGTGTCACGTGCTTGCAAATACTACGTCATTAACTTGATTTAAAGAACAGATTTCCAGGAACATGGTTCAATACTGTTGCACGTGCTGAATCCGTCAAATCGTCATTGACAACAAATGGATGCCATCTGTTGCTGTAGAAACTATATCATCGTAAGGAAGATGGATTTGGAAACTTGTACATCGTCTGCTCGTATTTTTATCATCAATATTATCATCGCCATAACTCATTGGTTGTCGAGTGGGTGTTGGGCCATTTAAAGATAACACATAATACTTGTAATTTTGTCGCCCGTGTGTTGTCGGGGCCCGAAAGGGGAGCAAAGAATAGCAACACTGTTTACCTTCCATGCATGTCGTACGAGGCGACTAAGGAGGTTATGGGATTGAGTTGGCTGTCCCATCCCATATAGGGTCAGTGAGCCAAAGCCATGCTGAAGTCGGATGTGTCAGGCTGAAAGGCGCAGATATCGCAGCCATGCTGTAAACCATGATACAACGCATTCCGTTCTCCGGACTACATCCTGTTGATCTGCAGGAGTATGAGAACGAACGCAGAAGAAGAAGAAGAAGATACTTGTAATTTTTCTCGATCCTCAAGTCGCCATATGACATGTGTATGTGAAATGGGCTGTCCATAAAGTCAACAATTTAGATGTGCAGGGAAAGGGAGGGGATTGAAAAAAAAGTTAACATTGATTAACAAGTATTATAAAAGACAAAAGTTGACATTGATTAACAAGTATTATAAAAGACAAAAGTTGACATCAGGAAAAAAAATTCTATACCAATTAAATTTTGTTAATTTGAAATCTTTTCTTCTCGAAAAAACTGCAAAAAAAAAACACATTTAATTTTATAAATTCTTGAGACTAACGGAAATTGAACCAGTCTGTAATAACGGCACCGAAATGCTTGGCAACTCGAGTAAACGGCAGTGATGAGTAACACTTGATTACTCTGTTCCAAGTTTCCATCTGTGATGAATACGACACATGGTTTAACTACCACCATACTCCCGTCTAGAATTCCTATACGACCTATGTACAGAATTAAGTACGACACCATTCGTTACTTTTTTTTATTATTGTCGTGGTTTTGGTTGATCTCTATTTTTATACTTGAAGTCGTCTTGGATATTTTTGGCATGCAGTTTCAAGTATATAAATAAAGGTAAAGTAATGTCTCATGGCAGTAACCTGTCATCATTTGGGGATGAAGATAATTCTTCATGTACTAAGCCGCAGCAACTATTAGGTGGGGTGGCCAGTTCCCTTCCTTGCTGTCTTTACCTCCCCAAACTCATGCTTCAGGTACTCATTTACAGCTGAGTCAATTGGAGAGTGGTCGTGCCAAGCGAGAAATCGCAACCCGGATTTTTGTTGCTGTCTGGATGTGGTTTCGAACCTGGCACGCTGTACCCCAGTGATAGAAAGCAAGCTCACTATCAACTGGGCTACCGCGATCCCCATATAAATAATGATCAACCAAAAGGGCGATAATAATCACAACCGTAACGAGTGGGGATCCTAATTAATCCTGTACGGAGGTCTTCTACAGCGGAGGGTCTGGCTACTAGTTCATCATACTTCAGTGTTTTAGTCGCGTCCATCAACAAAATGAGGCATGTTGTCTAATTGACATATAAACTTCTATAACAACACATTTGACTTCTGCCGGGACTGTCAATGGATACCAAGTATGCCAACCTTTCACCGCGACATTCGCATTTAATTATTCATAAAATATTGGTTATCGACTGTATGATGTCATACTCGCTAGGATTCCCATACGGTTGTCAGGTTGGCAAGCACATTGACAATGTGAGGCATAACAGAGTTACATCCCAATGAATTTCGTACCGACGGGATCCGAACAAATCTAGTATAAATATATATTTAAATGAGACAAATGTCGAAATTCTATGAATTACTAAATATAAATCCAGCGATAGACACGATATAAATGTATGACATATTAAAGATAAATCCAGCGATAGACACGATATAAATGTATGACATATTAAAGATAAATCCAGCGAGAGACACGATATAAATGTATGACATATTAAATATAAATCCAGCGATAGACACGATATAAATGTATGACATATTAAAGATAAATCCAGCGAGAGACACGATATAAATGTATGGCATATTAAATATAAATCCAGCGAGAGACACGATATAAATGTATGACATATTAAATATAAATCCAGCGAGAGACACGATATAAATGTATGACATATTAAATATAAATCCAGCGAGAGACACGATATAAATGTGTGACATATTAAAAATAAATCCGACATTAGACAAGACAAAATGTATGTCATTCTGATTACTACTGCAAGATGGAGGCATTAAAACACTGGTAAGTATATTGTGCTAAGTAAGGGTTTTTCGGTTCCGGTTCAAGATGGAAGTTATTGTGTTCTTCGTACCTGCTATGGTCGGTTGATCTGTGTCCTAATAAGCACAATCGTAAAACCCCCACTATTCTTGAAACAGAGGTTTTCTGATTCTTTATGTTAAACACCAAACTAAAGCTATTTAACTCATGTATTGTCTCAGTGTTAACGTATGGTAGTGAAAGCTGGAAATCAACTCAAGCAACAGACAACAAACTAAACAGCTTTGAAAACAAATGTCTTCGCAAACTGATGAACATAAAATGGAGCGACTTCGTCACAAATAGTGATCTAAGAGACAAAACACACCAAGAGTATGTTTCAAACATCATAAGAAAACAAAGATGGAAATACCCTGGTCACGTTTTACGACTAGATGTGAACAGAATAAACCAACAAGCCATTATGTGGACACCTGAGGGAAAAAAGAAAAAGAGGAAGACCTAAAACAACCCTTAAAAACACCATTCTTAAAGAAGGGGAATTAATAGACTGTAAGACCATCCAGGAATTGAAGCTGCAGGCAGCGGACCGCATCATATGGAGAACCAAAACCTCTGCCCTATGTGTCGCTCGCGGCACGAAAGGAACACACTAAATATATTCACGAACGGAGCATATGCATGGGAAAGTAATATTACATTATAGAATATATTCATATATAAAGTAGTTGTATTCATGTTAAAAATAATTAATAGTTCAATACATTAAGTAATCAGTGCATTCATATATAAAGCAATTAGTTTATTGATGCAAAAAGTAATTAGTTTATTGATATACAAAGTAATTAGTTTATTGATATACAAAGTACCTAGTTTATTGATATACAAAGTAATTAGTTATTGATATACAAAGTAATTAGTTATTGATATACAAAGTAATTAGTTTATTGATATACAAAGTAATTAGTTTATTGATATACAAAGTACCTAGTTTATTGATATACAAAGTAATTAGTTTATTGATATACAAAGTAATTAGTTTATTGATATACAAAGTAATTAGTTTATTGATACATACAGAAATTAGTGTATTTATACATAAAATAGTTTGTCGATACTGAATAAATTAGTATTTGTATTAATTTATTTAGTAGTTACTGCAAACATACATACAGTTTTTTTTATTGTACTTATTCATGCAGTATTTATTGTATCCATACATTCATATTTCTATGACTACTTGCCTGTTCTTGCCCGGACTTAGAAAGATATGCACTCACAATTCTAAGTGACTTTAATACTGCCAGAACTTCTATACTTCTCAATTGTTGTAGTTTTTTATTATCTGCTAAGATGTCACGTGTCAGGGCGTAATCCCTAAGATATTGACCGTTGTCCTGGGGTGCTGGACATCAATGGTCCGTTCACATCCATCCCTTGCACAGTCTTAATTCAAAATTACTTTAAACGAGGATTTGAACTATAAATATTAAGTGCGTCATTAAAAATGACGTGCCTGGCACCCTGCTTAACATTGACGCGTGAATATAATGTCCACAGCTGTGGAATTGCAGGACACAGTCTTTGATGCTGGACAGTTATTTCAGATAGCTGGACGTCATGTTGTTAGGAATGATGTGCTTCAGAAGATTCTATTTATCCTGATCTAAGGATCCCTGCGTCAGGGAGGGAGGTTGAATAATTGATGGAGAAAGGGAGGGAGGGAATAAATAGGTTCTGAGGATTAGGAGAAACAGATCAGTATAAAGAGTGATTATAAAGAGTGAATATAAAGAGTGAATATAAAGAGTGAATATAAAGAGTGAATATAAAGAGTGAATATAAAGAGTAACTTTCTGCGTTAAAAGTGAATATAAAGAGTGAATATAAAGAGTAACTTTCTGCGTTAAAAGTGAATATAAAGAGTGAATATAAAGAGTGAATATAAAGAGTGAATATAAAGAGTGAATATAAAGAGTGAATATAAAGAGTAACTTTCTGTGTTAAAAGTGAATATAAAGAGTGAATATAAAGAGTGAATATAAAGAGGGACTTTCTGTGTTAAAAGTGAATATAAAGAGTGAATATAAAGAGTGAATATAAAGAGTGAATATAAAGAGTGAATATAAAGAGTGAATATAAAGAGTAACTTTCTGTGTTAAAAGTGAATATAAAGAGTGAATATAAAGAGTGAATATAAAGAGGGACTTTCTGTGTTAAGAGGGAATATAAAGAGGGACTTTCTGTGTTAAGAGTGAATATTGTAACAAAGGAGTGATACTTCAAGTATCAAGAGTGAACTGTTTAACTCCATTTTTTGCTCTCGCGTACGTTAGATTTCTCCTCCTACAGTGTCGTTCTCAAACTGCCACTGACTAGCAGGATGTATCATGGAGACAGGAATGTGTTATGTCATGGTTAAGTTTGAGTGCGATATGTACGATATGTGTTGACTAACACATCCGATTTCAGTATGACTTCTTGGTTAAGTTGACCCTCTATGGTATGGGGCAGCCAAGTCCACCTCAGAATGTGCTTAGTCCCCTCTTGAGACGTGTATGGTAGATAACAGTGGCATTATTCTTTGCTTCAATTTCGGGCGAGTCTTGATTAGAGCTGTATGAAGTATCGGTGAAGCCCAGAAAAGGGCAGATGGAAGTCGAGAGAGTCTTGAAAAGGGCTGAGGGAAGTTGTGGGAGCCCTGAAAATGGCAAAGGATGTCGGGGGAGCACTGAAAAGAGCTGAGTGATGTCGAGGGAGCCCTGGAAAAAGCTAAGGGAAGACGAGGGAGCCCTGGAAAGAAAACCCGAGATGGTTTAGACAAGAGATTAATATAAGTAAGCGCAAATTTCAAGAAGAAAATCGTGTGCTGGACAGCTAACACAAACAGAACACTCTAACAAATAACTACTTACTTACACTATTTTGCTTTATCTGAGAGTTTACTGAACCGTAGATTAGAACTTTAGTTCAGATGATAAATTGTTTAATTAATTTAGTCTATTTTGGCACATCACGGCCAAACATTTTATCTAGAGCATGAGAGTTGTTATTATTTACATTTAAAGTTTTAGATGTACTCTATGTTTGTGAAGTCTAGACAGGAAGTAAGAATTGTTCAATTGTATTCTCCTCTTCACGGTCTTCACGTATTGATTCAAGTATTTTATGTAATGAGGTTCCCAATCCAAGTCGCAATAGTTTCTTGTTGGCAGGGATTTTAAACTCTTCTTTATTTGACTAACTAGAAGGTATCTCGAACCAAGACTGTGGAAGTAAAAAAGACCGTCCAACTGAATTAATTATGACCCAAATCGTTACGTGAAAACATCAATATTTTGGTCATTGCAAACGCCATGACGGCCCAGAGAAAGCCATAATGGAGGGGACGATGTCAGGGAGACAACCACAAGGCAGAACAAGAAGAAAATGGACGTATGGCATCAAAGACCACATGAACATGATAATAACAGAAACAGGTAGACTAGCTCAAGGCTGTGATAACTGCTACATTTGTTCAGAATATGCTACCTGATGATGATTAATCATGATGATGGAATTTCTGTTGGTCACTTTTTACATACTTGAAGTCGCCTTGGCTATTATTGGCATGCGATTCCAAGTATGTAAATAGTGGTCAACCGAAATCTCAACAATAATCAAAAACGTAACGAATTCAGTCCTAATTAATTTTTGTGGAAGATCTTTATTGGTGACAGCCATGATCGAGCACTGTTTACTTCGAGATATGTTAGACTGCGAGGGAGAGGAGATGGCTACCGCCCTCATTTGCAGAGCCTGTGAAATGTGAGATCGCTAACATCTCACACCCCTACGGCATTAATAAATGCTATGGGTTACTTTACTTTACTTTACTTTACTTAACTGTACTTTACTTTACTTTACTTCTAGATAAAATTCCAATTTATACAAAGAACTCTTCTCCTATTAGGTACATGTAATCTGCACTAACGCTAACATTCTAAATAGTATAAAGGAAAATAGGTAAAGTGAATCACTACGTAGCAAAGCTACAAAGATATAAATAAACAAATTCAAAACTAACACATAATTGAGGACAAGTTAAACAGATGACAGATGGCTGATGCGACCCTAACATAATTGAGGACAAGTTAAACAGATGACAGATGGTTGATGCGACCCTAACATAATTGAGGACAAGTTAAACAGATGACAGATGGCTGATGCGACCCTAACCCAGCGCGAGATCTGAGTCTGTCGCTTATTAAATAGCAACAATCTATATCAGTTTTCCATCCTTTTTGCGGCCCTCGATCCCATTTGACACACATTTTCGCCCTTCTTCCCCTTGATTCCTAAAACATAACATCAATAATTTCTTTGACTCTTAAATTTTCTGCTTCACCAAAATAAGTCTTGTTGTTTATAGTTTGTACCGCAGTCTCAAGACAAGATTTCTCGTTTAGTGATATACAGTTAATTTCATTTCTTCAGTAATGTCCATGTCTGACAGTGATAAAACATTGTTGGTATAAAGATTGAATTGATGATTTGCCACCTTCTTGTTGTATTAGAGATTGATGTTTAAGTGTAATTGATTGATATTTATCGATACTCTCCCAACTTCATAACAAAATCAATTACCCACCCCAACCCCGCCCGTGGGGCGTGCTATCTACGTTGGGAAACACAACTTCGTATTGAGCTGAAACACAAATTCGTGTACATCAAATAAATATTCAAGATGGAAATATGAGTATACGTGGCTGGCATCTGTTATGTCCCCCCTAACTTCCAGGGTTTCCCATGCACTTTTAATAAACATGACATTTAAGCCATTTAATATTCTGAAACATGCTCCAACGGACAAGCTCTGCGAGCCTCGTCTCAGAGCTGGTGATCCCTATACAGTTCGTAGATAAAATCTATATCAGTGTCTGACTTCGGTTGGAGCACCCAAAAAAAGAAGGTGGATTAAGTCGAAGAAGCGATATATGTTACTGCATATAGAAACGAATAGGCCCAACATCACTATAATTTTATATGAAATAATGATTCTCTATGGGACCATTATTTTCAATATTGTTTTTCTTTGTTTACTATTGTTATTGTTTTGCAAAAAATTACGATACGACAATCAATACAAGGTAACGTAAAAAAAAATTATAATATCTGTAATACATTATCATTGCTATAAACATTATTTTATCTGTAAAACATTTTCATATCTGTAAAACATTATTATATATGTAAAACATCTGTAAACAATGTCGCATCTGTAAAACAATATAATTTCTGCAAAAATAACAAATATATAAAACATCATCTATAAGACATTATCTTATCGGTTAGAAATTATCGTATCTAGAAACATATTATCATATACATGAAACATTATCTTATCTGTAAAACATTATCTTATCTGTAAAACATTATCTTATCTGTAAAACATTATCTTATCTGTAAAACATTATCATATTTGTAAAACATTATCATATTTGTAAAATATTATCATATCGGTGAAACATTATCATGTCTGTAAATATATTATTATGTCTAAAAATATAATCAGATTTGTAAATATCATAACATGTGTGAAACATCTGTAAACATTATCTTATCTGTAAAACAGTATCAAGTCTGTAACAAATTACCATATACGTAAACCAATATCATATTTGTAAAACTTTATCATATTTGTAAAACATCGTCTGTAAAACATCATATTTGAAAAAAAATTATCATAATTAGAAAATATCAGTGGTGTAACATTATATCTGTAAAACAGTTCTGTAAAAATCATTTTAGTTGTAAAACATTCTCATATCTATAAAACATTCTCATATCTATAAAACATTCTCATATCTATAAAACATTCTCATATCTATAAAACATTCTCATATCTATAAAACATTCTCATATCTATAAAACATTCTCATATCTATAAAACATTCTCATATCTATAAAACATTCTCATATCTATAAAACATTCTCATATCTATAAAACATTCTCATATCTATAAAACATTCTCATATCTATAAAACATTCTCATATCTATAAAACATTCTCATATCTATAAAACATTCTCATATCTATAAAACATTCTCATATCTATAAAACATTCTCATATCTATAAAACATTCTCATATCTATAAAACATTCTCATATCTATAAAACATTCTCATATCTATAAAACATTCTCATATCTATAAAACATTCTCATATCTATAAAACATTCTCATATCTATAAAACATTCTCATATCTATAAAACATTCTCATATCTATAAAACATTAGTATATCTGTGCAACACAATCTTATGTATAATACATTATCATATCTATTTAACAGTATCACATCTGTAAAACGTAATATCTATAAAACATTGTCAATTCTGTAAATAAAACGTTATCATATCTGTAAAACAGCATACCTGTACAACATATCTATTAAAAATTGTCATATTTGTCAAACATCATATCTGTAAAGCATTATAATATCTATAAAAATTCGTCCATAATCCGTTATCATATCTCTAACAAAACAACTGTAAAACATTATCATATCTGTAAAACATTATCATATCTGTAAAACAGTATCATATCTGTAAAACATTATCATATCTGTAAAACATTATCATATCTGTAAAACATTATCATATCTGTAAAACAGTATCATATCTGTAAAACATTATCATATCTGTAAAACATTATCATATCTGTAAAACATTATCATATCTGTAAAACATTATCATATCTGTAAAAAATTATCATATCTGTAAAACATTATCATATCTGTAAAACATTATCATATCTGTAAAAAATTATCATATCTGTAAAACATTATCTTATCTGTAAAACATTATCATATCAAAACTGTTCAACACTGAAACTGTAAAACATTATCATTTAAGTATAACATTATCATTTATGTAAAACATTTAATATCTGTAAAACATCATTCATAACACATTATATTATCTATAAAACATAATATCTGTAAATGTCATCCGTAAAGCGTTATCATATCTGTGAAATATTGTCATATGTGTAAAACATTATCACATCTGTAAAACATTATCACATCTGTAAAACAACTGTGATTTTATGATTAATCTAAATTTGTGGGAAGACATGACCGATGATCTCACAGCATTGGGTGCTGAAGGAAATCACATGAAATAGCCCTGAAATTACCTTTGCTTGTTTCGGAGGTAGTAATTTTGTAAACAATATTTCACGCGTAGTAGGTTGTCATTATTTTCTGAACCATCTGGATGCAGTAATAATGAACCTGGTACTTGGGGCCGACCCAAAACGCTCTTCGCTGTTCTCCGACATAGAGCTGGACAATGTAGCTATGATTGCGAGATCCGAATTGCTCGGCACAAAATGTTGACATTTTTCCTAGTTGTTTTCCCTATAGGACTCAGTAAGTAACTGGGACAAATGCCCCAAAATATCAGTTATTCCCTAAAATGTTGATTAATTATTGTTTTATGTATTCATCGTTGATAGTTCATGTGAGAAATGAAGAGATTACAAAAGCTGTTTGAACAATATCTTTGATCAACTATCTAATGAAAGACAAGAGATTGAAATGGTTCTGCCACTTAGTAAGAATTAATCCTTACTGACAGACCGACCGACGGACGGACAGACGGACAGACAGACAGACAGACAGACAGATAGAAGGATAAGGATGATGTAAACGATGATTTTGATTGTGACAATAATAGTGACATTAATATTGATATGCTAGGTAATGACAAAGGTAAGCTGAGTTATAGACAAGCATCATAGCTCATAGTTTGCCAGTTCGTCCTCAGCCGCCTAGTCAGTGGTTGACCAGAATCGGTCATATTAGCCTCGCCTATTCAATTTATCAGTAGCGAAGACACCATTTCTTGAACTCCCCACAGCTTGAGATCTGGCATCTTATTTCCTGATGATTGGGTGAACCACATACGTTTTTTTTTAACCACGAATATCGCGTGGACTCAAAACATGTGTCTGCTGGACGACGGGCGAATTATTTAACATTACATTACCTCAGCTCTCATAATTGTGGTATGAATGATGATCGAGAGTTTTTTTGACTGAGAGTAATGATGACTAAGGGAAATGATGACTTAGAGTAATGATGACTGAGAGAAATGATGAATGAGAGAAATGATGAATGAGAGAAATAATGACTGAGAGTAGTAATAAATGAGAGTAATGATAACTGAGAGTAATGATGACTGAGTAAAGACAGCAAGTAAGGGAACTGGTCACCGCATATAATAGTTGCCGTGACTTTGTATATGAAGTGTTATCATATTCCCCGACGGCAGTTTGCTACAATGGTAACTGCTTTTAGAATATCATACAATATCATCTTCAACGTTTCAAGGGTCATTAAAAAAATATCATCTAGCTTTACAGGGAAATAACCGTTAAAATTGTGAAGAGAACATAACCAAGTTTGGTTTGTTGTACAGGAGAGTATCTACATTCTGTAATATAGCGTTAATATTTCAAAGAAATAAACCCAAATGTTGTATAGGACAGTATCTACATTCTGTAATATAGCGTTAATATTTCAAAGAAATAAACACAAATGCAAGTGTATGGCATGAGCAGAAACTTCTTCTTCTTCAGCGTTCATTCTCCTATTCCCGCTGGATCTCTCTTGTAGCAGGACCATGATCCTACTAGATTTCCAGCAGGATGTAATCCAGAGAATGGAAATACGTTGTGTCGCCGTTTTATTTGCGCCAATTGCCCGACACATTCGTTTTTACCCGATACAGTTCTCTTCATCATTCATATTTTAAACCATTACATTACTAATATAATAAGATATATTTTATTGTAAAAGATAATGAGTAAATATTATTCTACGACCTTCCCTTGCCAGGAATGATGTTTTTAATTTTACGGAAAACGACAACGTATTTTATTGATTATAGTATCACGTGACAAAGCTTTGAAAATAAGCGTTTCATGAATGAGATGTCTGAAAGTTTCGTTTCGTTTATATAATAGCTCATCTGTTTAAAGTTTTCATTATATTGTCAGAGCTAGGATGGCAAGATAACGTAGGGCTGGTTGTCAGGACAGGCGATGGAATATACATTTCAGCAGGAAATGACTTAAGATGGAACGTGTAGAGGTCGTTTTGTTTGAAATTTGAGATAAGGAGTAGAGATGTATTGATGACAGTAGATGATTTAGAGGAAGTGAGTTTGATGAAGAGTGGATATACTTTGATTGAAAGCGGATTTCTGCAGGTAAAAAGATATGCACGACGACGGAAAGACAGATTTTCAGATTTAACTGAGATATAGAATCAGGAAGATGAAAACGATACATCTTACAAGATTTGAGATATACTACGAGGAAGATGAGAAATACAAATCATACAAGATAACGGTTGTAAAGATGTAGAGGATTGACTTCATTGTACTAGAGTTAATCCATACGTACTCTTCCCTTCTCTGCCGAGAGTACCACTTATAACACGTATCTACCTAACTTCAAGCGATAAACCCCCAAGGATCTCTTTATAAATCCACTTATAAATAAAACGATGAGAGTAGTATTCGAACCCGCAATCTCTTGAGCACAAAAAGCAACGGCTTAAACCACTACGCCAAGATCGCGACCAGTCTTCAAAAGACAAGATGGTTTTATATTGAATAAAACACGCCAGTTTTTCAGCTAGGTTCTGCCATTTAATCACAGGGTGCACAGAATATGGTCATTGTTTTCTTTCCAGGCATGTCGTAGAGGGGAATAAGGAAAGTTGGGGACTATGCTGTTATCGTATCACATGTGACAAAATAGGCTGTTATCTTATCACATGTGAAAAAATATGCTGTTATCACATGTGAACAATAGGTTATCATATGTGAAAAAATAGGCTATTATCACATGTGAATAATATGTTATTATATGTGGAAAAAAAATAATCTTGTCTCAATTTCAAACTTTTGCCTTCTATCTGATTATGTCATCGTTTACTTTGTATATACTCTGAACTAGTTCCGTGGTCAGTATATGGCGTTCAATAAAAGGTAATAGTACTTCAATAAAATCGTATACAAATAGTACTTACGTAAAACACAGGTAATGTAGTTTTACTGGACGAAGGCTAACAAACAATCAATGATGGATGCAAATGTCAAAAACTACAAACAGTACACAGTACATAACCACACACAAAAAATACGCAGGACATAATCGATGTTTCGACCTAAAGGCCTTTGTCAATATGACACGCTATTAACATTTTAAAAAAACACGACAAATATGAATAACACAAAGACACAAAAACGTGTCCGAGCGAAATGTGATAACCAGATACCTGTAGTATTGCCAGCATTCAGCCATTTCCTCGTCCTAGTTAACGCCATCACCTCCACCATTACTGTTGTTTTAGATTGCCTACTTCCATACTTTCATATTTCTAACAAATTTACATGGCACATACGATAACTAACCCCTCATAGCGTGAAGCATCAGAACATGGCGTGAAGTATCAGAACATGGCGTGAAGTATCAGAACATGGCGTGAAGTATTTGAACATGGCGTAAGTATCAAAACATGGCGTGAAGTATTTGAACAAGGCGTGAAGTATTTGAACATGGCGTGAAGTATCAGAACATGGCGTGAAGTATTTGAACATGGCGTGAAGTTTCAAAACATGGCGGAAGTATCAGAACATTGCGTGAAGTATCAGAACACAGCGTGAAGTATCAGAACATGGCGTGAAGTATCAGAACATAACGTGAAGTATCAGAACATAACGTGAAGTAGCAAAATATGAACACGGTTAGACAGAGGACATCGGCAGTAAAGACATACGTACAGAAAGTAAAAAATACTTTATTCGTGAGTATTTTTAAAATTATTTTCACGATTTTCGTTGGTCACTATTTATATATACTTGGAGTCGCATGCCAAAAAATTTCAAGGTCGACCAACGACACGCACGTACATAATCAAAATCTTTCTTTTATGTTATGTTTTCTTTCTGTACTCATGTCTGCACTGGAGCCTGTATTAGACAGTACTCAACACCGCTATTAAACTAACTAATCATTCTGCAACTCATGAATTTACGACATTCGTAAACCGATCTCTCTAACGACAGTTTGGTTGGTAAATTTTGAATATGACGTCTCCAGCACGAACAACCACTCGACTTTTGTCTGGGTTTTATAGAATCAAGCTATCAACTTTCGGAAGACGATTGAAAAAAGTAGTTCAATCACGCGCCATAAGATAATGTCAGACGGCATTCTCTGCTGATAGCTTAGGAACTAGTATCAATACATCATTTGCTACATAATTTCCGCCGGAGATAATTGTAGCCAGGAGCATGAGGGGAAACTTTCTTATCAAATACAGGCTTTGCCTATTCTCTTTTCTTCTCTGCTACCTCATTTCCATTTCCTCTCAGAATTCTTTAACTTTATAATCACCACAAAAATATTTTTTGTTTCGTATTTTTTAATATTAAATTCCTATAAGAAATTATCACTTGATTTAATATTTTAGAACGGTATCTTTTTATTGTATTTCTCTTAAATACATAAATACTTGTTATGTCTAATTTAGGGGTTCTCAACCATTTTAGATGACGAACAAGCACGAGAGTTAACGGCTGTTTTTTTTATAAGAGATCAGACTGAAATAACCGAGTCTTTTTATGCTGTTTAATCTAGATTTATGCTGTAGAAATGCTGTATCCTAGATTTATTGGCACTGAAAGTGTTGTCATTAGCAAATATAATTTCCCTTTTATTTTTATATGCGGTAATATTGTGATTAATAAGCCAATGTAATTGTTCCTGTTAATTAACTAGATCTCGTGAACACTTAAATTGGGCCAATGTAATTTTGTAGTATTTCAAAGAGAAAGATGAATGAGAACTATTTCTTATCACTGATCTGTTCCAGGTGTGAAGTACTTAGATGAATGTCCTCTAGAGCCTCGGATACCGATCTTTCATATGGTTGGTGGATGCTTTGGAGTTTTGAAGATTGCGGTCACTCTCTATAGATCCGTTCAGGTAAGATCGACCATGCATAGATTTATCACCACATCCACTCTCTGAAATATATGAAAGGGTTGAAAGGCATGTTGTCGTTTACGTCATCAGACCACTAGAAACGTTTACGTCATCAGACCACTAGAAACGTTTACGTCATCAGATCACTAGAAACGTTTACGTCATCAGATCACTAGAAACGTTTACGTCATCAGATCACTAGAAACGTTTACGTCATCAGATCACTAGAAACGTTTACGTCATCAGATCACTAGAAACGTTTACGTCATCAGATTACTAGAAACGGCTGCTGAGAAAAGGAGATTTCATGTTGATAAAAACGTTTTTAAAAACATTTCGGGAGTGGGTGGGTGTGGTATGCAACATCTGTTTTTACGTGTGTCACATCTCTCAAACTTGTGTTTTATTTTACATAGTTGTCGAGAGTTGGAAAAATTAACTCACTACCCACATGAAATAACAAAATAGAAACGAAAGTGCTAATGTTACGAACTTTTATTTTTCCGGTTGCAACATACGGCTGTGAAACATGGACTCTAAGTAAAACAGCGGCAAAGAGGATCAACTCATTCGAGCTGAAATGCTACAGGAAGATACTTAGAATATCATGGAAGGATAAAATCAGAAACTCAGATATTATAAACACACTGAATATTCCAGAGTGTTGGTTACTAAACACAATAACAAAAAGATAACTACGCCTGTTTGGTCATATAAAGAGACATAACTGTTTAGAAAGACAAATAATGGAGGGAAGAGTACCTGGGAAGAGGAGAAGGGGCAGACCAAGAAGACGATGGACTGACGACATTAAAGATAACATGAATACATCGCTAGAAAATGCAAGCCACATCGCCCAAGACAGATAGAGGTTCAGAGAGTTCATTGGGAAGACAACGTTCTGGAAGGAATACGTCACATGACACACACATACGTCACATGACACACACATACGTCACATGACACACCCACATGACTGCCAGCAAATCTTTTATTTATAAAGTCAACGTTCTCCATCTCCACACCATTGAGGTTTTGAAATTTACGCCATTTGTCACTTAATGTTCGTTGAACTAAAGCGTACCACGGAATGATGTGGTCATTATTATGTCTGCAGACTTTACTTTCTCACACGCTGTGGTATCAATGCCCTTAGTCTTAACCTCTTAGCTGCGGAACTAACGACATTGAAAGTAACTGGGACTTTTATTTATTTTAATGCTTAGCTGGTGGTCGAATCTTGGATCACACTATTAGGAAGCTCTCTGGTATCAAGTGTGCCGTGCTGACTGGCGTTGGTGATCATAACTCTCCATGTACATCGATGTCCCACACTCCCCCATATGTGTCATCATCTCTGTTGGTGTCGTCAATCTAAGCCATTTAGTCAAACTGTCCAATATCTTTTCTTTAGGCCTTCCTCTTGATCTTTTCCCTTCTATCTTTCCTGTTGTCACTATATTATCAATGCCTCCTCTTCTCATTATGTGCCCAATAAATGTTGAATGTCTATTTCTGATATTATCAATAATGCATCTTTTCACATCCATCCTTCTAAGACATTCTTCGTTAGTAATCTTTGCCGTCCAAGGAATGCTTAACATTCTTCGAAAAAACCCAATTTCTTCTGCGTCCAATGATTTTTGTGATATCTTATTTATTAGGAACTTTATTAGAAAGTTAGTAAACTAATTATTGAGAAACCCAAGCTTTGTATGTGTGAATAGTAATTAAACGATATCTGAACCATGTCCATCTGAAATACAGACCTTCGCACAGAAGTAATTAGGATCTCATTCGTCACGTTTCTTTTTAAAAATTATTGTTGGGAATTCGGTTGTTCACTATTTATATACTTGGAATAACATGTCAGAAATAGCCATGGCGACAACAAATATATAAATAGAGACCAACAGAAATCCAAACAATAAACAAAAACGTAACGGATGAGGTTCTACTTATTTCTGTATCATCTATACAGCCGATGGTCTCGAACTGAATTTACGCTCGTACACTCTAGGTAACCTTATAGAAGTTCCGTTTCTTCAAGCAGATGACGAAAAAATGTTTAGTAATAGTTCCCGAGGCCAGTTGGATGCATTTGTTCCTCGTTCCAGCTCCAATCATCATCCTCTAATACCTTCCTCATTCAAGAGTTTAATCATCCTCCTCTAATACCTTCCCTGTCTCAGCCACCAATAGTCTTTATCTACTATCCTCCCAAGTAATTCCTAGACTCTCAAATCTCTTTCTATCGGTTTCGTCCGTCAGCGTCGAACGGGCGTGTATATTCGATATTCAAAATGTCATCTGTCATGTACATTCTCATATGTCCTGACAGCTCTGCTCCTTACACTTTTGCTCCTCTCACCTCTCCTCCTCTCACCTCTGCTCCCGCCACCTCTGCTCCTGATAATCTGCTCCTGACATCTCCACTCTTGACACCTCCACTCCTGATACTTTGTTTCTGGCACCTTCGCTCCTACAACTCTGCTCCTGACACCTCTTCTCCTGCCACCTCTGCTCCTGATACTCTGCTCCAGCCCCCTCCGCTTCTGGAACTCTGCTCCTGACACCTGCGCTCCTGATGCTCTGCTCCTGGCACCTCTGCTCCTGACACCAGTCTGTCAGCTCTCAAACTATTATCAACCCCAGCATGACACGGAGAAAAAATCGACGTAAATCCCTTCTGGTGTAAAACCCCAATATACTTCAATCCCTCACGTCGGGGCGGTTGAATATGAATCTTGTGGATAAAAAAATGTGAGTCCGACATAATAAGAATTGTAACTTCCCATTGTTCAGAAACCAGTTTTAGAGAACCTGCTGTTTTGCTAATCAATGACAATATATAGAACACAATACTCAAATCTATGTTTCGACCAAAAAGTCTTTATCAAGGGCACACCATATCATTCGAGGAGTAAAGGATATCACTGTTCACAATCTTATCATAGAGCATATAATGTAGTGTGCGATATGTTTGATGATAAATGCGATTAGGTCAAGCGTAGCTTGCAATGG
Source organism: Meghimatium bilineatum (assembly GCA_034231615.1). Lineage (NCBI taxonomy): Eukaryota > Metazoa > Mollusca > Gastropoda > Stylommatophora > Philomycidae > Meghimatium > Meghimatium bilineatum. The sequence continues at coordinate 49,254,684 of CM067312.1, read as the reverse complement.
TATCTTGTTCTTCCAGCGATAAATAAAACTCCATTACTGTTTCCACTTTTCCTTTGTAAAGTGGGTTTTCAACTTTTCGTCTATCAAGTGTGGTTGGAACAATCTGTCTGTCAAGTGTGGTTGCAACTTCTCATCTATGGTATAATTGGTATAAATTCACTATTAAATATGTATATTTTGTTTAAATTCATTATTACAGATGTATAATTGATTAAAATTTATTATAACAGATGCATATTTGGTTTAGTTCAATATTACAGATGTATAATTGGTTTAGTTCAATATTACAGATGTATAATTGGTTTAGTTCAATATTACAGGTGTATAATTGGTTTAGTTCAATATTACAGATGTATAATTGGTTTAGTTCAATATTACAGGTGTATAATTGGTTTAGTTCAATATTACAGGTGTATAAATGGTTTAGTTCAATATTACAGGTGTATAATTGGTTTAGTTCAATATTACAGGTGTATAATTGGTTTAGTTCAATATTACAGATGTATAATTGGTTTAGTTCAATATTACAGGTGTATAATTGGTTTAGTTCAATATTACAGGTGTACAATTGGTTTAGTTCAATATTACAGGTGTATAATTGGTTTACTTCAATATTACAGGTGTATAATTGGTTTAGTTCAATATTACAGGTGTATAATTGGTTTAGTTCAATATTACAGGTGTATAATTGGTTTAGTTCAATATTACAGGTGTATAATTTGTTTAGTTCAATTTTGCTGATGAATAAGTGGTTCCATTGTAGTTAATAATCTATTTCAGCGGCGGCACCAAGGCAGCACTGATAATATTTACGATGCAGTGGTTGGTGAGAGGGGGATACATACAAGAACGTACCGCATTATGGACACTCTCTTGTCGTTGTTTCTCTTGTCATGGCACGTTCTAGGTACAATCTGGGTTTTCAGGATATGGAAACCGTTATTCAAACCATTATTGCACAGGTAATATACATCTACCTTAATGTTACACCTGTTTGTCTTCTTCTTGTCGTTTACGACTACCTGGGTAGATAGCACCTGTCTGTGTATTTGTTCTTCTTGTTTACGACTACCTGAGTAGATGACACTTTCTAGTCTTCGTGGTCTTCTCGTTTACGACTACCTGAGTAGATGACACTTTCTAGTCTTTATGTTCTTCTCGTTTACGACTACCGGGGCAGATAATACTGGTGAGTCTTCTTTTCCTTTACGACTATCGGGGTAGATAACACCTGCCAGTCTATATATATTCCTTATCCTACACCTCAATCGTCGACTTCTCTATTATCTCTCTGGACAATTTCACTCTTACCATCTCCTAACAGTTTCATCAACCGCAATTTGCTCGTTCAAATGAAACACAATAGTTTCATCAACCACAGTTTGCTCGTCCAAACGAAGCATACATAGGGAATTAAAATGTCTATTGGCATCTGCCATAACAAATCTTAAGCGATGATAGTGTCAGTGTCGGGTAACAACACACAATAGGAAATTAAATGGGTGGCTAGGGAATCACAAGGTAAATATCAAAATGAATAAAAATAGGCATTAATGTTACAAAAACAAGTCGATAAAGCAACCTAAAAATGAAACACAGTGGCAGACGACGTTTTGACTATAAACCTTCATCAGTACAAACACAGGACTGCAGTCAATAAATCTTACATAGAGACATCATGGTAATGATAAGAAGGAAAAAGAGGGAAGAAGGATAGTAGCGAGTGGGAGAAGGAAAAAGCAGAGGTGACAGCATGACTGGGAAAAAAAGGTGTGAAGAGAAGACGAAAGTGATAAAAAGGAGAAAAAAGAGCACAGAAAAAATGGAAACACATAAGATGTAATCTAGATAAATGAAAACTATACTTAGCTTAATGTTGGTTAGTAGCGTAAGAAAATATGAACTAGAGACGACAGGTTAAAGTATCATATTCCTTTAACTGCGAACCAACATTGCGCTAAGTACAGTTTTATTTTATCTGCATTACATCTTATTTGTTTCCACGTTTTCTGTACTATTTTTCCCTATTTACTTACAAAAATGGAGAGCAAACTTCGTCAAAAAAGCCCCGTTATGTTTTCTGGATATTAAATGTGCCTATCATATGAGCTCAGTGCCACAAATCTTCAGTCAGAAAATTTTGGCAGGGGCGGAGTAACACCAGGTCATATTTAACGGCCAAAGTGATCACTTGGATATAACAGGAGCGTCTTCAAGTGTTAATAACTCCAAACTCTTCCTCCTTTAACTATTCTTCTATCTAGCCTTCACTAGTGAATCATAATCGCGGTCTGCATGCAACAGCAATCACACATTCCGAAACCGCATCAGCGTGTAAAATCAGCGATGGAGGAAAATGGAATCTGTGCCCATAGCTTCTGATGTACGGGCCCATGTCCTGCACAGCATGTAAAGTCTGGATGAAGCGTTCTGCGCAAAGGAACTCAACTAACATGGGTCACTGGGCAGAAAAGCGACATCCAGCTAGCGTCGTAGAGCGTGAAAGAGCAAGGTGAGACAGTAAGGCAGCCTGGTTATCTAATGAATCCCACCACACACTCAGTCGTCTTGCCTCTGAGACCATATGTGTAGGGGCGAGAGAGTGAGGCTGACGACATTGCGGAACTATCCTTCACTTTAATCCAATTTTCATCGCACAAGTCATGATTCATCATCACCTAATCAATCACAGCATGTGTGCAAGATGACGGCGCATACTCAAACCCGCTTCCAGTAACTAACGGTGTCAAACAAGGTTGCTTCCTTGCTCCGACGCTTTTCAGCATGGTGTTCTCTGCCATGTTAAATGATGCCTTCCGGAATAATAGTGCAGGAATATGCTTTCTCTATCGAGCTGATGGAGAGCTATTCAATCTTAGTAGATTGAAGGACAAGACCAAAACTAAGATGGACATTGTTCGCGACATCTTGTTCGCCGACGAGTGTGCACTAAACGCTACCAGTCTGAAAGACTTGCAGAACAGCATGAACCTTTTTTCTTTGTTTTTGTGTGTGTTGTTTGTTTTGTTTTGGAGTGCGGTGCATTTGGTCTCACCATCAGAACCGCGAAGACATTAGTAAAGTCTTAGCGCCAGGTGTCCCTTACACAGAACCAGTAATCACAGTATAGGGTCATAAACGCAATACTGCCAATAAATTTGTATTGGCAGCACCCTTTCCCAAACTGCGACAATTGATTAGAATATTACCTACGTATTGCTACGCCAGTGCGACAATCGGGAGCCTTCGTGCCAACGTCTGGATCAGGCGTGGTCTCACTTTGACAACTAAGTTGGATGTGCACAGACGTAGTGGTTCTATCAACACTGCTTTATGCTGCGTCATCCTCGACTGTCTATACGAGACACGCTTGACAGCTTAACTCTTTTCATATTCGGTGCCTACGAAACCTCATGGGAGTACGTTGGCAGTACTAGACACGGAAATATTTCAAAAGTCTCGTATGTAAAGCATCCATATCCTGCTGACTAGTTCCCAACTCCATAGGACTGGACACATCGTCAGTAAGCCAGACAAGTGCCTTACAAAGGGATTAGTGTATGTGCAGCTGTGCGATGGTAAATGTTCAAGCAGAGGGAAGAAAAATGCGTTTCAAAGATCACATAAAAAACTCAAGCACTGCAGCATTGATCCTATCTCCTGGGAGACTGCAACCTTTGATCGCTCAACTTGGCACACCCAGATCACTGCTGGCATCACTAAATTTGATAAAGAAAGAGCACTGCGGGCAATTAACAAGCGAGGGAAGCGGAAGGACAAATCCGAAAACTAGCCTACCCCAAACCCTCTACATTCCTGCATGCACTGCAACAGATCTTTCCTTGCACGAATCGGACTCATCGGGCATCTACGAACTTACAAACGAAATTTGACAATCAGAAATGTTTTTTTTTAAAATTCGACTTGTTCATCACATTTATTGTTTTTCATTTATGCTCATCTTCGATTGCGAAGGAGGAACATCATCATCATCACTTACAACTTTCATCTTTAATTCACACCTTCTTTCCCCTGTCATGCTGTCATCTTTGCTTCCTTAATCTCCCACATCGCTAATGTCCTTATTCCCTCTTTTCTTTCTTTCTTATCACTATCATGTTGTATCTATGGAAGATTTGTTGACTGTGGTAGTTTGCTTGTCCTGATGAAGACTTTTTTTTAGTCAAAACGCTGTCTGACAAATCTTATTCCTGAAATAGTAAACCCTCAATGTTAGGGAGCAAACTAATGAACTAAAGATATGATGGTTGGTGCAACACATAGCAATGGGAGGGGGGGGGGTGGGAAACAGATATATGTAAGGAGTGTTGTAGCGAAATACAAAATACACTAGCGACATCAACAGAAACGAGCGATGTTCCGACTAAGAGTCTTTATCAGAACAAAATCAAATAACAAGAAGAAATAAACATTACAAAGATAGAATAATAATATAAAACGTTTATATTATTAATTATTTTTTGGTTCGTTTTGCCCTGATGAAGACTTTTTTAGTCGAAAAGTCGTCTGTGTCTGTTGATGTCGTTAATATGTTTTGTATTTTGCTGGTTCAACACTACTACTTACGTATCTCTGTTTTGTTTCTCGCACTCCTGAAGTAACAATCTCTTATTATCACTTATTTTAGGATGACCACAGTAAAATATCCAAGTTAGCCCTTGATGGTATGAACCCCACATATACTCTATATAATCTACCGGCGGCGCAGTCTTAATTGTATGACTCTTCTAGAAATACTTCCGAAGCTCTTACGTCATATGTAATCTTTACTGCAGTGTTCGATGTCATGGATACGACATCTTCCACCTTGCTAATCCATGTCCAAATTTGTTACTCTGTATTTTCTTTCGTTCTTGAGGTATCATCTAATGACAGCTATCTTTCACAGGATATCATGGGCTCATACTCATGAGGTACTTGTCTAAACTGTTTTTGTTATTTCCCTTTGATAAATTAATCTATTTTAAATTATTTACATTGATTATTTTAGAAGCTAAAAGGTATATATTATTGTAGGTATTCTCATTAAAAAATTTTTATATTACTTTTCGTAATAATTTGCCATATTCGTTCTATATATATTTATATACATACGCTTTGTCAGATCCTGACAAACATTGACTACATATGGGTGTCCATGGAATGACGTCGATATAGATTTAGAAAATTAAATCAAGCTGAACTAGTATCAAGTATGAGCCAATACATCAAATATGAGAAATGAAATATAGGCGATGATAGCAGCTCTCACTAGGCTGGCGACGAAATCACTAACAGACTCCGTATTTCTATCGGACTCTTAAAGTATGCTGCGCAAGATAGAAAAGTATATGATCAGAATAGAGTGGGTCCCTTTTCTTAACATCGCGCAGAGTATCACGTGGATATACTGTCGAGGTCATGCTGGAGTCAGGGAAAACGAAAGAGCCGAAGTGTTGGCTGGTAAAACCTTGGTGAGATAAGATGAAGAGATATGATTGAACTAGTTAGAGCAGTCAAGAATATCCTACGAAAAGACGAGGACGAAGTCGAACAAGACAATGTACACATTCAGAGAATGGTAGAAATGGAACTAGAGGCGACGGGAGAAAATGCACCCGCCCCGGAAAAATCAGAAGAACGTGCAATCAGCAACTGACTGGGATGCTAATTTATACACTTTAAGATGGCTGACGTAACGGCAAGAAGATCATATATGGGGGTGCCACCAGAGATGTGGCGCTTGTTCCTAATCAAGACTTCATCTTTCGAAAATCATTATCTCATGAACTTTTATTGAATAGTGTATATTGTCTTTTCTCTGATTTATGATGAAAGGCGATGCAGAATTGAATAACGATCGGTTTTAGGGCTATTTCACATCTCACCGGTAGATATGCACAGGGTCGGATTTAGACTTGATAAGGCCCTAAACTATTTGAGATATGGGGCCCTAAACTATTTGAGATATGGGACCCTAAACTATTTGAGATATGGGGCCCTAAACTATTTGAGATATGGGGCCCTAAAATATTTGAGATATGGGGCCCTAAACTATTTGAGATATGGGGCCCTAAACTATTTGAGATATAGGGCCCTAAACTATTTGAGATATGGGGCCCTAAACTATTTGAGATATGGGGCCCTAAACTATTTGAGATATGGGGCCCTAAACTATTTGAGATATGGGGCCCTAAACTATTTGAGATATGGGGCCCTAAAATATTTGAGATATGGGGCCCTAAACTATTTGAGATATGGGGCCCTAAACTATTTGAGATATGGGGCCCTAAACTATTTGAGATATGGGGCCCTAAACTATTTGAGATATGGGGGCCCTAAACTATTTGAGATATGGGGCCCTAAACTATTTGAGATATGGGGCCCTAAATTATTTGAGATATTGGGGCCCTTTAACAATTAAGAAGTATATAGATAGTGAAACAATACATCTTTAACAAGAAAGTGGGGGCCCTAAACTATAGCTTGTGTAGCTTATACGTAAGTCCTGCACTGGATATGCAGTAATTTTGTGACATCTCAGAATGTTGGTAACTTCTTCAATCCACCTTCTTTTTGGTTTTCATTGTCGCATTATATACTCTTGTCCCTGGCCAATATATACTCTTGTCCCTGGCCAATATATAATCTTGTCCCTGGCCAATATATACTCTTGTCCCTGGCCAATATATACTCTTGTCCCTGGCCAATATATACTCTTGTCCCTGGCCAATATATACTCTTGTCCCTGGCCAATATATACTATTGTCCCTGGCCAATATATACTCTTGTCCCTGGCCAATATATACTCTTGTCCCTGGCCAATATATACTCTTGTCCCTGGCCAATATATACTCTTGTCCCTGGCCAATATATACTCTTGTCCCTGGCCAATATATACTCTTGTCCCTGGCCAATATATACTCTTGTCCCTGGCCAATATATACTCTTGTCCCTGGCCAATATATACTCTTGTCCCTGGCCAATATATACTCTTGTCCCTGGCCAATATATACTATTGTCCCTGGCCAATATATACTCTTGTCCCTGGCCAATATATACTCTTGTCACTGGCCAATATATACTCTTGTCCCTGGCCAATATATACTCTTGTCCCTGGCCAATATATACTCTTGTCCCTGGCCAATATATACTCTTGTCCCTGGCCAATATATACTCTTGTCCCTGGCCAATATATACTCTTGTCCCTGGCCAATAAGTGTTCATTTTCATTAAGTGTCAGAACCATTTCTGTTTATTTTTCACTATACTTGACTTCACATGTCAGAACCATTTCTGTTTATTTTTCACTATACTTGACTTCACATGTTGTTGCAACAGTTCTTGTTATTTCTTCATTCTTCACATGATCTCATGTGTTTATTGATTTTCTTAGACATTTCATTTCACACATGGTAAGCTTTCTCTCTTGTTCGTTTGTTAGTGTCCACGTCTGACATTGATAACACAATACTGGAATAAAGAGTGAATTTAGTATTTTCATTTTGGTTTCCATCGGGATAGATTTTGACAGATTTTCTAATTTTCTTAAGTTCTTGCACACTATTTCATATTTCTGTGAACACGCAAATCCCCTTTTCGGTTTGCGGAAACTGTCGTAATGGTGTAAACAGGTTCAAAGAACTGTTTTTATGATTTGTTACGATATTTCGTCTTGATTATCGATCTACTTTGACTTTTAAGAAACAAATTAAAATCTGATTAAAACATATCTAAATACTCCACAGACCGGATGCCTGGTGTGAGAGATCCCTGTATCTATTCAGCATTGCAATCATACTTGGTATCAACGCTGTCATAGCTGTGATGGTGTTGGCGATGTTCTGCCTGACGTGCATGTACAGAAACAGTTGTCCAAGTGGCCGAGGAAGAAATAGATAGATCTACAGTAGTGACATGAAAAATTGCAACAGATGCATACACGAAAGTAGTAGTCGGCTCTGCCTGAATGTTCACCCCATGTGACAGTACACAGTTCTGGTCAACGTCAAGTGAACAAGTACACGAGAAAAACACATGAACAGAGGAGGAACCAAATTAGAGCGTAGTGTACATGAAGTGAACCTGCACTTATAAATTCACTGTATAACTGAACAGAGAGTGAATAAATACATGACATCAGTAAGTTCTGAGCAGAGAGTCAACTAATCTATGACATCAGTAAATTCTGAGCAATGAATCAACAAATCTATGACATCAGTAAATTCTGAGCAAGGAGTCAGCAAATCTATGACATCAGTAAATTCTGAGCAGGAAGTCAACAAATCTATGACATCTGTAAATTCTGAGCAGTGAATCAACGCATGTATGAATTCTGTATATATTTGAGCATAGAGTGGATAAATTTATCATTTCAGTATACTTTTGAGTAGAGAATCTACACATGTATGACTTCAGTATACTTCTGAATAGAGAGTGAATAAATCTATTACTTCGGTACACTTATACTCAGAGAGTGAACAAACATATGATTTCGGTACATTTATACTCTGTGAGTGAACAAATATATGACTTCGGTACAGAGTCCTGAGCTGAAAGTGGTCTAACATTATGACTTCAATACACTTCTGCGAAAACTAAGTGAGCCTCTGATTTCACTACTTACCAATGAATTCAGTTAATATCTGATCATAGAGTGAATACACCAATGACTTCAGTTAATATTTGATCAGAAAAAGTTCCTAAACATAAGACGGCAAACTATATCTCAGCTAAGATTTTGTAAACCTATGACTTAATGATACATCTGAACAAAGAGCTGGTAAAATTATGACAATGATAGATCTGAGGAAAGAGTGGGTAAACATATGTCATTATACTACATCTGAACAAAGAATGGGTAAACCTATGACATATGCCACATTTGAACAAAGAGTGGGTAAACATATGACATTATACTACATATGAGCAAATAGTGAGTAAACGTATGACATTATACTACATCTGAACAAAGAGTGGGTAAACTTATGACATTATACTACATATGAGCAGTTATTGAGTAAAAATGTGACTGCCTACGCTTCTGAGTAGACAGTGGGTAAACCAATGGCGTCAGTACACATTTTCACACATTAAATACACCTATAATTTATGTATATATTTCAGCAGAGATTTAATCAGGATTAATATCCTACCCAGAGGCAGATTAATATCCTACCCAGAGGCAGATTACCCTCTATCACTACTCTAAGATAAATCACATTTAATAGTAAATATCACGTGACAAATTCAATTTTTGTCTTCCCTTGAATTTTTCTTCCTCCATCAATTGTTTTACCTGCTAACAACCAGTTTAGTATTGATTATCTATAGAGCTATTTGTTTTAGGTCATCTTGGTTTCCTGGTACCACACAACACTGGATTGTCTTTCCCCAGGTGGTTTGTTATCCACTCTTGCCGTTAAGCGTAGAGGATGGTCGGAGCCCGAGTTTGTGTTCCAATGTCAGATGTGATGCACCGGCTGTGCTATCACTGTGTTTTTCAAGATGTTCTGACGTTTTCTATCCATCTTTTACGTGGTCTTCCTCTGGCTTTGTACCCTGATCTCATTTGGTTATATGCCTGTACTGGCACCTCGTCGTGATGCATTCTAATGACAAATTATATTACTAGTTGTATTACTATTTAAGAATGGTATTAGTAATAATATTACTAGTAGTATTATTAGTGTTATTATTAATTACACTGAACGATTCACGTCACTACACTATCTAGATTCTCTGGGGAAAAAACCCGGAGAAAATCGTCTTAGTGTCGTTATAACCAATTATAGGCCTACAGGTTATGAGGTATAGTCAGTCAGTCAGTTCCTCTTTTGCCAAGTTTGGCACATATGGCGGATGTCATAGTTCTCCATGCCCGTATGTCAGTTGCCAAGTATTGTATGAGTTATAGCTGCACCTTATCAACAGCGCAATCAGACAAGTCCATAGACGTTTTTATCCCCGTCTAAATAAATACAACAGAGTGTAGCAGCTGACAGAATTGATAATGATTTATCAGGCTCTTAGTACATCTATCATATTTACAAGAAGTTCCAATCTTTACACTAATCTCAAACAGTTTTGAAAGTACATCAATCATATTTACATGCAGTTCCAATCTTTACACTAATCTCAAACAGTTTTGAAAGTACATCAATCAGATTTACAAGCAGTTCCAATCTTTACACTAATCTCAAACAGTTTTGAAAGTACATCAATCATATTCACAAGCAGTTCCAATCTATACACTAATCTCAAACAGTTTTGAAAGATCAAAAACAAAACTCTTCCATCATGCCGATAAGCGCATACATTTTTACTCTTTATAATTCCTTTTAGACATATTGCGGTACAATAGGAAAATCTGCACGGAAATAAAATGTTAATACAAAGTGGGTTACACATGATTAAATAGGTGACTGGAGAATAGACAGTACAAAATGTGAACTTCGTGAATACAGTCGCTTCCGGGCACAATTGTATCAGCCCAACCTTTCAAATACTCTAGATTTTACTTGTTCAACAGGTATATATATTCCCAGAATGGGCATCTATGTAGAGGTTCTATACCTACTCTAACAGCAAGGCCATACATCTCATCAATCTAGTTTGGCCTGTCGAATTCTTAATACGGCGAGAGTAAACTGTGGGGCACCATAAACTAACATCAGAAGATGGTAAGTTTTATGAAAGAAATTAGTATGAAAGCTCGATACAGTGTGTGTTCGTACATCACAAGTGATGGTGATCATTTATTACATCGAGTATTGAAAATTCAATTAGATTTATACACATGACTCATAGTTCGTAGATGGGTAATGAGCCCTACGCGAGCAGTAAATGTTCTTGAACAGTTCGGGCATGGAGTGACCACTATAGACATATTTTGGTCTATCCGTGTCTTTCTAGTTACTCTCTGTTGTTGAGCCGCTGCAATTCTCCTCTTTTCCCAAAATGATGCGTCCTTTTTTAATGTAGAGTGTCATGTAGATATATTGTGCCTTGGTCTATTCCACAGGCTTTCAGTGAGGTCTTTAACGAGTCCTTGTAGCGCTTCTTATGATCACCTTGAGATGTGTACCCTTCTCCAGCTCACAATAGAGAAGTATCTTTGACAAACGATGGTCCGGCATATGTACCACATGGCATGCCCAACGAATCTGTGTTTGCATCAGGATAGTGTACATGCTGGGGATACCAGATCTATCGACAGTGGTATCTGGAATCTTGTCTTGCCATCTGATGTTCATAACTTTTCTGAGACAAGTTGTGTGAAAGTTATTGAGTTTCCTCACATGACGTCTATGCACAGTCCATGTTTCACTAGCGTATAACAGCACTGGAAGTATAACCGCTCTGTCGAATTTCAGTTTAATCTGTACGTTAATGCCATTTCTACGTCATAGAGTTGCATACAATCTGCCGAAAGTGTTCCTTGCCTTATCGATCCTTGTACACACTTCATCATCAAATGTGGCATTCTTGGATAAAGTACTACCTAGGTATGTGAATGTATTCGGTGCAATATATCTTAGAGCAGAGCCGAAAAGAGCATAACTCACTGGTGTGGTGATCTGGCTAACATCTACTAAGTTACTGTGAGTTTCTTGTGCGATAAGATCTGACACGAGTTTACAGAATAGCGTATGTTTGAGTATGGTTTTATTACATAATTCTGATATGAATACGCGAGAATAAACACAAAATCTTTACAGAATGTACACTGAAATAAAACATATGTTTCTATTATCTGCTAATAACAATAATATACATATGATTTTGTCGTTGTAATACATATTTGTTGTTAAGTCTTACCGATATTGAAGTATTGTTCCTTGGTCAAGTTGTGTTCATTGGTTAAGCCGTGTGCATTGTCAAGTGTTGTCCATTGATCAAATCTTGCTCATTTTCAAGTGTTGTCCATTAGTCAAGTTTTGTCCATTAGTCAAGTTCTGTCCATTAGTCAAGTTCTGTCCATTGTAACGTGTTTCCCATTGTTAATTTGGTACGTTCCAAATTGTACCAATGTAGGTCAGTTAACTTAAAACAAACATGGTTCCCGTGGAATTTGGGTTAGAGTTGTCGTTCTTCAATAGAAGACATACAAGCAGAATCAAAACAAGCCTTTTTACTCCATGTTTTCTATTGTTTCAGTTCTGTTCGTTGGCAGGCAAGACAAAACATAATTATAATGATCAATGAAAATCACGAGGATAGTCAAATGGATCATCTAGAAGGCTGGATTCTTCTTTAGTCAGCAGGTCTGCTATTGGCGAGTGTCGTGGTTAGAGATTGTGACATTGAATGTCCGGATGTTTATATCCGTGTCACTTCAACTCTATATTTAGAATATGTAAAGGTAAAGGTAGGTCCCATGGCAACTGCCGTCGGGGATGAAGATAACTCTTCATGTACTAAGCCGCAGCAACTATTAGGTGGGATGGCCAGTTCCCTTCCTTGCTGTTTTTTACCTTCCCTAACTCATGCGTCAGGTACTCATTTACAGCTGAGTCGACTGGAGGAGTGGTCGTGTCAAGTGAGAAATCACAACCCGGATTTTTTTTTTTAATGTCCGGACGTGGTTTCGAACCTGGCACGCTGTAACCAGATGATAGCAAGCAAGCTCACTATCCACTAGGCTACCGCGCTCCTCATATATCCTTAGAATATGTAAACTCGTAAAATAACTTGAAGGAGATCTGCGGTAATTAGAGCACAATGTACCGCTAAGTCGTACCACGTCTCAAGTATTAGTTAGTTTTATAGATTATCGTCATCAAGCACATGATACATTGGTGCTCCAATCTTCCGCTGAATGCATCCGCTATTACATGACGAGCTGCAGATCATAGGTTTGAAATATGGCGTGGCCAGAAATGAACGTTATTATGGTCTGCAAGTAATATTTGTCCACAAATATCAGGTATCAGGTTATAAGTGTCTTTATTCTCAAGTATTGCCCAATGTCAAGGTATGTTAATTGTCTAGTCTACTGACTGTTAAATGTATTTATTGTCAAGTATTATCAAATGTCAAGATGTGTTAATTGTCTAGTCTACTGACTGTTGAATGCCTTTATTGTCAAGCCCGTTTATCCGTTAAGTCTGTTTATTTCCTATATATTTGATGCGTATCCGCAATTTTGTTCATTGTACAATATGTTTGATGTTATGACGTTATCACAGATGTTCAGTGTTAAGTTTGAACATTGTCTAGTCTTGTCATTTACACGTTTGTTAATTTTCTTGAATTTTACTTGTCAGTTTTGTTCAATGTCAAATATTTTAAGTGTTAAATATGTTCATATCCGTGATATCTACTTCCTGATTTCCGGATATACTGCCAGTTTTATAAGCGATAAATAAAGAAAGTCAAAGGCACTAAGAAATACAATAAAAAATACTAAATTAATACAGAGAATCAACGCTAACTCGTGAGCCTGAGTATATACACATGCATATCAGATTACATGCACATAATGGGTTGTGAAGGAGGCAATAAAATAGTGTAGTAAATAAAAAAATTGATGGAATATATAACAAAGAAACAATAAATGTTGAATCTGTAACCGCTACATTGTTTTCACAGTGCTGGTCGTTACCGGGTCGTATCTGAAAAAAGAAATGATTATAACTGTTGTAGAACTCATTGAATGAAAACGAAAATATTGGCTTTGTTTCCACTTATTTAGTCGGCTGAACAGGCTCTTGGCACTCTTGGAAAGTCCATATGTGCTCCGATCTTACCGATCTTACATTCACTATGTGCTTTAGCATGTGGTAACTAACTATTCTGGTTCTGTGTTGCTTGATAAATCTTCTTTCTATTTAATTCCTATATGAAGGTTGTTTTGTGAAAAGTCACGTGTCACTCTCAGGTCAACTCCCACGGAAAACAAAATGCACCTTACATCTTCAAGATTGCATTCAAAATTTTGGCAATATTCCTTGAACGTAATACTAATCAGAGTGGCAACCTTGCAAGTCTGTCTGCTCTTTCACTTCCCTAAAACTCTCCTGTCCGTGTACATAAATGAATGTAACTCTTCTCACCACGTATTACGTCATGGACTACAGCCACTGACGGCGATGTTACAGCCCGACAGAATCTTTCGAAGAATACTCGTAGCATCATTGAGAAATAGGCACCTGTAGCACTACGTATCTTTCTCAAGCTATATTTGTACCGTCATCACTTTGATCGTCATACTACTTGTTGTTACTTATATGTCCCGATATCTCCCCAAAAACTCTTCACTCTGCGTGAATTGTGAATGCTCAAGCACTGCGCATGCGCCGAATATTGGTGGAGACAATTGTCTACATGCGTGATCTCTGAGTGTTATTATACGTGTTACAAGAGATTAGCAAAACTCCATTACCCTGTTCCAAGGTTCACCTGTTGGATTACAGTCTTTCTGCAATTGTTATCTATTATCGATGTACTTTGGTTTACGTTTGCAACATATAGTATAACTAACAGCAACGGCATGATAACTCTCTTGTATTTCTCCAGCACACGCAAGTTGTACACAGGTTAAAGTTTCTGTAAGCTTTTAAACAACTTCAACAAAAATTAGTAATAAGATACCACCATTATATCCAAGTAAAGGTAAAGACTGTAAGCGTTTTTTTTCTCCTATGTAACTATGTATAAAAACTTCTTGTGCCTGTGTTTACTGATGTCATTTGTTTGTGGTGACGACTTTCCGTCTATCCAGAGAATAGTATTATTGTTGTGCTATAAGAAATATAATCTATGATCTATTGCGATTGTGGCTGGGACTCACAAGACGAATCTGAACCACAAACAACCTTCCACAGTATGTACACGGAATCACAGTTCCATCTGTAACATCGTGTGCTGTTGTGTGTCCTCTTAGATGTGCAACCCTTGCAGTAACTGATATCACTTTCTCCTGTCTTTATACGATTCATGTACTTTCCATTCATGCAACACGACCCGTGGCAACCTGTTCCTGTAATTCCTTATCAATGCCTGTACCATACATATCGTGTTTGCATACATCTTTGTACCGAAGCAGAGGAGGACACTCAGATCTTTTCCAGACTGTAATTTTCCATAAAGTAGCGTCTTAAGTATTCTATCATCTTTCATCCTCCTAGCATGTCACAGCCATTTGAGTATAGCTGCTGGAACGGAGGGCAAAGCACTTATGGGATTGTACCACGTGCTGTGAAGTTATTTACTAATCAAGAATTCAGCCATCCGAGTCTGCACAGACTGAGCATAGAACATACTGTGATATTGCCTGTTCTTTCCAATAAATCAGTGCTAGTAACCTTGTCCTGCGAGCTAAGTTAAATAATTCTACATCTGTTCCCCGTGTGATAGTTGTTCAGTCGTCTCTCTTGATGTGTATAGGTTGTTCATGTTTCACTACCGTAGAAGAGGGTGCTGAGGGCACAAGTCTGGTAAACCAGAAGCCTAGTCTGTACTGTTAATTGTTGTTTCCCCCAGAACCAGTTATGTTATACCGTTATGTTAGACTTGTATGTTAGACTGTCCATTGTTATAGATGCCTTGTATTTGTTAGTAATGACCTTATGCTGGACAAGCTGAATGTTCATCCCATACTGGCATCTACACTGACCTCTTGGTATAAATCATAATAACTGTTCTCGCAGGATTCTTGCAAACATTACTTGGAGACATAACTTGGAGACATAACTTGGAGACATAACTTGGAGACATAACTTGGAGACATAACTTGGAGACATAACTTGGAGACATAACTTGGAGACATAACTTGGAGACATAACTTGGAGACATAACTTGGAGACATAACTTGGAGACATAACTTGGAGACATAACTTGGAGACATAACTTGAAGACATAACTTGGAGACATAACTTGGAGACATAACTTGGAGACATAACTTGGAGACATAACTTGGAGACATAACTTAGCGAATTAACTTGGAGACATCACTTGGAGACATAACTTGGAGACATAACTTGGAGACATAACTTGGAGACATAACTTGGAGACATAACTTGGAGACATAACTTGGAGACATAACTTGGAGACATAACTTGGAGACATAACTTAGCGACATAACTTGGAGACATAACTTGGAGACATAACTTAGCGAATTAACTTGGAGACATAACTTGGAGACATAACTTGGAGACATAACTTGGAGACATAACTTGGAGACATAACTTGGAGACATAACTTGGAGACATAACTTGGAGACATAACTTGGAGATATAACTTGGAGACATAACTTAGCGACATAACTTGGAGACATAACTTGGAGACATAACTTGGAGACATAACTTGGAGACATAACTTAGCGACATAACTTGGAGACATAACTTGGAGACATAACTTGGAGACATAACTTGGAGACATAACTTGGAGACATAACTTGGAGACATAACTTAGCGACATAACTTGGAGACATAACTTAGCGACTTAACTTGGAGACATAACTTGGAGACATAACTTGGAGACATAACTTGGAGATATAACTTGGAGACATAACTTAGCGAATTAACTTGGAGACATAACTTGGAGACATAACTTGGAGACATAACTTGGAGACATAACTTGGAGACATAACTTGGAGACATAACTTGGAGACATAACTTGGAGACATAACTTGGAGACATAACTTGGAGATATAACTTGGAGACATAACTTAGCGACATAACTTGGAGACATAACTTAGCGACTTAACTTGGAGACATAACTTGGAGACATAACTTGGAGACATAACTTGGAGATATAACTTGGAGACATAACTTGGAGACATAACTTGCAGACCTAATCATTTTCTTTGTTTGATAATTACAACCATCCCTAACGTATATTATGTGTGATATTCGTTACACACTGTGTTATAAATCAAAATAGATTCACAATCGATATATTGAGAAAAACACTACTTGCTTAACGACTACGCCTGAAAGATCCTCAGTTAATGTGTAATTGGGTATGAAGAGTTAAAACGTATTAAAAAATGTACCTTTTCAAGGGTAAAAGACCATTATTGCATGTGGTATGTTGGTGAGAGGACGTCCCTCAGCGTCGTAAGCCTTCATGTTTAATGTGAGCAGGGAGTTATCACTGCTAATGTCATTAAGACTAATTCCGATATTATTCAAGGATGTGGTAAAATCATACTTGAAGAGACGATCAAATGCCCATTCCATCTCAAGATCTCCCCCAAGTATAGAATACTGGCCCACCGGCAGACAATTTTTACCTTGCTGTAAAATAAAATGTAGTGAAATTATAAATTACACTAGTCAACATCAAATTTGTTGTCTATGGCTTTTATATTTTGTATAATTAATATTTTGTCATAGAAAACATTAAATGATGTAATAGAGGGTTAAATTGAGAAATTACAAATGATGTAATTGACAGTTGATACAATCACATGCATGTCTAAAATAATTCCTGAATTTGTTGCCTAATAATCTAGAGACAAGTCAACTCATATGACGAGTAACATTGAAGATCAACCACATCTTGACAAGTACACACATAACAACTCCTCACCGAACAGATACTGAAGTCGAAATTAGCAGACGTTTTCATGCCGTTTAATGGCACCGTAGCAATGGCTCGTGGACTACTCTGTCTTTGAGTAATCATATTTTCCAGCACTGTAATATTATGACCATTAATTATAAGGTCATCGTAATCATAGCCAAGAAGTTTGTTGTCAATCATTTCTATGGGAACATTGTGGATTCTGTGAAAGTATATCACATTTTTTCAGAAATATAACAAATTATTTGTATACAATTCTCAAAGTGACAAATGTATAATAATATCTCTAAGTATTTATCAATGAGTTTATGAGGAATAACTCCTGCTACAACTTGTAAAGCTGAAGTATATATCATTGAGTTATCAGGGATACTTTCTGCTACAACTTATAAAGCTGAAGTAAATATCAATGAGTTTATCAGAGATTATTTCTACTAAAACGTATAAAGACCAGCGTCTACATTTGAAAATAAAACATATATCTACTCATTAATGTAAGTACCAAATTTTGAAAATGAGACATGAGAACTATTGTTTTGAAAATAGCAGTAAAAGACTAAATGGTAATCAGAAATTTCGCAGAATAACATGTGTGATACATGGTCAAATACTACAATATGTAGATAATTATCAATATCTCGGACACATAATCGCGAATGTTGGCGGATGTGAAACAGAAGTTAAACGAAACATAGAAATATATAAACGTACTTTCAATGACAAGAACACATTTATTGATATATACAAAATTACAAACAAGCTAAAATATCTATTCTATATTAATGTAAGCCTCAGAAACATTGACAATGAACAAACAATTAGAATACAGAATTGATGCCTTTGAGATGTGGATATATAGAAGAATAGGGAAAGCATCATGGAAAGAGAAGTAAACGAACAAAGAGTTTCTAAGAACACTTCGTGTGAAGAAACAACTATTAATGGAAAAAAAGATCATACGAATAAAGTATATTAGTTACGTTAAAAGAATGACACCTTGTTGAAGACCTTACTCGAGGTTAGAGTCAAGGGAAGGTGAGCAAGAGTTAGACATAGATACAAGTAGGAGAGAAACATCACGAGATGGACAGATTACAGTCTAGCGCAGTGCATCATCAAGACAAGAGACAGGTAATTTTGGAAGTCTGTTGCAGCCAACCTTCGCTTCGGAGATGGCATTTAAAGAACAAAAGACTAATTTATCAACTGAACAATGCCTGAAAGACTAGAATTTCTTAGCTTGATCTTAAACGAATGCAGATTATCATAATATGATACGGCGAAGAAGGGAAATCAAACACAACATAACATATACTCATACATATTAACATCCTGTGTCTGGACGTCTACCGGGTGCAGGATTCCACTGCCTTCTTTTCAGTCATGTCTTAGTAGTGCACTCTGATAGATGGTTTGCAAGAAGGAAAAAAGCACATTAGCAGTGTTCATTGACCTTGTACAAGCCTAAAACATGCAATTGGAGAAAGGGACTCATGCTGAATATGAACAGAATGGGAATAGGTGGGACGATGTTTAAATGGATACAGGTCTTCCTGACAAACAGAACCATAGCCATCAGATATACTGGTACATTATCTCGGAAAAGAACACTGGGGGAGGGACTGCCTTTTAAGGCTACCCTCTAACCTGCACACTCTTTATATTCATTGATGTTCTAGCGAAATATATTAATGTGTAAAAATCATTGTTTGCTGACGACTTTGCCATCTGGACAACTGATAAATATCCCATCCTGGCAAAAGGAAAGATCAACCGAGTTCTTCTCACAATCTCATTATACTGTGAATTGTGGAAACTAAAAATCAATACACATAAAACTGCTTGCACTATTTTCTAAGGAAGTCACAAAACAGCTAAAAAAATCTATCAACATCAAAATGAGTGGGGAAATATTAACAAAGGAAGAAAACCCTGTATTCCTTAGAGTAAAACTATACAGACAACCAACACTAAAAGATCACATAGAAAATCGCATAGGAAAAGCAAGCAAACGCTTAAAATTATTTAGAGACTAGCTAGTATAAACTGGGGGGGGGGGGGCAGACATACAGACTCTCCGCCACTGTATTTTGGGTATGTGAGATCAGTAATGGATTATAGCCTTCCTCTCCAGACAATTGTGAGCAATACTACTATCTTATCCCTGAATAGGGTGTAGAATGAAGCTCTGACAAATGTGTGGATGAATGTGATCAACACCCACAGCAGTATGTGAGATGGATGCAAATGTAGAGCCGCAGGATATCAGATGGACAAGAGCACTGATGGAAGTTGTAGAAAGGTACAAGAGACATTAAAAATGACCATCAAATAAAATACTTATGACACCTGAAAACGAACAAAAAGACTAAAACAACTGTCTCTACTGGATATATCCGGAGAGGAAGACAAACACCATCTACCGCAAGAGATAGAACTATAAAATAAATACCTCGGACCATCCCCTTTGGAAACTTTCACCAACCAACTTTCCAAACAAAATTGCTAGATAAAACAGCCAATATGGAAACACTACCAACAATCCTGAGGTCATGTGCCCTAGAAACTATAAACAGCTACCCATCATCAGCAATCATGGCCTACACTGATGGATCGGCTTTCAAGGTCATCTATGTTGTATAATATCGCATCCATATACGATATCCTGATGAATCTGCCTGCAAGTTCTGTAACTCTTGCAATGAAAATTGCTCAAATTATGAATATAAATAACCAAATGGTCAGAGGGTGTCCGACAAAGTGGATGGTTTTATATAAGTTTTTTTTTTTTAAATATATTTTTATTAATAGGCTAGGTAAGTGTTTTAGTAACCTGTTTACCTCAAATTATGAAGCAGATGCTGATGCCATCAAGCCAGCCATTGAGTTAATACACCAACAGTTTCATGTCATGGAACAAAAACCATCAGATATAGCCATTTTTACAGATACTATGTCAGTCTTTGAAGCACGTAACATACTGCATATGAAAATCAAGATATTCTCCACATAGCAATCTATACATCCATACCTATCTGTGTTCCTTCAGCGCATAATGCGGGGTGCATACGGCAGAATCCGGATCTTCAATTCGAGCAACGAGATGCTAATGCGCGTAATTCTTGAATGCTGTTGAGACCCTTAATCATACCCTTCTATGTTGAGTATATTTTCGTCTTCCACCTTTTTTTTATTAACATCTGGAATCCATTTTAAAGCTTGTAGTAGCAGTTTGTTTTCATTCATTCTAAATAGATATCCGACATAAAACCAACAGCTTTTATTTCTTATTGTTGTAGAAACATATTGCTGTTTGGTGTCTTCTCTTACTTGTTGGACTTGAATACTTCCTAACCAATATGTACGGATTTAATATATTATATGTAACAAAATACATTCATGAACAAGACGATGACCTTGTAAACGTGTTGGGGTTTATCTCTGCAAAGTTGAATGGGCTCATAGGTCTAGACATGTAAGGCAGGACGCAGCTTGCTATGTTGTTCAATAGACCTCTTCGCTTCTGCATCTCTGTCCAGACCACCCAAATTTTGTCCATGAAGGAATGATGAATGTAGAAGAGTGGGTCGTAAGCAGAGTACTCAAGGGAGTTCAGAGAAAGAGCTTTATGTCCTCCAATAAAAAATAAAAGTGTAGAGCTGGTCACTTCAAACTGGACCTGAAATCAAAGGCAATATTTATTATTTTGTCACTTTCTTTTTAAGTACACGTCTTTAAAACAAACAAAAAAATGGCAAAACAGGAAGTGATATAGTTTTTAAAATATCAATAATATACACAATAAACATCTTGAACCAACACTATGCTACCAATGCCTGGCCTGGCAACTGACATCTGCACATAAGAGAAAGATCGATATTTGCAAAATGAAATGTCTAAGGAAGGCTATTGGAGTCACTAAAATGCGCAGTGAGAACATCAGAATGATTATAGGTATACCATTATGGATCGAATTATGATACAATTGTTTGGACATCTTATGAGGATGAAAGATCAACTTCCCATAAGAGTTTATAACAAGTTGGAATCAGGATACAAAGCAAAGGGCAGACCGAGGAAAAGATGAATAGACAACATCAAAAACACCCTGAATAAACATGACTACACATCAACCAGAGCAACACACCTGTCTCTGGAACGCAGACTACATCTCCATCACAAACCATCACGATCAACGGCAGGCGTGGAAACTACGGCAACACCACCTGGTGATAGACATTAGACAATAGACCCCTTGAACAGCTTTATTATAGATCAGATACAAGATTGTGCAACCGAATGACTAGAGCTTTGATCTCGGAACCGTGTGGTCTCCAGGTCGTGGATTAAAATCAGCCACTACGACATGATTCTATTTTTCAAAGGTACCATAAATTCCATCACATACACGTCGTGGCGAATGCGACTGAAAAGCACCGTTTACTTCCACTTCTTATAAAGATGCATTCCTTTGCTCCTTAACAGGAAAATATACAGTAACACCTGTTCTCTATGTAATACTCACTCTGTGTTACCTTAACTGTTTAGCCTTGACTCTAACCAACAGTTTTAGTATTTGTAAATAATCGGGTGTTTCCGATAATGCATGCGTAATTAAAGTAATTAACGTGATTAAAGTAATTAACGAGATTAAAGTAATTAACGAGATTAACGTTATTAACGTGATTAAAGTGATTAAACTGACTAAAGTGGTTAAACTGACTAATTTGAATACTGTGAGTACAGTGACTGAAGTAATTAAAATGATCAACGTGGCTAAAGTAATTAAAGTGACTAAAGTGATTAAACATGGAACGTTAATTATTCTCTTATTTGCTCCACGAGCAGACTATAGTAACAGTTACTGCCGACGGCTTCATGTGGACCAACAAACATTGATGTGGAATGTGTATCCTCCTTCTTCGGCGTTCATTCTCAAACTCCTGTTGGATCTCTCTTGTAGTAGGACCATGATCCATTCTAGATTCCCAGCTAGATGTAGTCCAGAAAATGAAAATGCGTTGTGTCGCCATTTTATTTGCGCGAATGGCCCGACACATCCGGCATCGGCGGCGAATGCATATCATGACCAGAAGAATGCTTAATTCTGGACAGAGAGTCGGTCAGGAGAAAAATGTAAACCAGTGAGATCTCTGAACGTTGTGGCTGCAATTGTAGAATTGGAGTTGTAGTCGAAGATTGTTAAAGGGGTAATGAAGTATAACTGTTTAATACACATAATAACGCAAAAATATCCTCGTTTCGACCAAAGATTCTTTTTAACAAGAACGCACTATAACGGAACTGCCTACGTTCTCATATTTGCTACCACACATTAATAAATGTCATTAATCTTGTCAATGTTTCGCTTGTTTGAAAATATTATTGCTGAATGTGTAACCTGGTATCGAGTTATGGACGCATTGCGAGGTTGAGACCTTGAGTTAAACGTTCAACTGATCTATATATCGTAAGATATATGCGCTCATTGTAAAATTAATCGATCTTGTGTTTTACGTAAGTACTATTTTGTATCTTAAGAGTTTTGAGAGAGTGATTTCACAGTTATGCGGGACTTAGTCGGAAAACGTTTCAGGAACATCTTCAAACAAGAAAAAGTAGTGCATGTGAGCATTTACAGATTACACGACGTTGCAACACGGAAGAGAAGGTAGAATAACATGTGATAGCAATCTGGGTGTTGGTTGTTGTTGTTGTTTTAGCCGTGTCGATCCCCAGGAACAATTTGCTCTTTTTTCCTATGTGCAATTGGGCGTTTTCTCCATACCTTTATTTTATACCCAGAAAAACTATCAGAGGTGTGAAATGGGGCGTTTTCTCCATACCTTTATTTTATACCCAGAAAAACTATCAGAGGTGTGAAATGGGGCGTTTTCTCCATACCTTTATTTATACCCAGAAAAACTATCAGAGGTGTGCAATGGGGCGTTTTCTCCACACCTTTATTTCATACCCAGAAAAACTATCAGAGGTGTACAATGGGGCGTTTTCTCCATACCTTTATTTTATACCCAGAAAAACTATCACAGGTGTGCAATGATTTGAGAAGATTTTTAAAAGGGATAAATTATACGGGGTTTTGTGTCTATTCTATCTTTCCACAACATGCAATTACATTCATGGGGGTTCAGCTCCTCTGACAAGCATCCGGGCTTTATACTACCGTGACAAGCATCCGGGCTTTAGGCTACCGTGACAAGCATCCGGGCTTTAGGCTACCGTGACAAGCATCCGGGCTTTAGGCTACCGTGACAAGCATCCGGAAATATTTAGAATTTTAGACCTTCCGCTGCAGTCATGGACATTATTATAACAAGGTACCACCATCAGAAAATATATTCCAGCAGCAAAGCATAAACAGATACTACTCCATATATATAACAGAGTTATAACTTATTATAAAAGTGTGAATATTCCTTACCTCAAAATCACAAAAATCCCTTTGCTCCAAAGTAGTCAAGACGAGGTCAAATAAATTGGATTTGACTTTATTTGTAGTGTATAAGTCTGGCTGAATGTCCCGCTCTGTGTAAGTATTCAGTGATGGAATATACCCTCGTAGGAAGGGATTTGGTAACACCTGCCACAGATAGATAAATATAATGATAATAATAAACTATTCATTTACTTATTTTCATAATGTACAGCAGTCACATAATCCATTCAAATAGAAAGATTTTCTTAAATTATTACTCAATAACATGTGTAATTTGTCATTCAGGAACAAAAAGCTCAAGTTGCACTATGAGATGCCTTCATCTAACTCTGTTCTACTATTACCGTTTACCGTCTATGTTGCACTCATGGAACATAGATTCCGCCTCGTCCATAATTGAGATTCCAAACAGTAATTGCGGGCTGCGGTGAACAGATTTCCTGCAAATTGTGATTCTGAAAACTCACTTTTGGGCTTATTCTCCATAAAGAACAGTCTTAGTCTTCACCATTCCTTTCTTATTTCACTGTTCCGAATGTATTACCCCGTGCACTATGAGATGCCTTCATCTAACTCTGTTCTTTTATTACCGTCTAGGTTGCACTCATGGAAGGGCCATGCCTCGACGAGGAATGACCAAGATAGTTATACATACTTAGGCCATGCGAACAGACAGCCTGAATGTGCATGACATCTTCTCTAAGACCAGTGCGTATTCCTTTACATGTCAATATTGCTATAAAATTTGATACAATGTAACTAAAGAATTTTCCAGAACAAATGAATCAGTGGAAGACAATAAGTGTGTGTTATATGATTTATAAAAGTAATAATAAAAATCATCTTACTTCACCGGTCACAACATGAGTGAAGGTTTTTTGAATAAACAAATCAGGCAGATTAGATATAGGTTGAGTCCAATCCCAGTATGGCAAGCCACCTTGACTATATCCGTGAGAAACTAGTGCTTGTTCAATCTTTAAAAGAAATATTTTAATTGGTTAGTTTAAAAAACAAAAATTATAGAACATGGTTTACAAGTATCTGTAAACTGTATCTGTGTGTTCTATTGTCATCCACCATCTTAATGCTACATGTCGGTTGTCAAGAAGCGTTGCTATGGTTTACTTCCTTAATCAAATTTTCACTACAATAGGTATATCTAGAAAATGTGCGAGCCTCGAGCATACATGAGTCTTTCTTCAGAATAGTCTTGTGCTAAGATTT